>VDFB02000008.1:82448311-82828993 GCA_007258455.2 Sequoia sempervirens | reverse complement strand
TTCATGAACATTAACTCCTAAATCATCATCATCTAGTTCCTCCTCATCGACATCTTCGTGAGGGACATCATCAACTAACCGTTGATCCTGATCATCATCTACATCATCTTCTAATTCTTCGGTATCTTCTTCTTCCACCGCATTATACTTTACAGGCCTTCCTCTTGGATCATGTCTAACAACAAATGACCAACTTGGTTTACCTGGAACCTCTAAGTAAAATACTTGCTCACATTCACTTGGAAAAACATAGGGCTCATTTTCAGCTCACTCAATCAACCTTGTATTAACCATGGTAAATCCATTATCATGTTCAATAATAGTTCTCTCAGGATCATTTTCATTCAATCGTAGCGTATACCATAGGACGACGAACAAAATTAATCTGAAGGACTTAAAGTCACACTCAAGTATATCATCCAAAATCCCATAGTATCGATTTTCTGAGACTTCTGGATGTATGTCGTTTCTAGATGAAACATTAGTCACCTGAAAGACTATAGTTATACCAGAATAAAAAAAAAAAAAATCATGTCATCCAACATTTTGATTTGAAATTTACAACCATTGCACCACATAGCCTTGTGGTGTTTCACCAAGTAATATGTCAAACATGTAAAAAATTATTGCAATATCGCTGATAAACATATTTATTCTGGTCAATGTATGCAAAGAAAAACAATCTCAAGATATATATACATCAATATAATTAAAAATAATTAAATAATATGAGTGATTAATATATTTTATATCGCACTGCTTTTATCTCTTTAAACCATATGCTAAATCAATTTCCCTTTGTGTAACATTGGAATCTCTATTACGATGAGCTTCTTTAACCAATGAAGCCACACCTTCCATGTTAATGTGCGACCAGATTGTTGACATCGTTCAATCCATACCATCATCCAATCAAGATTGTTCGCGACGTACAAATGTAGTGCATCCCACTCTCGACCAACTGTACTAAAATAAATTGAAATTCACAATCGACGTATAATTAGTTAAATACCACAGTACACGACCTTAATTTATAATTGATGTATATTGAAGATTAAAAATTAAATAAGTACAATATACATAAAAACCATATGTAAAATGCATTCCAATTAATCTCCATGACCATCTTATAATTATCTCCCACTTTCCTCAATCTACCTTTCCCCAATAGGTACACCCCTTCGAATTTGTTAATGGAGTTGAGATCCCAAATGCGATCTAAATGGATCTTTGCTGCAAACTTAGAAAGATATTCACTAATGTACATCATGGTCTAGTATACCATATATTCCTCCACCATAGAACCCTCAAGATGTGCTCTTTGTCTAACCAAAGCCTTCAAAAATTTTAAGTGCCTCTCAACCATCCACATTGACCTTGTGTGTACAGGTCCACACAATTCAATCTCCTCAACTTGGTGTATGAGGTAGTGTTCTTGTGCATTGAAAAATGTTAAAGGTAGACACTTTTGCATTTCACACATTAGACGACGAATTTTTCTCTTCCAATAATTTATATCTTCTTTATGGATTTCTTTAGATGATAGCCATCTACAAGTGATTCAAGGCACAAATTTATTAACTATATTTAACAAAAAATATACAAATATATTACATAACAAGTAAAACAATTTGAAATTATAAGATGTATATGCTGAATTGAAAAATCTCGCTTACTTACCTCATGTATTTTCTAAGATCATATATAACTTGCTTCACATTGTTGTCAGTTGTCCTAGAGACATAGAGGTAGAACATAATCAAGTAACACTATAAAATGATCTTTTCATTATTTTCCTAAAGTAGTAAACACAATACACCTAAAAGTACATGCATTATACAAGTGTATATAATATACCGTATCAATTACTTTAATGAAGGTATGCCAATCATGCTTTCATCCTAATCTAAATTCACCCTTCTTTGTTATTATATTGTTTTATGTTCACAAAGAAATCCTATGGGAAATCAAATTTTGTATGACTTTTATAACATTGTTTTGCTGCTCATATCAACCAAGAAGGAACTTATATTAATTTGGTCTCCATCACTATTCAATTCAATAACATTTTTCATTGCATGATTGGCTTCCTTAATGTCACTACAAATTTTTACAATTTTTTCTTTGTCATGCCTTCCATCCAATATTTTCCATAACGTTTCTATTATATTCTTTCCGATATGCATTGTATCAAAAAAATGCACAATTTGTAGCTGCTCATAGTAGGGCAACCTACTAAATTATCTAGGATAACTTTTCAATCCTTGTGGAAGCCGACCATTAATGCCTTGACGAACTTCATGAAACATATAAGTTAAACAAATTAACAACGACAATCATTGTCAATTACAACATGAGTAAACACAACACAATATAAAAATATAAATTCAAAACATATCATATATGATAGATAAACAATTTGATCTGATGTATAACCTTGACAATTGATTCTATTATATTCCAACTTCCATAGGTGAGGTGACATTCTTCGTGGTTTTGATGTAGTCTCCTCTTTTCCATTGAAAAGATATTTTTTAGTAGTTCGATACTTATAATTTCTATGGAGGAAGTGCTTATACTCATCAAACACCTGCTTTCCTAAACTTGTTGAATGATGAGATTTCATCTTTGGACCACAAATTGGACATGCAAATTTTCCCTTTGTTTGAAGACCTGCAAGATGATATATAATTGGATTAAATATGTCAATTTTTATAATTATATATAATGAATAGATTATTTTAAAAAAATTCATGATATCTACTTCATCAAATTAAATATTGTTAAAGTGCAGTCGAACGTTATAACATACCACAAAATGTACATAGTCTCCGGGCATCATGAATTGTCCATACAAGCATTGCATGGAATTGAAATTGTCTTTGTCCTATTAGGTCCGAGACGCTATACATAGTGACGCTTCATTCCATAACTTTAGTAACTCATCGATAAGAGGTCGATATATACATTCATATCTTTAACTTGGTACTTACCTAGTTGAATGAACATAAATATTACATAATTATTATAACCATTTTACCGCAATATATATAAATTAATGTACATGACTATTGAATGAAAAAAATATAAGTCATTATGCAAAAAATAAGACAAATGAGATGCTACTACGTTAAAAAAATTGATGTAAACAAATACCTGGAATAATCATTGAAAACATTATGTGCTCCCTCTTTATTGACATCCATAGAGGAATGTTATTGTTGATAACAAAAATAGGCCACACTGAAAATAACTTCAACTTCCAAATGGATTGACACTTCCCAATGAAAGCCCTCGAGATTACGAGGTTCTTCTTAAAGTGTGGCCATTTTTTCTCCATGTCCCTAAATGTAGAACTACCTACGTATTATCTTCAAGAATGTCATCTCCACTTCTATTCCATGCATGGTAATCCATCAATTATGCTTAAGCTTTCACACCTAAATAATCATTGCATATGTGGAATAATGGGAATATAACAAAGAACCTTGTGAGGCACCTTTTTTGGTAGTTGATCTATTCGATATCTACTAATATGACATTTTGGGCATTCTGTTGCAAATTCTTATTGTTTATGATATATAATATGATCGTTGGGACATGCATCTATTGCTTGATACTCCATTCTGATATCTTTCATAATGGCACATAAATCTCGGTATGAGCGAGGTAAAATATTTGATGGTGGTAACAAAAATTCACCAATCAATCTAAAACAAAAAATGATTTGTTCATATAAAGAATATTAATGGTACATATTTCATCCTTTATTTACTAGTGATGAACTAACGACAATTAAAATAGATGAAAAAATATGACATTTATGATATACCTTAACATCTGTGAGATTGCTATGTTTGATAAAACATTCATAACCTTAAAGTTCAACAACAACAATACAATAGAGAGGAGTTGTTTCAGAGCCTTCATAAAGGGGCTCGTATGCCTTGTCAAGTACAAGTAAATCATGAACATCATCAAAGTCATCTTGATCATCATGATCAGCTCTGCCACTAAATGTGGCATGGATCAATGTGACTGGCATTCTACCATCTTCAACCTGCGGTTTTCCGCACACATGATCATCTTCTTCCATAGAATCATTAACTTCATATCTTCGATATTCAATGTACCCATGTTCATCCGCAAAACTGACACTCTTCGGCTATGATAATCCATATCATATGCCCCGGGTGCCCTACCCTTTATAATAACATAGACACAAATAAACCATGATCATGATCAAGGATTATATATATATATATATATATATAAAATGTTAAAACAATATAAATATTTAAGCAAATTCAATCAATATAAACACATATAATGAACAACTTACCAATGGACGATAATCATGCCCCCTTCAACGCGACCATGCTACCTACAATGTTTCTAAGCTGTTGTGATTAAAAGTTGTCTCATCTTTAAGCCCTTGCAATTATTGCAAGGACAATAACATTTCCCATCACCCTTTCTTTTCAATCTAGCCCACAATCTATCAAGTGTCTCTTCATTTTGTTCTGGACTAATAGTATCTAACATGATTTTTCTTTGCCAAGCTTGACTATTTCGATCTTCAAAAAATATCAAACTCACACTCCAATAATTTTTATTCATAGACAGGTAACATAGTCTAATAATTCTGATATTTTACACCAAAAAAATTTGGCATGCAACCACCCCTGCAAAAGAGAAGATAGTCTGAAGTTAATGACCCCAAAAAACACTTTACAATGCTAATTCCAAAACTTATTAAATTTTATTTTACTATGATTTCCAATTGTTAAGACTCCTAAAATCAGAATATTGAACTTGATCACAAAATTCCTACAACAATGGAGGTAGCGAGCTAGTAAGAGCAAGTGACCCATTCCTAAGGAGCAATGAGTCAGAATCATCATTGCTAATGTCAATAATGATTTATCCTTTTAGTTAAAGATGCAATGTGTCACTTCTATGACGAAGTTATCCCTAGGGCCCTCAACATTGAGAGAGCCCTAATAAAAAATAAATGTACATTTGGTAAGAGCATGATTAGGGTACAAACCCTAGGCCTCCATAGAAACATAAACAATAACTATAGCGGATTAGTGAGGTTGCAATACCAAAAAGATTGAGACAATGTAGGTAATAACAAAATCTTGCAATCTAAAGATTGTAGCCAATAACAAGCACACTATGTAGCTTATTGACATTTGTAAATGCAATCTACGGTAAGAAGAATAATAGTCACTTGAGATGTGACAGTCAAAAACAAGCTAAGCAACATAATAAAGCTCAAACCTTGCATAGTAAAGTGGAGATTTTAACAGTGAGTTTTCTTACCCCTTTGCTGACCTTAAGGGTTTTTCAAATGCTTTTGGTAGTGTTAGACAAGGAAAATGCAATTAGAGAATGACTGTCCAAATGAAGTGTGTAATCATAGGTTCAATGTTTCTTCTTAGCCATTAATATTGTATAATGGAGGTAGTGGATTGCATGTTTGAGCAATGTTTTGAGACTCACCAAAGATGGAAAAATAGTGAATAATACCTTGTGGACTGTGAAGTAGTGTCAATAAGGTTGAAGGATCTTAAGAACTACAATACCATGAAACAATGAGTCCCCTGTAGTAAGTAGGCAGTCTATAGGGCATAGTTTGATTTTATAGAAGGATGCTCATGAAAGGAATCTTCAAGTGATAGTGAGTGAGTTGTTTGAGATTGCAGTTGAGGGTGCAATACCCAGTTTTAAAGGAAGTTAGCAAAGCAGTAAATGTGCAAGAAAATTGAATCGTACACAACAAACAATTCACAATGTTATCTTCCATAATGCCTTGAGTTTGAAGACAAAAATCTCATTGTATCTTCATGATGAAAGTGGTGACCTTAATGGTCAATCACTGGCAACCATGATTTTAAAACATGCTATTGTGCTTATGGAGGCAACATTTTCAAGCAAGGCAGTGAGTGGTGGTTTGGAACAATGGCAGGTATGAAGGACTTGCTTTATATGCATACTATGCAGTCTAGCTTAAGACAACGTTCTTAGAAGAGATTGAAGGTGGATTATGGAACTCAAGGGTTACCATGAAAAGGATTAAAGCAAAGACTGAGATCTATTTAAAAGCCACGGTCATGAAGATATTAAAGATGTCACATGCAAAAACCTAGTAGCTGGAGTAATGAATACAGTGCCAAAGAGGATAGTGTGCTGGGGCAGATTTAGGAGATCTCCACATTATCTAATTACAGGGAAATACATCATTTATTTATTTTTTTAATTAAAAGAAATCATTCTAAACCCTATATAGGATACATTGATACTTCAAAAGCCTCTGAAGGAATTTGAGATTATGCAAATATATGTCAAGTAACATTCATAAGGTTTAGAAAATCTTGATCACTCTCTAGAATAGCCCATTAAACATGGGTTGTGCTTGAATGCACTACATAATTGATATAACACAACCACTCTGCATATCAACCAGAGTTATAGGCTCTTTATTGCAGCAAGAGGTAATCACTCTTCGATCATGCTATAATTACATCCTATCATGTTAAACTTGAGACAACCTGAATGCACCCAATGATGATTATTGACACCTATATTATACAACTTGAATTATCTTCATTATATGAGTGCCTCCATTTCTATCACAACATAGCCACATTAAACTTGGGTCACACATGAATGTATCCTATATTTGTTATAGCACAACTGTGCCACATGACCAATAGAGTTATGGATCACATAATTACAGTCACAAGAATCTATTCAGATCTTATGGTGATTCCACACAACAAAATCTAGACATGAAATTCTCAAACCCTTCACCTCTAAAAATGAAATCTGATGAGATGTTGCTTTAAAATATGATTTTCAAACCTGGAACTACAAATCTGACTTCACAACTAAATTCTACAAAAAGATAATGACTACCCTCAACCTAGGTGATATCTTCTTGAATTTTTTCTAATTTTTCCCAAGAAAATCATCCTTAGTTCTCCACAAACTGTCTCAAGTAGAGCAAAACATCACAGAATAAATCAACTCACTTTTCTTTATGTCGGCCACAATTTGATTTTTTAATTTTTCATGTTTGTCAAACATTCGACAAAAATAATAGCCGACATTTCAATGAACTCCAGGTTTGTCAAAATTTTGACAAACGTCGGGGATAAACTTTCAAAAAAATTGGAAATTACACATCAAATTTTACAAGCACCCAACGAATATCAAATTTTACATATTTTGTCGGACAGTTTCGTCGTATTTTGCAATCAAATGTATTAGTGTTGGATGAAGAACACCTATATGTCCATCAGAAAGAAACATCTCAAGGGTGATATTGGGGACATATTTGGAGTTTAAAATGGTTTGGAAGATGTCCCTTAGCTCTTGGTGAAACTCTAGGGATAGGGGTTCTTGATCTTGACTCGATTTGGAGTAAATTTTGTTATCCTCAAGAGCCTCTTCTTGACATGATCCTTGGGTGGATGATATATCATTGGTAAAAGAATCTTCACAATAGTTTGTGGGTATGGGTGTAACAAGGGATATTTTTGGATCGTTTGGAACTTCTTCAACATGCCCAATCATGAAGTCATATGTGGGAGAGATATTGTAATCTGATACATACTTGATGCCATTACAGTATGAAATATTACTAGACACTGTTGATGGATTTGAATTTTGTTTTAAAATAGTATCTTGATATGTCTCTGATTCCGCATGTTGCAATGAATAAATATGTCCCACCATGATATCATGGGTATGGTTTACGTTGTTTGAAGTTGATGCCTTTCCTAAATTTTTTCTTTTGTATGATTAGGCATAGGGTTTGTGTAAATTTTTAGATTTTCATTCCCATATTTTTGATAAACATAAATGTCTCCTTGTTCAATAAGATCTTCTATTAGATGTTTGAGTCTAAAATATTTTTGTGTGTTATGACCTTTGTATTGGTGAAATTCACAAAAATGATCATCTCTATAGCTATGCGGTTTGACTTGTGGCTCTTGATAATTTGAGAAGTCTATGAGTGTGAGAAGATTAGACTATATCAACCTCTTCAACACATCCCCCATAGGTTCCCCTAAGGGAGTGAATTGTTGCTTAGGAGCACTCTTTGTTCTTTGTGGCACATGTGTTTTTATGGTTTGGGTGTTTTCTTCTCTAGGAGCAGTTAAGACCACCTTTGCATCAACACCACTGGATCACTAGTAATATTCTTGTCCTTGGACCAAAAGTAAGATTTTTTGTTAGAACTAGTGAATGGGCGGTTGTCTTTATACACTTGTGTGGTTCCCTACGAGATTAGGGCTCTCTTGATGTTGAGGGCCCTAGGGACAAGCTCATCATAAGTGGTGATACATTTCATCTTCAAGTGGAAGGATCGATCTGGATCAACATTTGCTATAATAATCCCCACTTGTTGCTCATCGAGAATGGGCCACTTGCTTTTACTTGCTCTTTTCCTCCACCTTTGTAGGAAGTTAGTGAAGGATTCTCCTTTGTTTTGCTTGAGAGTGTACAATTCTTCTAAGATTACATCCATGTCAAGATTAGAGGAGAAGTGATCTATGAATTTATTGGTGATTTCTTGGAAGGTTTTGATACTTGGAGGCAACTAAGAAAACCAGTCGATGGCTGGGCCCATCAAGCTTCATGGAAAGAGGCACATCAAATATGAATCATTGTAGGCAATCTCCATACACGTGACGTTGAATTCCTTGATGTGGTCCACAAGATTTCCTCTCCCTTTGCATTTATCAAATTTGGGGACCTCAAAGCCAGGAGGGAAAGGTACCATTGCGATATTTCTATCGAATGGGTACAAACATAGGTTTTTTTGTGTATGGAACTTCTTCATCTCGCCCATTTGAATATCCTACATTTCTTGTGTTAACAATTTAAGTTGCAATGCTACATCATATTTTGGGTTTGGTGGAGGAAAATATGTTGTGTTGTGGGATGGAAAATGAACTGTAAGTGGGATTTTGATATGATGAGGTGTTGTATGTTGTGTATGGTGGTGTAGGATATGGTGAAAGTGATGGTGGTGATGTATATGTTCCTAACGCGTTTGGGTTGACGATGTTCTATTGGGGGTTATAGTAGAAACCTTGTTGTTGTTGTTGGGCATAATGTTGAGCTAGTAAGGCTTGTTGTTGTTGTTGGGCCATGAGGGATACTTGTTGGGCTTGTTGTTGTTGTTGGGCCACTAAGGCTACTTGGTGTGCTTGTTGTTGTTGTGTTGCTAAGGCTACTTGTTGTTATTGTTGTGCTATTAATGATACTTGTTCTTGTTGTGCTACTAAGGTTGCTTGTTGTTGTTGCTATTGTTGTTGTACTACTAGGGCTGCTTCTTCTTGTTGTTGTTGGATGGCTTGTTCATAAGCCTATTGTGCTTGTTGTAAAGCTAAAGCATGTGCTTGCAATGTAGGATCAATTGGTTGTTTGGACATGTGAGATGGATTTTGGATGTTCATGGGTTGTTGATTGATTTGAGATGGTTGTAAGTTGTTGAAGAGAGGTTGGGGGTTCCTTTGGTTTAACATTCCTTGTAGGATGGTGGGTTGAGGTCCCATTTTATTTTGCATGACATGGGGGACCAAGGGGAAAGATGATGATGGTGCCATTAGGTATTGTGATGGTAATGGCACATTTGGACCTTGAGTCCATTGATTGAAAGGGTTCTCTTGACCAATTTTTTGAGGATTTCCTTGTGTTTGGGATGTGGCCAAGGTATTACCTTGGTTGATGGGGTTTGTGATCAACGTGTTGCTTTGATTTGGATTGATGATAGATGGGTTGGATGTGGATGGTGGATTGACTTGAGTAGCTTGGGTAACCACTTGTTTCAATGTATCAATGGGGTTGTTGGAACCACTTGTTAAGGGTTTCCCTTACGTGAGGGTGTTAACTTGCCCTTGTCGTCCTATTTGAGGAACTTGGTTCACATTACCTTGTGTAACGTTAGGCACACTTGGGTATTTGTGGTGATGGATGAAGATGGTTGCACTCGAAATGTCGAGGTTCTTGTGGCATAATGAAATGTAAGTGGTTTTCCAAATGTTGGTGTCCAACTTTTGTTTTGGGGAAGGTTGGTGGTTAATGGAATGGTCATGGTGTGAATACCCAAAGTTGTGCTTGTTCCTAGACATGATGTGAGACCATGGTTGGTTCCTAGTTTAGTTACAAGACTAGATGTTAAGGGTCGACTTGGCATAAAGGATGGAGTTAATTTATTTTTAGATTGGGTTAAGCCTTGTATCATTGATTTCACAACAAAATATGGGGAAACTGGAGCCACATTTTCTAAGGTTTGATGTTCTTGTTTGTACTCCATGATTTCTTCCTTATTAAGTCCAAATGAGTTGTTCATGATGTCTTCTATCTCATATGGCTCTGATGGAGATGAAGGTTGTTGTGATGGGGTAACTTGATTTCTTGGATCAAATTCTTGAGGATTGGGATCACTTGAGGTGAATGGGACTTTTGTTTTCTCCATGTTTCTCTTGTGTTGTGATCTTTTCTTTACCATAAATTTTGGGTCACCTATGAGAGAGTTGTGTTGAGATTTGTAATGTTTTAACTCTCTAGTTGACTCAAATCTAGGTAAAAGGGACGCTACAAGTCATTTTGGAGAAATGATGGTAGTGGGAGATGAAAATATGAATCATGTGGGGAGTGATTTTTGCAAACATTTTGGGACAAAACTTTTGACTTAGAGTTTGATTTTTGATGTTTGGATAAAGAATTTTTATGAACTAGTGAATCTCTAGGGTAGACTTATGACCTTCAAGATAAACGAGTTTAAAGATGATAACTAACTTAACCAAATGCATGGAAAAGGATTCATTTCACATATAAAGTAACTAAGTTATGGGTTAGTTTGATAGATGTCTAAGTCCAAAAGTGTTGGTGTGTTTGAAAATTTGAAAAGATTGTTGAAGTGAAGGATGAAAATATGATGAAGGATGGATGAAGATGTTTGACCCAAAATGTTGACCTAAAATGAACCTTTTTTTTGCAAGACCAAGGTAGTAAGAAAAAATGTTATACCTCTAAAGTGATCAAACCCTAAGGACTCAATGATTTTGGTAAAATAGAACTCAAATTATTTTGGAAATAAGACACAATGATTTTGACAATAGAACTCAATGAATTTGGAAAATGGAACTCAATGTTTTGCAATGTTTTCCTTGTCTCAATTTTCTTTTTTTGGGGAGTCAAAGTTTGAACATACATCAATTTGGGGTGTTCATTTGATTTAATCTTGGATTAATGAATTTATTTTTACCACATACAATGTCTTGCTTAAGTTTCAAACTAAATGTCTATGCCAAAAACATCATTTATTTCACAAAGTCCATTTTGTGAAAAGGATGAAGTTAGGGGCAGAGTTACCTAGGTTAAATTTGGAAAGTATGGATTGAGATGTAAATCAAAATATTTAAAAGTCTAAGAATAAATCCTTAGGAAAAGTATCAATATCAAGGTTTTGTCAAAGGGTATCCATACTTAGACCAAAGGGTTTGAAATTTTGAAAAGATTTGTTTAATTTTTTTTACAATTGTTTTGGAACTATGCAAGTGTTAAACTGACTCTCAAACATTTACAATCCTAGATAGAGTGAGTATGTATTTATTAGTAGGCTTACCATCATTAGAAGAGGTGATTAATCTGTGAAGATGAAGTGGAAAAATAGGCTATGTCAAGGAAATGTAACATTTTGACATGCCAAGCAAAGGAGTCCCTTCCCCATTTTCTTTATTGCCTCAATCAAAAACTGAACATGGTAAGTAACTTCTTGGAGCAGTGCTACTCCAATGCACTACCTTAAAATACGTTTTAGAATTTGGACTTGGTTAGCCACTACAACAAGGTTTTTAATGACCATATCCAAGATAGACTAGTGCCATACACGTGGTGATTCACTCAATTAAGAGGCCTCCCAACCCTTAAAAATATCTAAGTGTTTTAACACATCACAAGGATACTAAGGGAGACATTCATTAGTATGGGACAAACACAACCAGCTGGTTAGTGACTTTCATCACTCCAAATTATTTATATACCGAGCTGGAATGAAAGCACCACTTGGGTCGTTCCCTCTCACAAGTTGGGAGGAAAACCCTCTAAAGGTAACACATGTTTGAAGCATAAAATGTTTTTCATCACCCAATATTTCCAATAGGCGCAAGGGGAGAGGATAAGTGCTTCCAAGAAGAAAATGTATACTTGTGTGTTTCTCTTCACACAAGATCACATGAAGCGCAAGGGGATTGGATACACACAACAAACATACTTAAGCAAGTCAAACACATGTTCATTTTAATCCATCATAGAAAAATGAGTTTGTTTTAAGCACCAATTTGAAGTGTGGAAGTTGTGTTGTTCAATTTTAAACCAACAAGCATAATAATGTGAGGGTTCAGTTTTAACCAATTTCAACGTTCATTTTAAAGATAAAAAAGAAATCTAGTTTGGTCCTAAAATGTGAAATAAAAGCAGCATAAATGAGTTATAATTTCCCCATAAGTGTCAAAACACTTGTTACAATTATATTCAAATGGTAATATTCTCCTTCACTTCAAATTTTATTGCCCAAATTTGCAAAACCCATTAGCCTCTAAAAGCGTTGTTGTATCTTCAAACATAAGGAAAACAAAAATCTAAAGAGAAATTAGTCAGATTGATTAGTTCAAGCCCTCATTATAGGCCAAAATGTGACCAATGACATAATATAGGTCAATTACACCCGATCCATATGAATTCGAGGCATATTTAATCCACTATATATCAATGTCAATAAGATCATCCAATATAAAATAAACTAAGAATCCATTAAAACTAACATGTTAAATCATAAAAACTTCAAAAACACCTATTCTAATCCATTGAAACTTATCCTATTGGGCGAGTGGTGTCGCATTGATGTGGAATGGAAAATCTTCCCCAATCCCTTGGATATTGAGCTTGTTTTGATCAATTCTATTGAAGAGAATCGACAAAAGCAATGAAATATGTGTGCTAAAACATAATTTAAATGTTAAATTAACATGATCAATATTAAAATGATCAATATGGGTGTATGCAAATCTACTCTAAATGTATGCAAGCTTCAAAAGATTAAAACCTTAATTACAAAATATGCTAAATGTATACACCTATGTTATCATGGAAGTCATTAATAAATGTTTTAAGCTAATGATGCAAGTAAATTAAGTTAAAAGGATACTAAATAAGTGCTAAATATGAGTGCAAGTGAAAGTGATTTTAACAACATAAGTTTTCTCTTAAGAGATGGATCCCTATTAAATAGATGCAAGGTCTATTTATAAAATAGGAAAAATGAAACTGATAGTCAAGATCAAAAGGATTAATAAATAGTCAAAATTGGAGGAAAGATGAAACATGGATCAAGGATTCTCATCAATGAATGAGAATCAATGATCACATGGATCAAGAAAAGAATCAAGGGTTCATATTCTTTCAAACAAACACACTTTCAAAACTTGCACAAGAAGTCTTGTTGAAAGTTTGTTATAAGAAAGAATATTCCTTTTTTCAAATGAGTGAAGATAATATTCTTTGGAATATTCTCATGGGTGAGGAAAATTAGATATTTAGTTAATCAAAACCAAATTAAATTGTGCAAAGGGGAAGGAATATTCCATGGGAATGTTCCTTTTGGAGAAATGTGCAAAGGAAGAATATTCCCAAGGAATATTCCCTTGCAAGTGGGAGAATTAGATTTAATTAGTAATTTGATAATTAAAATAAAGTTTCAATTATGCAAATTAGGGGAATTATATGATATTCATTAAATAATTGATTTAATGGATAGATTCATTTGATTTATCAATGGTCACAAATGAAAGGAGGATGAAACATGGATCAAGGATTCTCATCAATGGATGAGAATCAAAGATCACATGGATCAAGGAAAGATCAAGGGCTCACAATAACACACTTTACAACAACTTTAAAAAGTTGTTTCAAAGTTTGTTTGGAATAATCATTACCCTTTTCTTAGAGGAAAATAGGAGAATATTCTTTTGGAATATTCTCTATACAAGTGGATGAGAGGAAAATTAGCAATTTAGTTAATTAAAACTAAATTTGAATATACAAGATGAGGAATGTGAGGATATTCATTAAATTTTTTATTTATTTAATGAAAATGGGATGCAAATATGATATTTAATTAAATAGTTTAGGTTATTTAATTAAATAAGAGGACTTAGGGTTAAAATTAAATAATTTACATTATTTAATTAAACCAAATGAAATGTCAGTGTGAGATGGGGTGAAGTAACCCAATTAAGTCAATTAGATTAATAGGTGAAAATGAGGCAGTTAATTAAATAGTTAGGCTAATTTAATCAATTAAGAAAAAAGAGAATGGGTTTTAGGATGAAATGGTGTTAGTATATCAGATTTGAGTGCATGATATCATTCAAGACATTTTTAAGTTTCTACACATCCATAGATAAAAGCTTATCAAATCGATGCTAGAGATTGACACCAGTAGCTTACTTATGACAACATAATGCAACTAATCAAAGCATCATTAATGCAACAACATATACAATACCAACATCTATACACTTTCTTGCAAGAATCTTCTTCTCATACAATTGACACCAATGACAACACAAGCTTGTTGACATCAATGACAACACCGACTGCTCATACTTACAACAATCTCCCCCTTTGTCATTGATGGCAACACATGATGTGAAAAACCATCAAAAACACAATAGTACCAGTTTTGTTTCTTTCTCCCCCTTACACAATTAACTCGACTTTCTTTCACTTTACTTAATCTCCCCCTTTCAACTTATCTTTTTGACATTTTTCATTCTCTCTTTTTTGTTTTTCATATTATTCTCTCCAATTTGACATCAATGACAAAGGACAAAATATTTGCATCACTTATTTTTCCCCTTTGACCTCAATCAACCTTCTCACAATTGTTTTGCAACTTATGTTCCTTTACTGCTTAGTATACTCTCCCTTAGGAGTACACACCACACTAAACCAATCAATAACCTCAACACTCACTCCCCTTGACTGCAACAACCAACAATGCCACTACCTACTCCCCCTGAGAGGTAGCAACCAACATCAGTCCAAACCAAAGAATGAATCTTGAAATCCATTGGACTGATGCATCTCATTATGCATCTAGTTCAAAGGAGGGGTAATAACCCCCAACTTCGCCTAGAAATACTCAAATGTATCCTTAGGAAGGGTCATAGTGAATATATCAGCAACCTGGTCCTTTGTAGGCACATACTCAAGATTTACTTCATTCTCTACAACCTTCTCTCTGAGAAAGTGATACTAGATCGAGATATTTTTTTTCTTTGAATGCATTACTAGATTCTTTAAAATGTTGATAACAATTATATTGTCATAGAAGATAGAAATTGGTTCATCATATATGACCCTAATATCCTTCAATGTTTGTCTCATCCACAACACTTGTGTGTAGCAAGATGTTGTTGCAATGTACTCTACCTATGTAATAGATAAAGATACTAAATCTTGTTTCTTGATTATCCATGGCACTAATCTACATCCAAGAAAGAATGTACCACCACTTGTAATTTCCTATCATCCAAACAACCAGTCCAATTTGAATCTATGTAAGCACTCAGAGTAAAATTAGTATCCTTTGGATACCATAGGCCATAATTTAGAGTTCCCTTCAAGTATATAAATATCCTTTTTAATATTGCAACATGTGACTCTCTAGGATCTTGAAATCTAGCCACAAGACAAACTACACATGCATGATATCCGATCTAGTAGCAGTTAGATATAGTAGTCTACCAATCATATATCTATACTTGCTCTGATCAACCTTAGTTGATTCGTCATTCTTGCTTATCTTGCAACTAGTAACCATAGGGGTACACACCGGTTTAGAATCTTTTGTTCCAAACTTCTTCAACATTTATTTGACATACTTTTATTGTGAAATAAAAATGTCTTTATTTGTTTGATTGCTTTGTAGCTCAAGGAAGAAATTCATCTCCCCAAACATATACATTTCAAATTATTTTTGCATTTCCTCCATAAAATTCTTACACATAGCTTCATGTCCTTCAAAAATTATGTCATCAACATATACAACCACAATCAAGATTTGATAATTTTCAACTTTAAAGTAAATATTGCTATCTTTGGCACCTTTATTGAATCCTTGTTGTATCAAATACCTATCCAACCTTGCATACCAAGCTTTAAGAGCTTGCTTCAATCCATATAATTCCTTCTTCAATCTACAAACCATATCAAGTTTGTCTGATAATTGAAATCCTTCTGATTGTTCTATGTATACCTCTTCTTCCAGTTCTCCATTCAAAAAAGAATACTTCACATCCATTTGATAAACTTTGAAATCCTAATGTGCTACAAAAGCCAAAAATATCCTGATAGCTTCTATTCTTTCCACTAGAGCAAATGTCTCCTAAAAATCTATTCCTTTAACTTGTGAGTAGCCTTTACCCACAAGCCTTGCCTTATAACTTATCACTTCTCCATTCTCATTTAGTTTTTTTTTTTAATACCCACTTAGTTCCAATCACATTTTTGTTTGTTAGTCTTGGGACAAGTTCCCAAGTCTGATTCTTCTCAATCTACAACAATTCTTCTTCCATAGCCTTGATCCAATATTCATCTTTGCATGTCTCAATCACTGTTTTAGGTTCAACTTCAGAAAGTAAACATATATTTACCTATTCTTCAACAAATTTCCTTCTTGTTAGTACACCTTTACTCTTATCTCCAATGATCTGTTCTTCAGAATGATTCTTCTACACATACTTAGGAGTTTTAGGAGTCTTTTCTAGAGTTTCTTCCTCTTCAATATACACTTCTTTTTCTTTAGTCTTTTCTTCTTCTCTACAAGAAGAATCATTTGACTCACATACATCTATTACCACTAATTTTTTCTACATATATTCATCAACCTTGACACTTGCACTTTCAAAAATCTTTCTCAATCTCTTGTTGTAGCATCGGTAAGATTTGCTTCTAGTAGAATATCCAAGGAAGATACCTTCATCAGACCTTGCATCAAACTTTCCTAAGTTATCTTCTCTTCTGATATAACATTTGTTTCTAAAAACTCTAAAGTACTTAACAGTAGGGATCCTTCCATACCATAGCTCATAGGGAGTCTTTGTGTTGTTTTCTCTTGCTTGAACTCTATCAAGTATATAAACAATAGTATGAATTGCTTCAGTCCAGTAGACTTTCAGTAAATTTTCTTCTTCATCATTATTCTTGCAGATTTTTGAATAGTCTTATTCTTTCTTTTAACCACTCCATTCTGATGAGGAGTCCTAGGGGAAAACAAGTGCCTCTTTATGCCATGATTCTTACAAAATATGTTAAAATCATTGGAGGTGAACTCTCCACCTCTATCAAATATCAAACATTTTATTTTTCATATCCATTTCATTCTCAACCATTACTTTAAATGATTTAAAATTGTCTATAGCTTTTGATTTCTCTTTGAGAAAAGTAACCCATGTCATAATTATCAATTAATAGCATAAAATACCTATCACCTTGAAGAATTCTTATTCTTGTAGGACCACAAAGATCTATATGTATCAATTCCAATAATCTGATAGTCGATTGTTCTTTGACTTTGAAACTTCTTCTTGCTTGTTTTCCAAGTTGAAATTCCTTACAAACAACATTGATAAGCTTTGGAATCTTTGACAAATCTCTCACAGCTTGAACTGAACTGATTCTTATAAGTTATCAAAATTGATGTGACACATCCTCCTATTCCATAACCAACTTTCATTAATCTGAGTCATAAAGCAGTGACCATCAACACCATTGAGGTGATAAACATTTCCATATGTTCTTCTAGCAACAACCATAGTCTCGAATCCTTTTATGATCTCACATCCATCATATTGAAACATAAGATTGTATCATTTTCTACACATTTTTCCAACACTTAAGATTTTATGCCTTAAACCCTTAACATAGTAGACATCATCAATATTATGCTTGTCATAAAAAATGATAGAACATTTTCCACATATCTCAGCAGATGTAGCATCACCAAATCTAACACATCCTTCTTCATTATTTTCAAGTTTAACAAAATTACTCTTGTCACCATTCATATGATTAGAGCATCCACTATCAATGATCTAGTAGTTCTCCTGTCTAGCAAGAAAAGTAGACATAAAAATACCTTCAGACTTATCCTTTGTCTCTGGAGGACTTTCCTTCACACATCTCTCAGAATTAGCAAAAAAAGATTCATATTTTAAATACATGAACAAGAATCCATCATCATCATCTCCATAATCAAATTCATCATCAGCGATACTTGCATCTTCTCTAACATAATAACTTTTCTTAATCATCTTACCTTTGTTCGCCTTGTTTTTGTTATTCAAAGCTCTATTTGGACATCTTGAAGCATAATGACCTATATTTCCACAACTGAAAAATTTGAAAGGTAACTTACCATTGTACTTACTAGTACCATTCTTCATTCTCCTTAGAAAGTTGGCTTCCACATCATCAAGATCCTCTTGATCTGATTCCTTGATCTCTTATTATTTTCCAACCTTAAAGTAGTCTCAACATTTTCCCACTATTTGTACTAAATTCTCTCATCTCAAAAGTAGTTAAAGAACCATACAACTGATCTCTGGTGTATTGATTTAAATTTGTAAATTCATCAATAGAAAAAAATTCATGACTATTAGGAGGAGTTCTAAGAATTTTCTTTACTATTTCTAGTTCTTTAAGTTCTCCACCAAGACCTCTGATGGAGCTGACAACTTCATCTACCCTCTGCATATAGCCTATAACATTTTCATCTTCATACATCCATAGGTTCTTAAACATGATATTCAGATTCTACATCTTAGATTCTTTGACCTTATCATCTCCTTCACAAATGCTTTCTAACTTTACCCAAATGTCTCTAGCAATTTTTAGACTCATCACTTTCACTAATTTAGAATTAGCAAGACGGTTTAAGATAGCATACCTTGGTTTACCATTTATTTCATATTCTTTGATCTCATCAACAATACTTGGACCATTTGTAGGTTTAATGTATCCATTATTAACAAACTTCCAGACATCAAATCCAAGATAAACCAAAAAACCTTCCATCCTTGTCTTTCAAAATGCATAGTCTTGTTGATGGTCAAAACAACACAACAACACTAAACAGAATATTACTATTCTATTTCTCCTGAAAGAGAAAGAAAAAATATAGTAATCTAACTCCCAAGGTCCTAGTAGTTGGTTCTCAACTTGCTGATATTTCTCAATGGTCAATATGATTGTAATGTTCAAGGGGCCTTTGCTGGTAATAAAAAACAAGAACACATAACATCAGGTAGTCTACATTTGGGGGTTTTAAACAAAAGAAAAAGATGAAACAAAGCTTTAAATCAGAGAAACATGAATAAAAATCCTTATGTATCTAGACATGTAGATCAACAATGAGTGTTCATTCTACCTAACCACAACTACAGCAAGATGCAATCCTTAGAATAAACTATGCTATTGCATACATCCATAATGCTAATTCAGATATCATCAACGCTCACTAAACTTACTTCAAACAAATCATCCACTCATTATCCAAAACACAGATCAAATGAACACAATAACAATTTAATTCACAAATAATCCAATGATATGACCTTGAATCTAGTTCCTTCTATTGATTTTCATCAAATAAAGAACAATTAAGCACAACAAAACCACTGGCGTATGGATTAATCATATATCATTAACCTTATCAAAATGGATCCAAACTTTGAAAATCATCACATGAAAACGTATGAAAACTGTAAAATAATCAAGCTTTTTACTAAACTTTCCAGAGTATCTTTCTAAAACATTGGAATCCTAGATCTAGTTTCTATCTTCTATCCTCAGGTGGCTGATCTTTCTTCAATTAGCCGACCTTTACAAGGTAGATTCTAAAAATACATATAGGGTGCCACATGCACCAGTTTCTCAATCCTTAATTAAGATCCACAATTCATGGAGTCAGAACTAAACGTAGAAGTGGACTCAAGAACCCCTACTTTCAAGGTTGATCACTCTGTTGTACAAAAAGGAAATATGATACCTCAAAAAGGAAGATGAAATCCATGGATTGGACTTAGAGTTGAACTTATGTCAAAATCCACAAAAAAAGGAGAAGAGCAGATGGAGTATGACATAAAGAGTCAGTCACTTCTACACTGAATGCTCAAGGATGTACTCGTCATAACTGAAGAATACCTATAGAAGAGTATCCAAATCTGGCCCATCCAACCAAGCACTTTCAAATTTGATTCTTTCAAATTCTATAGAGACTAACTTTTACATCTCCTTTAATTTGATTAGCTCTTTTTTAGCAGCTCTTACCTCCTTCTGGATATCCATAAACTAATCTAGCAATAAACTCTCCCCATCATCTCCTTTTTGCATGATCTCTTCAAAACTACTCCTCCATCTCTCCCTTAATTTATCCAACAACATGCCTTCTTTATTGGAGGAATCTAAGTTAATCAAAATGGCCAAAACTACCTCTAACTCAATCATCCGTTGACTTAAGTCCTTACTCATTTCCCGAACTTCTTGATGTCCATGCATAGCTCTTGAATTGTATCTTATGATACTGACAATCTTTTCCACAAAATATTCATTACCAAGCTCAAGAATGGAATATTCTATCAAAGTGGATTTGGGTGCTTTGCTGACGTCTTCAAGTCTTTTAACATATTCCTTATATTCACCATCTTGCTTGTCCAAATCCTTAGCCTGTTGGTCTAGATCCTCTGCTAACTCAAGAGAAACTTTATGAATCTTAGCACCCTCAGTAAGAACATCATCAACCTCCCGGCTGAACTTATCCAACCACTTGTCCATCATCCCCACCTTGCTTTTCATCTGAATCAAATCATCTTCCTCCCTCTTTGTTAACAAAACCAGGGATTCAGGAGGAGCAACCTGTTGAGAAATGGGACTGGAAACATCTTTTAAGAAACCATGGAGTTGATCCAATTGAGCCTTAAGCTCATCCTTCCTTTGCTTATCCTTGATCATCTGGGTTTTGGATGAAGAAGCCACAATATCAATCAAACTCATTTGTTGATTTCTTGTAGGCTTTCCCAAATTTACTGCCCCCAACTGATAATCAGTGATTTGCATGTCATCACGGCTCTTCTCCATTACAGGTATGGCACATTCAACAATGATCTCTCCAGCATTAGTGAGCCTAGTGGAGTGAAGAACCCGAGCCTTCTTCTTAGGTTTTTCCTTCCCAATTTCTTTCATCATTTCTTCCTAGTTCAACGGCTATGGTTGAACAATTTGTTTTCTCTCTATGTCCAGCTTTAGCCAAGTAGGAGCAATAGGAGTAGTGGCTGCTTGGGCTGAAGAGGAAGCAATAGTGGTGGAAGACAGAGGTTGCAACAATGTAAGATTTGGTTGAGAATCAACCTCCTACACATTTTGTTGATCACTTTGCTCCCTTTCTTGTGCTAACTTTTCTGCTTCCTCTTTATCCTTTTGCTCTTGCACCCTTTTAGCTTCCAACTCCTACCTTAAGCATTCCTCTTCTATTCTCTTATTTTCTAACATTCCATCTCACTGCTTTTTCAATTCTTCAACATAGTCCCATGCTTCTTTGGACTTATTTTCATGTTCAACGATCTCAACAGCCTCTCTTTCCCTTTTCAGACATTCTTGCTCTTCCCTTTTTCTATAGGCCTCCTCTTGTTCCTTGAGTTTAGCTTCAATAGCTTATTTTTCTCTTCTTTGTTGAGCCTTTTCTTCTTGAAGATCATGAATTTTCTGTTGCATTATCAACCTATCCCTTTCTTCTTGAATTTTGAGCTCTTGCTCCTTTTGTTGTTGCTGTTGAGCCAACTCATCGGCCTTCACCTTATCTTCTAACTGCTTGGCTGCCAACTCAGATTGTGCATTGGCCTCCTCTTCCTATTGCTTGGCTAATGCCTCAACTTGTGCCTTAGCATTGGCTTCCATTTTAGCATCCTCAAAGAGTTTCCATTGATATTCTTCAGTTAATATGTGCTCAGTCCCTGCATCATCTATCATATCCAAAGATTTCAACGCATGATCTTTATCAGATACAATCTTTTCTAAATCTGTTTCAACATTATGTATCTCGATCTGATCCTCCATTTGTTTTAAAACCTCTGCTTCATCATAAAGGGCTCCCTTTGGTAATTCTTGACCTAACTCTTGTGCCTTAGAGGGCTCAGTAGACACCTCTCCTATAACAGATGTAGAAGCACCCACCTCCGTAGTTGTTTCATCTTCCTATACCTCTGGAAGGTCTTGAGGAACCACCTCCTCTTCTTGCACACTAGAAGGCATAAACTCTAAAAGCTCCTTAGGTTCCATCCTTCTTTTTTCCCTCTTATATCCTTGGGTGGTACCTGTAGCCTTCCTCTTCTTAGATGATGTAGCCGTAGTCTGATTAGCTCTCTAACTCACCCATTGAATACTCCTATTGAGCAGTGGTCTTGTAATCTGCATTATGTCAATGGTCTCATCCACACTCCAATCTATTGGATCAAGATCCTTAGTTCCAATCTTGTTTGCATCATACCTGAGATCCAAAACTATCCCATCATCGGATAATGCATCAGGAATGTCTTCTTTTATCCCAAACTCAATCATGAGTGGGATGGGTATCCTTTCATAATTCCTCCTCCTAAGATCATATTCATCTTGTATGTCCTCCCAAAAATCTTCCAACAGATTGAAATGCTTCTCGAAGACATTGGGGAGCAAAGCTTTCATCTTGTGTTTGGGGTCATAGCATTTCCTGGTAGTGTACAAGCCCAACTTCAAATAAACCAACTCATCACAAACAGTTTTAGCTGCCTGAATGTGTGGACAACAAAAGGCCCCCAGCTTCATTGGAAATTTATGGCAATCTGTCTTGTGTTTGTTGCTAAATTGGAGATTCACATCCAAGGCTTGATAAATAAACTCCATCAGGATGATTCTATCACCACAACACCTAGGTAGCAAATGGGGATGACCATCAAAGCCTGCTAACCTAAAATAGGTGAATGTGGGGTACAAGATAAACCAATGTCCCCATTCATTCACAAAAGCCAATTGCCTCCCTGCTAAGTCTATACCCAACATCACCATTAAGCTTGTTAATTATGACATAAAGAAAGGCATCATTAACCCTTCTATAATGTTGCTCTGATGCTTGCAAGGTGAGCTGGTTATAATACTTCCACACCTTCTTCTGTCCTTGGGTTTCCCCTAATATACCTACTGTTTGAAGTCGAGGAAAAATCCCCACACAGGCAGCTGCATAAAACACATAAGAAGTCATAAAGAAATGCTTGGTTTCTCTCACCTTTATCATCTAATTGTGAATGCTATCAGATACTACCATTGACTAGTCAAATTGTTGCCTCCCATCCAAAATAGTTTGGATGAAAGGAAACATCCATTCTTTAAATAGAGAAGCATCCCTTTTTCCAAACACCCTAGAGAGGAACATGATTATATCTCCAATTTCCTTACTAAAGTCTGCCCTCTTAGGCTGGTCTAGGAGCTTGATCAGAGACTTCTTCTCTACCCTCATCCAAGTCTTATTCATATGAAGTCTATTCCTCTCCTTGTTATCACTGTAAAGCTTTAATGCCTTTGCTTCATTCAATTGCTTAGGATTCTTGACATCAGGTATATGAAACAAGAATTTGATCATTTGAGGTGTGAAGTCAATAATGACATTACCCTTCACATCCACACACTGCCTAGTAGCAAGGTTATATGCTCCAGTTGCTGCAAGAATCAACTCCGGACATTGAATAGACAGGGGGAAGAGTGCAACATGTGCCAACCTGGATTGAACAATCTTTTTTGTCCTTCCTGTAATCTACTCTTCAATGAATGTATCCTCATGCAACTCTCCATAATTGAAAGGACCCAAATTGGTGTCAGTTATGTCATTCCAGTCGGAGTCAATTTTACTAGTTGTGAGGACAGCCTCCCTATACTTACATCTCAAGGTATATGGGAGCTGCTCCACTTTGATCTTCTTTGGCCTAACTCCTTGCCATGAAGTTTCACCTGGTTGACTCCTTTGAGAGGCCTCATCCGATGCTCCCGACATCTCTCAATACCTACAACAATTTCTTGTATTAAATGAACAAAACATATAAGTTAGTCAATCATATAATCACTACTCCATCCTCCTAAGATAACATTTACTTGGTGAAACTATGCCTTTATTGGAGGTGGGACCATAGAAGTTTCAGGCATAGACAATGTTTCATATCATGTGGCGGGGCCGGGATAAAAACTGGACAAGGAACAAAACAATCATACGCGGGACCGGAATGGGAACTGGACCAGAACATAGTTGGAGGTGGAACCAAAATAGGAACCAGACCAGAACATGGCCAGAGGTGGGACCAGAACGAGAACCGGACCAGAACATGGTCGGAGGCGAGACTAAAACGGGAACCAAACTAGAACATGGTCGGAGGCAGGACCAGAACGGGAACCGAACTAGAGACAAAAGATAGTTACCAAGTTCACCTTCCTCCCCAGACCTGGTTCCAACCAGAGTAAAGATAGTGACATCATAATAAGGAACAGGAACGAATCAACTGCAACAAACGAAGAGTATTTAAAGCAAGGCGGTCATATGAATGAATAAACCCTAGGTCATATGGGCCCCAACGAAAACTAGAAAGGGATCAGCTTAAACCTCCAACAACTCCTCCATACAGAAGTCATTAAAACCATGAACATGTTATATTGTAAAACCCTAATTCGCCTATACCCTATTTACAAAAACTAGGGAACGATGAGAAACCAGTACGAACAACCTAAAACCAATGTGATAAAACCAGAACCGGGTCTCAAAACAAAATTCATTACCCAAGCAAGGAAACCCCTTCAAAATTGAAACCCTAGTCAAAACCAAAGCACGACAAAATGGACCTATCACAAAAGTGACAACATAACAAACAACAAAGCACAAACGACAAACGGAAACACAAGCCCAACAAAAATAGAATGAGACAGAAAAGAAAGAAAGAACCAAACAAAACTGAACAAAAAGAACATAAACAAAGACTAGTTGAGTGAAAAAATTCACAGAATAAACTCTCCTGTGAATACGCAAAAACAACACAAATAAAAGAAGAAAATAGAAGAAAGAAAAACAAAAGAAACCTACCTCGAAATGCTCCTTAAGATTGACCACAAATTTTCCAAGATTCGCTCCACAATTCGCCCCCGCGATCAAATCAATTCTCTCAAGAGTTTCCTGGCCGTAATTTTCTTAAACACTTCACATAATAATAAAAATGAGGTGGTTTAAGCATAATTAAACCTTTAATCAATAATTCGCGCTTGCAAAAAGGTTGCATTTAATGCCATAAAATGCGGTAGATCGGGGACAGAGGCAACGACGCGAACAGACAGTTAAGTCAAGTCAACGAAACATCAAAAGGTAAGGCGGAGGTGGAGCCAGGTCAAAAAAAAGATAAAGAAACTCCACAAAGTTCCCTATTTCATCTCCAACCCCAAATCCGGTCTCGACAAAAGGACCGACCAGTAGACAATAAACGAAGATGGGAGCGGAGACAAAACTGAAATGGAACTATCACAAAGTTCAAAGTTCCACTCTAGTTCCAGTTTCAGTCCTGACCAAAGGGAAAAGAACAACACAAGAATAAGGGAAGTGGGACCGGAGTGAACATTGGATCCGGCCCAAACAACCAAGAAAGCAAGAAAGAAAAAGAGCGGAAGTGGAGTCGGGACGAGAACAAAAAATGGAAACTTGAAAACTTCCCATTTGAGTTCCAATCCCGGTTCTGATCTCACAGGAGCAAACAAAAAACACAAGGAAACGACCAACAAACAGAAGGACGGACCAACCCAAGTGTTAGTCAAAAACAACCAACAAAACAAAAATGAAACAAAAGAGAAGGTGGAGTCAGAGTTAGAACCATATCTGAACTAGAAACGTTGCGAGAGTTCCATGTCTAGATTTGGTTCCGGACCCGCCTCTGACAAAACAAAAGACAGACTTAGGAGCGAAAAAAAAGAAATCCTAAGACCCAACAAACAACTAAAACAAAAGAAAAGGGGGACCCATTTTGTTCCAAAATAAAATAAAATGGGGTGGTTATGCAAGGCATAAAAAATGGCGATTTGGTTGGGGAAAATGGTTTACCCATTTTTAAGATATTGAAGAATTCAATCACCCCAAAACTTATAATTTATGAGACATGTTAACTTAAGTGTGATTAGAATATTTAAGTAAAGTTGAGCTGGAATCTCAGATGTAGAACCAACATAGACTACTGCTTGAATCTAAGTGTGTGCATGCTTAAGGTGCATCCTTCTTTATTTGAGCTTTCTCCACACCTAGACAACTATATCTACGATCCAAGCTACATGGGTTGATTCCTTCAACTATCGTGCAATGAAATCCTAGGTATTGCTCCATTACCAGTCAAGCATCCATAGCCCCGATGGAGATGCCTCTAGTTCTCTCAAAGCATTGCTCTACTGCCAGTCAGGCATCCATATCCCAATAGATATACTTGAATTACCCATTTAGTATTGAGTGTGTCTTTATTGTAGTGCTTCTCTCTTCTTCTTTTTTTTTTTACAAGCCTTACTTGTGAAAATTCTTTTCAAAAACCTCCTCAATACAAAGACTTTAATAGTCTGAGATGTGGGTTAAGAACTACAGTGGATCCGATGAAAATTTTGGGGAAACAAAATTTTCACTTGAATCAAAGATATAATCACCTTGAGATGAATAGGCACTTTATAGTCGGATGTTTTATCTATTTTGTGACAGATTTCAATGATAGTTGAGGAGGTTATCTATAATATACCTTACTCCTAATAACCTTCAGACTCATGCTAAAATGGCCATAAGGCATGAGCTTTAGAACAAAATCTTTTGACACATATGCCCAAAAATACCTATACCAATTTCTCTCCTAGTGTCCACAACATTCTTTGAATAACAACCCCAATGTTTTAAGATGGAAAGAAAAGAGAATCCCCAGAGAAGACAAACACAAACACAAAACAACAAAGGAAACAAAAAGAAAGAAAGAAACAACAAACAAACAACAAAAGGAAGCAAAAGGACCAGTAATTACACAAAATACATATATACAAACAATTCAGAAACTCAAACCTTCACGAGCCAAAGTAATGCTTGAGAAACTGCCCATTGACTAGCAATGGAATAGGTTCTCCCGTCAAGATGCTCAAACGAAAAGCATTCTCACCCAAGATCTTAGCTACTTGATACGGACCTAGCCAGAGTCTATCAAATTTCTGATGATCACCCTTTCTCTCCTTGGCCTTGTCCCACAACAACACCAGATCTGAGATTCTGAACGCCTTAATCTTAGCTCTTTTATCAAACCAACGTTTGACAACAGCCTGATGCTTGAAAAACTATTGTAGAGCAGCATCTCTCTATTCTTCCATGTTCAAAAGGTTATTTAGTCTTACCTCAATCTGGTCATCTCTCGTATAAAACTCCTGCATGAACTTAAGAATAGGTATCTGTAAGTGTATGGGGAAAACTAGATCTTGGCCATAAACTAGTTTAAAAGGGGAAATTCCTAGAGCAACCTTAATACGAGTTCGATCTGCCCATAAGGAAAATCTTAACTAGGTATGCCAGTCTCTAGGATTACTTTCAAGTAACTTCTTTATCACTTCTAGCAAGTTCTTGTTAGTAGATTCCACTACACCATTTCCCTAAGGATAGTAGTTAGAGGAATACATCAAGTTAATTTTATGCTCGTAAGCCCATTGTATAAATTTAGTAGATGAAAAGGCAGGGCCATTGTCACATACTAGGGTGAAGGGCACTCCAAACCTGGTAACAATATTTTCAGTGAGAAATTTGATCACCAAATCAGTGGTGTTGTTCTTGCATGGTTGAGCCTTAGTCCAATGGGTGCAATAGTCTATAGCAGTTATGATGAATTTGTGTCCTGCAGAAGAATTAGGATTAATTACCCCAACAAAATCCAATGCCCATTGGGCAAATGGTCTTACCTCATATACTGGTTGTAGAGGCATTGCTAGATTATGCTCCTTTGATGCAGAAGTCTAACATGTATGACATGTCCTAACGTGTTGATGTGCATCCATGAACACATGGGGCCAATAATATCCTGACCTAAGGATTTGATGTGCCAAGGAGTTTGCTGACCCGTGTCCTGTGCCATGCCTACCATGAAATTCAGCCATGGCATGTTTAGCTTCTTGTTGGTCCAAACATTGTAGGTACACTCCCTCATAATTTCTTCTATATAGAGCCCCTCCTTTGAGCATGTAATGAGCACTCTTCATCCTCAATGCCCTTCTTTGGGTAGCATTCATCCCTTTTGGGCATCTGTTATTTGGAAGGAAGAAGATCAAGTCAGTATACCATGGGTCTTTGGTAGATGAGTGCACAGTATATTGCTGACAGGTAATATTCTTGTCAACCTCTTCCATGGTCTTTGATAAACCTTGTCCTCGGACAAGTTTCATTGGATGGATCTCTAAATCATACTCTTGCAGGATAGCCATCCATTTTCCTCTTCTTTCCCCTAATTCACTTTTCATAAGGAGATATTTGATCGCTGGATCAGGCACTATAGCAATAACTTGGCTTCTCAAAATGTAATGCCTGAACTTTTTTACTGCTCGTACCAATGCAAAGGCCTGTTTTTCCAAGGGTGGGTACCTGACTTCTACATTCTTGAATGGCAAGCTCATGAAAGCAATTGGTCTTTCATCTCCTTCACCTCTGTGTTGTGTTAGGACTGATGTACATGAATGATCAGATACAAATGAATAAATATAAAAAGGCTTTAAGTAATCTAGACTGTTCAAGATCGATGCCTCAGATATTGATTGCTTGATCTATGAAAATGCAGATTTAACCTCATTGATCCATTCAATTTTAGCATCTTTCTTCATCATCTCGTTAAGGGGTTTGACAATTTCTGCAAACCCTGTTATGAACTTCCTTACAAAATTAATCCTCCTGAAGAAGGACCTCATCTCCTTTTTATTGCTTGGCATCATCAATTTCAAAATAGTCTCAACTCTGTCGAGATCTATGGATATCCCCTTTTCAGATATCACATGCCCTATAAGTTTCCCTTTAGAAACTCCAAAGACACACTTCTTGGGATTTAGAGATACTCCATAGTTGATACATCTCTTAAGGACCTTTGCTAAATCAGCAGCATGATCCTTTCTTTTCTTGGAAAATTTTGTCAAGTCATCTACATATATAATAATACACTTTCCTATCAAATCCTTAAAAGCCACATCCATTGCGCGCTGAAAGGTAGCTCCAGCGTTAATGAGGCCAAATGGCATGCGTCTATAGGCAAATGTCCCCCACTTTGTAGTGAAGGTATTCTTCATCCTATCCTCATGACTGACAAGCACTTGGTTATATCCAGAATATCCATCTAAGAACATCATCTAGGAACCATTAACAGTTTTTAATACCTCATCAAGAGAAGGAAGTGGATTCAAGGTCATATCATTGGATTATCTGTGAATTAAATTGTTATTGTGTTTATTTGATCTATGTTTTGGATAATGAGTGGATGATTTGTTTGTAGTTTAGTGAACGTTGATGATATCTGAATTAGCATTATGGATGTATGCAGTAGCGAGTTTATTCTATGGATTGCATCTTGCTATATTTGTGGTTAGGTAGAATGAACACTTATTGTTGATCTACATGTCTAGATACATAAGGATTTTTATTCATGTTTCTCTGATTTAAAGCTCTATTTCATCTTTTTCTTTTGTTTAAAACCCCCAAATGTAGACTACCTGATGTTATGCATTCTTGTTCTTTATTACCAGCAAAGGCCCCTTGAACATTACAATCATATTGACCATTGAGAAATATCAGCACAGTTGAGAACCAACTACCAAGACCTTGGGAGTTAGATTACTATATGTTGTCTTTCTCTTTCAGGAGAAATAGAATAGTAATATTTTGTTTAATGTTGTTGTATTGTTTTGACCATCAACAAGTCTATTCCACCAAACATAGGAATCTCTTTCTTTTGCACCATCTCAGATCTACCTCAAGCGGCTAAGCTTTCTTAAAAGGAACCCTGCTTTGATACCAATTGTTGAATTCACAAGACAATTGAGAGGTGGGGGGTTGAATCAGTTGTACCTTAAAACATTAAAACTCTCATAAACATTCAAATCCACATTCATTCAATTAAACCTTAATTTTTTTAGAATGTTTTATCATGAAAGAAAATAACAGTAACTAATTCAAACCAACACCTTGCACAAAAGAACACCAGATTTATGTGGAAAACTCAAGATGGAAAAATCCACAATGAGGATTAACTTGTGCCTTCAACACACACACCCCATTTGGAATGGGGACCTTCTCTTTCCTTCGCCTCATTGGGTCACTTTTGGTTTCTGCCTCATTTTGTGTGCCCCCTGTTTGGTGTTCAAAATGGTCAGTGAGCTTTAGGGAAGTCATCTTGAGTTGACCATGTTTTTTCCCCCTCAAATTTTCAAAGTTCTAAGTCTTTGCGGGATCCCACTAGCTATTTTCCTTAGCTTTTCAGAGTCAATGTCCCTAGAGCCCATCGGGCCCACCTTGTTGGGCCACCCCCATCGAATTTTCATTGCCTTGTGGCTGTCTCAAATGACCTTCCTCCGACAAATTTCCACCCTCTGGGACCTGTAGGATCGTTCTTCGTTTCCCTGATTGCTAACTTTTGAATGACCACCGTCTAGTGGCTTTCCGCCAACTGAGACCCATAGCCTCCATCACTATTTTCTTATCATTGAACAACCTAACGGTTGTCGGTCGGCTATCGCCCACCCAATGAGTTCCAATGATCCCACCACCATTTTCAAATAATGGCTCACCAACCCGTTGTACCCACATTTATCAGGCGCATTTAATGAGGGAATGTCTATAAATAGTTGACTCTAAGCTGTCATTTTCATCTGCCAGTTTGTTCAGAATGAGTCAGTGCCAGCTTCCAATGTCTCTATCGCTTTCGTGTCGTTCAATTGCTATTATCAGATCTTTGCTATCTGTTTGTTCATCTTTATTCATTGGATTCTCAAGGTGAGTTTGTTGTCCCGTGCCCTCCATTATGTTTCCTTTGATTTTCAAAAAAATGAACTTGAAGAGAGAAAAAACCTGATAACTAGCTAAAGAAAACAAGGGTGCACAAAACCCATGTGCTCAAATCATGAAAACACTCAAAATTGACCCACATGATGACCATAGAACCTTAACTCCCCAGTGTTATTCTTGAGCCAGAGCTTTCACGCTTTGCGGGAGCGCAAACTCCCATCACCGTCACCAATGTTAAAAATGGCATCAAACCTAAAATGGTAGGCGACCCCTTCAGGTCCGCCATCACAGGAGGATCCCACCCCTTCACCGCTCTAACTTAGAAAAATTCATGAGTAAAGATGAGGGGGCCATCGAAGCCATTCGGGTCCGCCCTATGGAATTTTTCCCCTGGGACGCCACTCACGATTTGCCACTTCAAACGACTTTCTGACCCCAACTTTCTAGACCTTCGAACCTCGAGTCCTCCTTTGTTGACTAACTTTGTTTACAAATGACCAAGTTCCCAACACCTTTTTGGGTCTTGCCTAGTGGACCTCCATCCGTGAGCCACCACAGTAAGATTGTCATCTCTTATGTCTTTTGAAGAATGTCATCCCTCCTTCCTGTTAGGTCACTGTCTTCGGGACTCCATCTTGTCACTGCCATTACTAAAAGGAAAACTGCCTTCATCCTCCAATGGCCTGAAACCCCACCTCACCTTGGACGCTAGATTCTCTAAGTGATCAATGAAGTAAACATAACAACCCCAGCCCCCATTCAAACCCGGTGTGGCAAGTTGCTCCCATTAGACCATTGTATTGCCTCCATCATTTCCAAACGGCAATCGCCTAATAGCTTTTCACTCCCTCCAATCCAAAGTTCCTAAACGATAAAAGGTCAAGGTGACCACCTTCCAGAACATCAGGACCTGCATGACAAAACTTTTCCCTCGGGCTGTCGTCTTGCCAGAGCTATTTTGAAAAAAAAATCCTAACAACCATGTTGTCTCCTAAGTCTGATTGCTAAAACGATGGTCTTAACACCCTTAAATCATCAAAGTGACTTTGACCCACAAGCCAAAATAGGGCACTCTCCTTAGTGGACCCCACAAATAGACCAAATTTGAGGGCGGATTGGGACAGTGGGGCCACCGTGCCTTGATTTCCATCCCTCCTGTAGTTTCTCCAAACTGCCATTAGCCTAGGGAAATCCGACCCCCAAGGCCCAAATTGTTGAAACTCCCTCCTGCAAAATGCTAATGACAATCTAAAAAAAATGTTAGCATTCTTAAATGGTGATTTATCCAATCTAACATCTTTTGCAAGGATTTGGCTAACCTTTCCCATATTTTCATACTTGAATGTACTCACCTCTCTTTCACCCATAGGATATATAGAATCAAGTGCAAGACCTTCAGGAGCAGCTGTGGAGAAGGACAAAGGGAAGAAACAACCAAGGAACCCTATAGGAAAGACAACAAAGATTAGATGAAGTATAAGTTCTAAGGGGAACCTCTAAACTAAAAATTCACCTCAACCTAGAAGGTCTCTGACACAAACATCGAACATGTAGACATCGATAAATTCAAGTAGATGGTCTGAATCAACCCTACAACCGAAAGTGCGAGAAGGATCAGAATTAGTGGGTTGGCCAAGGCTACAGGCTTCCCTCTTGCTCTTATTGTCACTAAACTAGTGATGCCTGTAGGGAGGCATATCAGCCAAAGACCAGAACCATTATGGACAGGGATGGAAATGTTTTGGCTAACATGTCTACCAAGTCAATAATAAATACTTTTCATATCTCAACCTTCGAAGAGATGGAGGAAGCATTCATAGAGGATGACAAGGCAATGTGGGATCCAAGAGCTCTTCTGCAATGACTTTTATGAGGACTATCGTGACTTGGTGACCTTGTTGAGTAGAGTCATGGGCCTCCCAATTGTGGCCTATTTCTAGGATTGGAAGGTATATTTAGTGGAAGAGATCCTTTGAGGTAAAACTAAGTTATATTGGGAAGGAATACTTAGTGATTACTTCCACGAGCAATTTATGGTTGTAAAGAAGAGCTCACGCTTCTATATGATGTCCTACCTAGTCTATTCACTAGCTAATGAGACATAATACATAGGATTGTTTAGGGCTCCTAATGAGGAACCAGATAGAGAACTAAAGGTTTATGACAAATACCCTTAGCTACAGTTCAAGAACTTTAAGAGGGATTATTGCAGGGTCAATGACACTTTCATAGGTCACATCATCAGATTGCTCGAGGGTGACTTCAAAAGAAGAGTTTCCCATAGTGAAAATGCCTTCCTTTGTCAGTTTTCCTCTTATTCATTCAATTTCTGAAGTTTACATATATCTGAGTTGAGGGATTTTCAGAGAAACTGTACAAGCTGCCCCAATATCCAAACGACCAAATAATCTTATTAGAACTTTCTTGACAGCTACAACACACACACGACCTCCTAAGCATCAAACACAAGGTTGGGATTCCTTATCCCCTCTCCTTCAACCAGGGCCTATATGAACTTCACACATCCTACTATGCCAACAATTTAGACAAACTTCTCGTGGAGTATCATGTGAGGTTCCACACTGCCCCACCACGAATGGACCCTTATGGTAAGTTGAAGAAGATGGTCACGACTGAATATTCCCATCAAAATAGTGTTGAAGATTTATGGTCCAACTACAAGGATGATAATGAAGTAAGAATGAAGCACTACATGCACATGACTATGTATTTTGTAAAGAGGGTCAGCCTATTCCCAATACTGGACTAGGTAGTGGAGGATGAGAATATAGTAATGGATCCTCGATACAATGCAGTTGCCAACTTGTCACTACCACTGATTGACTGGGATGAGCAAGACGTTGATGACCTTGATATTCTGACCAAGCCCATCAAGACTAGAACAAAGGAATGGATTGATGGGAAAATTGCTCAATTAAAGCAACAAGGGGTCACTCTGACCTACGAGAAGCTTGAAGAAGAACCTGCAAGTGAGACGGATAGTGGGACAACTACTGCCCCAACAGAAGAAGCTTCTCAATACCCTCCAGTGACTAGGTCAAGAAAAAGAAAAGAGACAGTTGAAGGACAGTCTAAACCCCGTGTATACTCAAGGAAGCCTTCAGAGGGAAAATCCCCCAAAAGGCCAAACACATCAGGTGGTCTAGATACCATCCAGGAGGTCCCTCTCCATGAAGGGGAGGAAGTAGAGGTTGAGCGGTCAAAGTATCCACCTACTGCCTCCACCCTTGCAATCATTTTTGCCACTCATGTTGCTACTCCACTACCTCATAGGAAATGGTTGCTACTTCCTTTCCTATGGTGGACATCTTCGTTCACCTTTCCTCTACTCCACCCATGACACAAGTAATGGTAATATATTCTTCCTCTGCCACCACCTCTCCACTTTCCATTTCTTCCATGTCTCTAACCACTTCTCCTCCCCTAGCAACAACAATAATACCAATTCTCACACTCTCACTTCTAGAGGCCTTCTCCCGACATATGCAAAATGTTCCCACATGACTGTCTAGGGTACTAATGAATCTAGCTATTCAGGCTGCCTTGGCACAAATTCTTGCTAATATTCCCACCTCCACTCCTCCAATTGAACCACCAAAAATGAAAGCCACAATGGAAATATCCAAGGAGTTGGAGGGATGAGAAAAGGAGGCCACAAAGGGGATTGAGGAGGAGGCAAATGATTACCATGAGCAGCCTAAGTTCCAGCGCCTACCAATTGATGAAGTGGTGTGCGAAGGTGAAGAAACAAAATCCTTTGAGAGTGATGAAGAAGATGCTAGCACCAAATATATTGTAGAGACCTTTGATGTGGACCTCAAGGAGGAGTTAGCTTGATAGTTAAAGGATGTTGGAGAGGAGGTAGAAAAGTTGCCTTCCGAGGGAGAAAAGGAATCAAGTGAAAAAATGGAGGACACTAAACCTCTAACTTGGGAGCATGATGAAAGCCCCAAACACAATGAAGAAATGCCTCTCTCAGAAGAGCAAGAAGAGCAAGAAGAGAAAGAAAGTAAAGAACCGGAAGAAGTACCACCGCAATGCAAGGAAGAGGAAAAGAAAGAGGAAGGTAAACCCCAAGAAGAGGTTGAAACCCATGAAATCCTAGGAATGAAGTAGCCCAAAGAACATGGGCATGAAGAAGAAGAAAAGAAAACTTCCGAAGTGGAAGACAACCCCAAAGAGCATACAATCACCGAGTCTCCACAAAAGGAAACTGTATTCATTCACGATTCAGATGAAGAAAAAGGAGAAAGGATCAGGAAAGAGACCCCGGGCAGTAAAGTGACGGAGATTTAACACACCTATGAAGAAGAGAATTATCATGAATCACCAAGGGGAGAATCTCATATGCCTGAGTGGCTAGAGAAACAATTGGAGAAGAGAACCCCAAGCTCGAAGGATCCAAGAACAAGGCTGGAGGCCATCTTGGCCCAAGCCCAAATTAGCACTAAGAAAGAAAAGAAACATAAGATTATATCTCCGCTGACAATGGATGCCTCTGGATCTAGAACCATGAAAATATCCACACCAGTGGTGGGAGAAGAAGGAATAAGTTACAACATCTCCACCGTTGACTTAGGGACGACTACTAGAGAGTAGAAAATTGATCACCTCCAAGGGTCCATCACCAGTATCATGCATTAGATGCACAAGGATAAGATTTCAAAGGAGGAACTAAAGGAACAAGTGGCTGATTTGAAAACATATATTCAACAATGGTCATCAACAAAAGATCTCCCCATCACATCCTCAACGCCACCACAATTACTTTCTAAGGACCATATTGATCAACTTGAGAAGAGAAAGAATTGGACAAAATCCACAGAGGATTGGTTTAAATAGGTTGTCTACAATGGAAACATGGGCATCGGTCGCATGGTAAGGATGGCCAACAAATTCTTGGAGTTGCAAAGAGTGTTCAAGGGAATAAGATAGTTCTACACCAACTTCCCTGAGCTATATAGGATGACATACCCCAAACTTGAGGCCATCCTCAAGGTACCTAAGCGATCCTAGGAAAAGGAATTTTCTCTACCTAAAGGCAATCATTGGCTCATAGAGACCTGGAAACTAAGCCTTGACCACATAAAAGAGGTATTGGAGCAAGTGCTTTGTGAGGTGGAGATTGAAATCAATTGGATCAAGGAAGTTTGTTCTGTCTGTGAAGAGTACATAAAGCTAATGATGAACTTTGATGTGCCCGCAATCGAGTTGGATCCTAAAAAGATAAATCCCTACTTTCACAAGAAAGTGGAGAATGGGACCGTGGATGTGCTAATGCCGAATTTCATGGGTTTTTATGCAAGAGCCTTCTCTCAGTCTGAGCAGGTGATTAAAAATGCGCAAAAATTTGACAAAGATTTGGATATTGTCACAAACAAATCAAGGAAACTGAATTTCCAGGTGATCCAATCTTATATCTTGGAATGGAACAAGCTGCAGGCATTGATCAGAAAGTTTGTTGAGTATGCCACCGTGAAGAGAAATGAAGAAATTCCTATGATTGATGATGAATTCCTCATAGTGTAGCTATAGCAAAAGGAAAAACAACAAAAGAAAAAATTGCTACAGTGCTGCTGCAAGAAGACAAAATAGGGAAAAAGACAAGGAATGTATTTTAAATTGTAATATATTTGGGGGTAGGTGAAACCCTAGTTTGTAGTGAATCTTGGCCACACAATGCAAATCAATCTTTGCCATTCATTTTGCTTTTGGGACACTATAAATAGGGGGTCTCCTCTCATTTTCAAGAGAGAGTTGAGTTGTTGTAAATGCATGCTGCATAAATTTTAATAGAAGTTCATTGGCTTTTGGTGGACTCTTGAGTTTCTATTGCATGTTACATGGTTATTCTCCCATAGTTAGTTAATTTGAAGTAGATTAGATAATATTGTTAATTAGTTTCTAAGCATTTTGTTGTGTGTTGGCAACCTTTTTGGTCCATTTTTATTTTGGTTTATTGATGGTAGACAACTGTGTAAAGTTAGTTTGGACTTAAATTGAAAGCTGCTCTAAATTTCCATTGTTTGTTCATGCTTATGGTGAATGAATGATTGAATATGTGCAGTCCTTAGAAGCTTGCACAAATTTCATTAGACCGTGATATAATTTGGTTAAGTGAAATTTTGTTTTAGGAAGGTTGTCCGCAATAGAATCCTCCATGATCACTGTTCACTACTGAATTTTAGATCTAGGAGCCTTCTCTCTTCCCTATTATTTTTCCATTTTTTTTATAAACAACCTATGCTAAGGTTCATTGTACATTGTAAAGCCAAATCTAGAGTTGAAATAGGAGTTTAGGACTGTTGTTTGAATGTGCAACAATTGTGCACTAACTTCCCCATCTCAGGAACTCCATTTGAAGATCCAACTTCCCTCCAACTTAACTCTGTAAGTCTACCCTATGATTACCAACAAAATCACATTGAAACAACTGAGAAATTCCATGCACATCATGAACTGACACCCGAGAGACCTTGGGGTGATTTTTAGCAACTCGTTGTTGGAGATTACCTTTCAAGAGAGGTAGTGCACCTATGCACTGCCTGTGTTGAGAAAGTGCTAAAACACCCATCAACAAAACTGGAGCTAGAAGGAGGAAATTTGAATTAAGATGGATCGAGGTGATTCATGTTCCCCTGAGAGGTCTCAAATAATTTTAAGGTCTACTCCAAAAAAAGGGGAATTTAAGGAATTACAACTTCCCACGAGGGCTAGAAGAACTAAAAGAGGGAACACTACCTCTTCTTCCTCTTCTGTTCCACCCACTTCACCTCCACCTCTGCCTCCTTTTTCCTTCCATTCACCTCAGACTCAATAGACTTGCTTCACCTTCATTCATTCCACTCAACCATACAACACTGCTTTCCCACCTCTTGCTTCCCACAGCCGAGGTGCTCCCTCTTTCCCTGTCCTCCAATTCCAAGGTGCAGTCCTAACTACTGCTGCCCCTGTACAACTCTAGGGTATTGTTCAACAACAAATACCACCTCTGCCTCCTCTCATGGCTTGGATTTGGAAAAATCCTTCTGTGTTTCACTTCAATTCCTACCATGAAATGCCTAAGAATCTAGAGAGATTTTGTTCAAAGTTCAATCCTCGGGATCCGCAGAGGACGACTGGAGAACACATCAAGATATTTCAAACAACATTGAAAGAAATGTAGATCAATCAAGAAGATGTGGCATGTAGGCTTTTACCTTATTCATTGGGGGAAGAAGCCTTGTATTGGTACATTAACTTGTAGGCGGGTTCCATCACATCTTGGGATTTACTGATGAATGCCTTCTTGCAGAAGTATAAGATCCCGATCAGCCCTTCAAAGCTATATTAACAATTCACAATAGTTCATAGGGAAATCAACGAGCCGATCAACTCCTTCAATGATTGATTCCACCAATCCTACACAAGGTTGCAAGCACTGTATGTGCTCAATGATGTTGTTGCCTTCCTAGTTTATTACACAACATTGGACAACCTCATAGCTACATTGGTGAAGAGAATGCAACCACCCCTAACCAGACTAGTAGACGTTTATGCGGAAGAAGTTATTGCTAGCACTAACTTGGGTCAGAACATCTCTGGTCCACTGCCCTCTTTGGGGCAGGTTGCTCATCCTCTGCAGATTTAGGGACTTACCCAAGCATTGCAACAATAGACTCCCTTGATGAATCAAGTTCCACAACTACCTCTAGTACCTCACCCGGGGAAACCCATGAACTAGGCACCCCCAATGCCTCACTACTCATAGCCCCAGCAACCACAAGTGTATTCACAACAACCTCAAGTGCCCCTATACCTACAAGGGCCTGAATTCTCACTTTCTCAACAAAATCAACTGGTGACACAACTGGTCTTCCTTCAAAATCAAACACCACAACTAAGCAATGCAAAGAAGGACCAGTTGGATGAGATGACAGAGATGATCTAAAATATGTCTACAGAGATGAAACACTTGAGAAATCAAAATAGCCAGTTGCAAGCTTCTCAACACAACATTCAAGCTAATCTCAACTGAGATAATAGGGATAATCATGAGGCAAGTACCTCATCTGGGCAGAATTATGAGGGAGGATAGAACTCCAATCTGAATTTTGAAAGGAGACCCTCTCAGAGACAAAATAGAACATGGAACACAAGGCCGAACAATAGAGGTGTTCCCACTCCAGAGTCTTGACCAACCTGCCAACACAAAGAAGACAACCAGCAGAGTGTATCTTATCGAGGTTTCTTTTTCTGGATGGTGCATGATTCATAAGACAAATAGGCATTTTGAATTGGATTGCCCCAAATTCTAGACAACCATGAAGATCTTTCAAGTGGAGGTCCAGAACATTGTTGAGGGTGAAAATTATAGAGATAGTTCCATATGAGCCCTATGATTTCTCCTCTCTCATGGTCAATCAGGCCCCATTCCCACAGAACAAAAGCAATGAGCCCAAGATTGAGACTGGCTCTACCAAAAATGAAGAAGTACAAGAGGTGAGTAATGAAGAAGCTTTGTCTCAGCTTTTTACTTTGGTAGATAATGGTCCCATAGATGAGGAGGAGTTTTGTGAATATGAGGTCCAAATGTTCCATCAGAGAGCCACTCCATGTTACTTGAGAAACAAACAAGCATGAGGACCTTTCACTACTTCCACTCCACCCAATAACCTTAGCACCCCGCCTGACCCCAATGCCAGCAACAACCCTAGATATCCCCATGTGCCCAACCATTACTTGAACAACAACTAACAGCCTAATCAGATGTAAAGTTAGCCAGTTGGTTCATCCATAGGCAGATCCTTTGAGCCCAAAATTGAACAAATGGGAGAATACGTCGCCAAAGAATTTAAAAAGGTTAAGATCAGCCTATATGCCTTTGAGTTGCTCAAGGTTCCCACAGTTAGACATACCTTTTTTAGGGTTATTAATGGAACCCCCTCCTCTAAAACAATAGAAGAGATATCCACTAAGAGGGTCACCTTTGAGGAGCCTCGACAAGAGCCCATAATCCAAGAGATCATAGGCAGGAAGAAGGATTCCTCCACAAACCAACAAGCTGGAAAACAACCTGCCAAGGAGTAGACCCTAGTGAAAACTAAGGAAAATTACAATGAGAAGGACAAGAGTCAAGTGGCCCAGGCTGACATGCCTATGGGATTATTCCAAGGAAAGTTTGAAATGCCACCCTTCCTCACTACAATTAGAATATTTGGAAAAAACTTGCACAATTGTTTAGTCGACTCTAGAGAATCAGCCAATTTCATGCCTTTGGTAGTGTGCAAGGCCCTTGGAATTACCCCCACACCTTCAAGGAGAAAAGTGACACAACTGGATAAGACAGAGATAAATATTTTTTGGAGATCAACCACATTCTGATGTAGATTGTTGTAGATACGAGGGTGTAACGAGTTATTGAAATCTAAGTTGCAGACATTCCTGACACATACGGAATCATCTTGGGATGGAACTTCACCTGTGCCTTGAACAGGTATGTTGCAATAGAATTTTCTCACATGTGGCTTCCATGGAAAGGACTGCCAAACCAAATTTGGATAGATAGAGAGCCGCAAATGAAATTTATGATCACAGAATATAACAATGTCAATGAGGTGTTGTTTGCTGAAATGAAATTGGGAAATTATTTCCCCCTTGCTTATCAGGAAGAAGTGGAGCCTCGAGAAGAGGAATTGGTTGCAGAGGTCTTCTTGGTGCAATGTACTCCTCCGACCAACTTGGCCCACACACCTCAAAGCACGAAAATGTTAGTGGAATTAGAAGATGAAGAACCTTTTGAAGATGGAAACCTAGGGTTGCTCAATGGATTTCAAGATTTCATGGAGACATGTGTACTAAATCAGCTTAGTCTAGGAGCCAAAATGGACTTCCAGGAGCTCTTACTCCCTAGCTGGTGCAGAGTTTACAATTTTTCCCACTCTGAGTTCGAATGTTGTTTGTGCCAAGCAATAGTGGAACATGTCAAAAGACTAGTTACTCCTCAGAAGGAGATGCCAGCAGGACAACTTTCCCTCAATCATACTAAACCAATGCCTACTCCAGAGGTTATGGATGCAAGCACGCAACCCAAAAGGAATGAACACATCATTGGCCCTGGCATCAAAGAGCCTTCCAAATTTTGGACATTGCGCTTCAACTGATCTAAGTCAAAGCATGGAGCTAGAGTTGGGTTCAAACTCATCAACCCTGTGGGTAAGACCTACTTTGCTTCCATAGACTTCAGTTTTATTGTACCAAAAATGTAGCAGAATATGAAGCTCTAGTACATGGTCTATTAATGGCTCTAAGGAAAAATGTTAAAATGCTACAATTTTTTAGGGATTTTGAGTTGGTAGTCAAACAAGTTAGGAAGTTGTACTCCTGCCATGAAAGAAGGCTTGCAAATTATAGACATAGGGTCTAGTATCTCCTAGAGAGTTTAGATTCCTTCAATATACAACTAATCCCACATTCCTAGAACCATACTGTCAATGCCTTGGCTCAAGCAACCAACACATTACAGCCTATGTCTCTGTCTAGTCTCAAGAGATGCACAGTTGAATTAACATCTACCCCATCTATCCCATACAATGTCACTCATTTCTAGGTATTCAATGATGATAAACACATCCTCGAGTTTATCACTAGCTTTGACGTGTTTGTAACACAAATAATTGATGAAGCTAATCCAGAAGAAGTTGGGTTAGATATAGAGGGGGTCATCAACCTCAAAACCAATACAATCCCTAGAGTTATGGTTTATATTGATTGCATATTCGACTTAGATCAAATCAGAGATCAAGATCAGCAGGAAAAGAAAGAATCTATAAGCAACCAGTGTGATACCCACAACCTCGGGACAACTAAGGAAGTCAAAAACGTATTCATTGGCAAGGTGTGCACTGCAAAAGAAAAGAAAGGAATCGTTGATGTATTATGAAAGTATCACAATGTGGTAGCATGGAGCTACAAATATTTGAAGACCTATGATACCTTCATTATCACACATACCATCCCTCTCAAGCCCGACGTGCGACCATTCTGGAAAATACAATGCCCCATCAATGCCTTATTAGAGCCCATCATCCACAAAGAAGTGTAGAAGCTACTTTTATCTAGAATTATCTTTCCATTCAAGCACTCCATGTGGGTGGCTAATTTAGTCCCGGTTAGGAAAAAGAATGAAGAAATCAAATTATGCATGGACTTTCGCAATCTAAATAGAGCTTCAGAGAAAGACAACTATCTAGTGCCATCATTGGATGAGGTACTGCAGATCGTTAATGGTTCACAGATGATATCCTTTCTCGACGAGTATTTTGGGTACAACCAATTCATGGTGCAATACAAATATTTCCACAAGACAACATTCACCACCAAGTGGGGCACCTTTTCCTATAGAAGAATGTCATTTGGGCTCATCAATGTTGGCACCACTTTCCAACGTGCCATGGACATTGTCTTTAAAGATCTGATTGGAGAGTGCATAATAATCTACATGGATGATTTGACCATGTTATCAAAGAAGCGAAGTGATCACGTCTTCAATCTATGCAAAGTATTTCAGAGGTGCCGAGAATTTGGGGTTTCCCTTAACCCAAAGAAATCCATCTTCGGGGTCACTGAAGGAAAGTTACTCAAGCACATCATCTCAGAGCGGGGAATCTCCATAGACCTTGAGCACATCCAATCCCTGCTAAAGATTCAACTACCGAGTAGCAAGAAAGAACTCAAATCTTTCTTCAGAAAGATCGAATTCGTGAGGAAGTACATCACAGATTTTGCTGAAATCGTCAAGCCACTCAACCCCATGTTGAAACAAGATGCTAAGATCGAGTGGACCCCAGAAGCAAAGAAAACCTTTGAAGAGATTAAGAAATTTATTGTTGAGGCACCTGTCCTAGTCAATCCAGACTACCTGAAGCCCTTCTACATCTATTCATTCGCTTCAGATCACTTGTGTGCTAGCATTCTGACCTAGAAGGACAAAGATGGAAATGAGCACCCAATTTCCTTCATGAGTGCTCCCTTGAAAGATGTCGAACTAAGATATCACAATGTGGAAAAGAAAGCATATGCTCTTGTTAAAGGAGTTAAGAAGTTTAGGCATTACATCTTACACAATAAGGTGTTCTCCATTGTTCCTAACCCAGCAGTGAAGACACTACTCATGCAAAATGAGCTAGGAAAATGAAGAGCCAAGTGAGTTACTTTGTTGTAGGAATACGACATCAAAATTCAACCAATGAAGTTGGTACAAGGACATGCACTCACTTGAATGATAGCTGAGACAATAGTTGAAGCAGGACTTGAACTTACAGTTCAGCAATATCAGCTTGAAGACGTTTCCCTAGGGGAATGGTACGATGACATAGTCTACTATTTATTGAAACACAAGTGCCTGCCTCACCTGCAAAAAGTTCAGAAATGTGCTCTTTGCCTAAGAAGCAACAACTACATGTTGCAACGATCTATACTATTCAAGAGGAATCACGAAGGTGTCTATCTAAGATTCCTTGGCAAAGAAGAAGAAGACCGGGTTTTAAAAGAATTCCATGACAAGTTTGGCACTAGTCATGGATTTGGCCCTTCTACTGTGCATCAAATCTTAAGGGTAGGTTACTATTGGCTGATAGTTTTCAAGGATGCTTACAACCATGTCTGCACGTGCCATATCTGTTAGACTTCCGCAACCAGGGAAAAGAATGTTGTTCTGTTGCAACCAGTTTTGGAGGTGAGACCGTTCACACAATGGGGCCTCGAATTCATTGTTTTGGTAAGCTTGTCATCATCCGTAGGACATAGGTACATTCTAACTGCTTCTAATTATTGTACTAGATGGACATAAGCCATTGTGTGTAGGAAATGTACAACAAAGGTAGTTACGAATTTTCTTGAAAGTTTTATCTTGAATCGTTTTGGTTGCCCATATGCATTAGTGTGTGATAATGGCCCTAAATTTTCCTCGCTCAAATTCTTTGGTTGGGCCTTTGATTATGGGATTTCCCTCAAGTTTTCATCTAACTACTACCCCCAAGGCAATGGCCTGGAAAAATCTACAAACAAAAACTTGATCGTTGTGATTAAAAATCTACTTTATAGGAATCCCAAGGACTAGCATACCCAGCTCCGTTCCACCTCATTTATGACTTAGAGCCTATATTCCTGATCCACCTGAAGATCCCCACCCTCCAATTCATTAATGACTTTTACAAAGAATGGGATCATAGAGAAGCTCGCTTGGCTGAGCTGTTACACTTAGAACAATTGTGTGACCGTGCAATAGAAATTTTTTCCAAACATCAGGGCATAGTTAAGAGATGGTTCGACCACCGAGCCAAATCAAGGCCTTTAGAATCGTTGATCTAGTCCTATGTTGGGACAAGGCCCATGAGAAGAAAGGGGGACATGAAAAATTTGACAAGCTGTGGCTTAGCCCCTTTTAGATTGTTGAAATCCTTGGAGACAATGCTTTCTGCCTAAACACCTTAACTGGTGAAGATGTCTCATTTCTTGTCAACGGGTAGCACCTAAAGAATTACTTCCAAGCCTAACCTCCTTTGGATATATTCATGTAAATACTTGTATATAGGTTAGTTTAGCTTGATTTCACTTTGCATTGTCTTGTCTTGCTTCTTTGCATTGCTTCACTTTTTTTTTGCTCGTTTCCCAGTTGTTTTTCTTTGTTGAGGTTGTTCGTTGTTTCTGTGGTAGTGGTCATGCTCATTCAACAAATGGTTCACTTTCTTGCCTGCTCTTAGTGTTCTTTTGGCCAAATATTCACTCTTAACTCTTGGTCTCTGATAGCTGTCGTGGAATGGTTTCGTCATTTGAACTGACTTAGAACCTAACCCTTGGTTGAATCTTCATTTCACGTTCATCTTAGATCCTACACAACATGCATATTAATGGTTTCCAAAGAGTTTTATAGTGGTTGTTATGACGACTTAGTAAGCAAAAAATCTTAAGTTTGCTCTAGTGACCACTATGGTTCCCAAGCCCATAGTGAGCTTCAATGCTTACACAATTGAGCAAAATAATAAAGTGCTAAAAGAAATATCAAAATAAAGAAAAGAAAAATAAAATGTTGAAATCAAACAATTGGATGGATGTGCGAATAACTCTATCGGGTCTATGGACACCCAACTGGTAGTAGAGAAATATTCATGGGGTTACAACGACAACTCTGTCGAGGCAATGTCTAGGTTACTTTTGGGGTTGAGCAATTTATGTAGCTTTCTCGGTTAGATTAGCTAACACTTTTCATAGTTTCTAAGGGAAGGGAATGAATTCACTGAACACACACTTTTGAGATGTTTCATGGGTTGACTCATCCAAGGATCTCATTCCCTTAGTTCACTTTTGGATGCCAGGCCTTGGTCTACGAAACAAAAGATTCCAGGTTCTGAATGAGCATTTATCATTAGAATGCTTAGGAACATTCTCCAATAGAGTTTCCATTTTTTGTGCCTTCAGCACACATGTCGTATTTGGAATAGGGACCCTCTCTTTCCTTCGCCTAACCAGGATGATTTTGGTTGTTGCCTTGTTTTGAGTGCCCCATGTTTGGTGTTCAAAATGGTCAGTGAGCTTTAGGGAAGTCATCTTGAGTTGACCATGTTTTTTACCCCTCAAATTTTAAATGTTCTAAGTCTTTGCGGCATCCCATTGTTTGTTTTCCTTAGCTTTTCAGAGTCAACATCCCTAGAGCCCATCGAGTTCACCCTATCGGGCCACCCCCATCAAATTTTCATTGCCTCACGGCTATCTCAAATAGCCTTCCTCCAATAGCTCTCCGCCCTCTAGGTGCCACAGGATCGTTCATCATTTCCCTAATTGCTAACTTTTGAATAGCCACCATCTGGAAACTTTTTGCCAACCAAGACCTAGAGCCTTTGTCGTTGTCTGCTTATCATTGAACAACCTAACGGCCTTCGGTCTGCTATCGCCCGCCCGGTAGGTTCTGATGATCCCATCGCTGTTTTCAAATAACGGTTCACCAACCTGCCGTACCTACATTTATGAGGTGCATTTAATGAGGGAATTTCTATAAATAGTTGAATTTGAGCTGTCATTTTCATCCACCAATTTTTTCAGAACGAGTCAGAGCCAGCTTCCAACACCACCATCTGTTCCATGTTGTTTGATTGTCATTATCATATATTCATTGTTTGTTTGGATGTCTTTATTCATCTAATTCTCAAGGTGAGTTTGTTGTCCCGTGCCCTCCATTATGTTTCCTTTTATTTTCAAAAAATTAATGAACTTGAAGAGACAAAAAACCTAATAACTAGCTAAAGAAAACAAGGGCACACAAAACCCATATGCTAAAATCATGAAAACCCTTAAAATTGACCCACATGATGACCATAGAACCTTGACTCCCCAACGTTTTTCTTCAACCAAAGCATTCACGCTTTGTAGGCCCACAAACTCCCATCGTCATCACCAATGTTAAAAATGGCAGGCGACCCCTTTGGGTCCACCATCATGGGAGGATCCCACCCCTTGGCCGCTTTAACTTAGCAAAACTCATGAGTGAAAATGAGGGGGTCATCGAAGCCATTTGGGTCTGCCCCTGAGATGCTGCTCATGATTTTCCATTTCAAACAGATTTCTGACCCCAATTTTCTAGACCTTTGGACCTCGAGTCCTCCTTTATTGGTTGAATTCATTTACAAATGACCAAGTGCCCAACACCTTTTCAGGTCACACCTAGGATACCTTCGTCTGTGAGTTGCCACAATAAGATTATCGTATCTTATGGATTTTAAAGAACGGCATCCCTCCCTTTGGGACCCAACTCCATCACGGTCATCTGAATGAAAATGTGAAAGTTGCTAAGTGATCAAGCTTTAGTGGATCCCTCCTGTTGGGTCATTGTCTTCGGTACTCTGTCTCGTCCCCGCCGTTACTAAAAGGAAAACTACCTTCATCCTTCCATGGCTTAGAACCCAACCTCACCTTAGCCGTTGGATTATCTAAGTGATCAATGATGAAGTAAACATAATGGCACCACCCCACATTCAAACCCGATGTGGTGGGTTGCTCCCATTGGACCGTTGTATCACCTTTGCCATTTCCAAATGGTAATCGCCTAACAGCTTTCCGCTCCTTTCAACCCAAAGTGCCTAATCGATAAAAGGTTAAGGTGACCACCTTCAAGAACATCGAGCCCCACACAACTGAACTCCTGCCTCAAGCCATTATCTTTCATAAGTCATTTTGATAGCAAAATCCTAACAACCATGCTACCTCTTGAGTCTGATTGCTAAAACAAAGGTCTTAACACCCTTAAATCATCAAAGTGACTTTGACCCACATGCCAAAATAGGGCACTCTCCTTAGTGGACCCCACAAATAGACCAAATTTGAGTGGGTCGAGATAGGCGGGCCACCATGCCCTGATTGTCATCCCTCCTACAGCTTCTCCAAACTGCCATCAACCTAGGGAAATCTGACCCTTGGGGCCTGAATTGTTGAAACTCCCTCCTGCAAAATGATAATGACAATCTGAAAGAAATGTTAGGATTCTTAAATGGTGATTAATCCAATCTGACATATTTTGCAAGGATTTGGCTAACATTTCCCATATTTTCATACTTGAATGTGCTCACCTCTCTTTCACCCGCAAGATATATGGAATTAGGTGGAGGACCTTCGAGAGCGACCGTGGAGAAGGACAAAGGGAAGAAAACAACCAAGGCACCCTACAAGAAAGATGACAAAGATCAGATAAAGTATAAGTTCCAAGGGGAACCTTTGAACTCCAAAGTCACCTCAACCTGGAAGGAGGTCTCTCACACAAACATCAGACATGTAGACATTGATGAATTCAAGTAGAGGGTCTGAATCAACCCTACAACCGAAAGTGCAAGAAGGATCAAAAGTAGTGGGTTGGCCAAGGCTGCAAGCTTCCCTCCCACTCTTATTACCCTTGAACTAGTGATGGTCTGCAAGGAGACATATCAGCCAGAGACCAAAGCCATTGTGGATAGGGACGGAAATTTTTTGGCTGACATGTCTACCAAGTCAATAATAAAGACTTTTCATATCCCTACCTTTGGAGAGATGGAGGAAGCATCCATAGAGGACAAAAAGACGATGTGGGATGAAGACCCTCTTAAATGCAAAAGGCTTATCAACCAATACTGGTTGAAAGAAAAAAAGGGGCTTTGCAACTAAGGTTCCCTAGGAGCTCTTCCACAGTGGATTTTACGAGGACTACCGTGACTTAGTGACCTTGCTGAGTAGAGTCATGGGCCTCCCAACTACGGCCTATTTCTAGGATTAGATGGTATATTTCATGGAAGAGATCCTTTGAGGTAAAACTAAGTTCTACTAGGATATTTAGTGATTGCTTCCATGAGCAATTTTTGGTTGTAAAGAAGACCTCACACTTCTATATGATGTCCTACTTGGTCTATTCACTAGCTGACCAGACACAATACAGAGGATTGTTTAGGTCTCCTATGAAGAACTAGGCAGATAACGAAAGGTTTATGATAGATACCCTCAGCTACAATTTAGGAACTTTAAGAGGGATTATTGCAGGGTCAATGACGCTTTCATAGGTCACATCATCAGATTGCTTGGGGGTGATTTTGAAAGAAGAGTTTCCCATAGTGCAAATGCCTTCCTCCCTCAATTTTCCTTCTTATTCATTCAATTTCTAAGGTTTACATATATCCAAGCTGGGGACTTTTCAAAGAGACCATACAAGCTGCCCCAATATCTAAACAACCGAATAATATTATTAGAACTTTCTTAGCAGTTGTGGCATGCACACGCCCTCCTGAGTAGCAAGCATAAGGCTAGGATTCATTATCCCCTCTCCTTCAGCTAAGGCCTATATGAACTCCACACATCCCAGTGTGTCAACAATTCAGACAAAGAGCTCATGGAGTATCACTTGAGGTTCCACACTACCCACCCACGAATGGACCCTTATGGTAAGTTGAAGAAGATGGTCACGGCTAAATACGCACATCGGCATAGTGTTGAAGATTTTTGGGCCAAATGCAAGGATGATAATGACATAAGAATGAGGCACTACATGCACATGACTGCGTATTTTGTAAAGAGGGTCAACCTGTTCCCAATACCAGACCAGGTAGTGGAGGATGAGAATATAGTAATGGATCCTCGATACAATGTAGTTGCCAATGTATCACTACCACTGATTGACTGGGATGAGCAAGAGGTTGATGACCTCGATATTCTGACCAAGCCCATCGAAGCTAGAATAAAGGAATGAATTGATGGGAAAATTGTTCAATTAAATCAACAAGGGGTCACTCTAACCTACGAGAAGCTTTAAGAAGAACCTGCAAGTGAGATGGATAGTGGGACAACTGCTTCCCCAACAGAAGATGCTTCTCAATCCCCTCTAGTCACTAGGTTGAGAAAAAGAAAAGAGATGGTTGAAGGATAGTCTAAACCTCATGTATACTCAAGGAAGCCTTTGGAGTGAGAATCCTCCAAAAGGCCAAAGACATCAAGTAGTCTTGATACCATCCAGGAGGACCCTCTCCATGAAGGGGAGGAAGTAGAGGATGAGCAACCAAAGTCTCCACCTGTTGCCTCCACCCTTTCAACCGTTGTTGCCACTCATGTTTCTACTATTGATGCCTCATAGGCAATGGTTGCTACTTCCCTGCCTGTGGCGAACATCTTTTTTCACCTTGCCTCTACTCCACCCACAACACAAGTAATGGTAATAGATTCTTCCTCTACCACCACCTCTCCACTTTCCATTGCTTCCATGTCTCCGACCACTTATCTTCCCCTAGCAACAAAAAAAATACCAATGCCCACTCTCTCACTTCCAAAGCCCTTCTCCTGGCATATGCAAAACATTCCCATAGAACTGTCAGGGATGCTAATGAATCTAGCTATTTAGGTTGCCTTGGTGCAAATTCTTGCTAATATTCCCACCTCCACTCCTCCAACTGAACCACCAAAAATGAAAGCCACAATGGAAATATCTAAGGAGTTGGAGGGATGAGAGAAGGAGGCCACAAAGGGGATTGAGGAGGAGGCAGATGATTACAATGAGCAACACCTACCAATTGATGAAGTGGTGCAGGAAGGTTAAGAAATAGAATCCTTTGAAAGTGATGAAGAAGATGCTAGCACCAAATATATTGTAGAGACCTTTGATGCAGACCTCGAGGAGGAGTTAGCTCGACAATTAAAGGATGTTGGAGAGGAGGTAGAAAATCCACCTTCCAAGGGAGAAAAGGAATCAAGTGACAAAATGGACAAGGACACAAAACCTCTAACAGGGGAGCATGATGAAAGCCCTAAACACGATGAAGAAACGCCTCTCTCGAAAGAGAAAGAAGAGAAAGAAAGGAAAGAACTAGAAGAAGTACTATCACAATGCAGGGAAGAGGAAAAGAAAGAGGAAGGTAAACCCCAGGAAGAGGTTGAAACCCACAAAATCCCAAGAATGGAGCATCCCAAAGAACATGGGTATGAAGAAGAAAATAAAACTGCTAAAGGGGAAGATAGCCCCAAAGAGCATACAGACACCGAGTCTCCACAAAAGGAAACTATATTCATTCATGATTCAGATGAAGAAGAAGGAGAAAGTATCAAGAAAGAGACCTCAGGCAGTAAAGTGATGGAGATTTAACACACCTATGAAGAAGAGCATGATCATGAATCACCAAGGGGAGAATCTCAGATGCCTGAGTGGCTAGAGAAATAGTTGGAGAAGAGAACTCCAAGCTCAAAGGATCCAAGAGCAAGGTTGGAGGCCATCTTGGCCCAAGCCCAGATTAGCACCAAGAAAGAAAAGAAACATAAGATCATATCTCAGCTGACAATGGATGCTTTTGGATCTAGAACTATGAAAATAGCTACATCAGTGGTGGGAGAAGAAGGAATATGTTACAACATCTCCACCATTGACTTAACGAAGACTACTAGAGACTAGAAAATTGATCACCTCCAAGGGTTCGTTGCCACTATTGTACATCATATGCACAAGGATAAGATTTCAAAGGAGGAACTAAAGGCACAAGTGGTTGATTTGACAACATATATTCAACAATGGTCAGTAGCAGAAGAGCTCCCCACCACATCCTTGGTACCACCACAATTAATGTCCAAGGACCATATTGATCGGCTTGAGAAGACAAAGAATTGGACAAAAGCCATAGAGGATTGGTTCAAATGGGTTTTCTACAACAGAAACATGGGCATCGGTTGTGCAGTCAGGATGACCAACAAATTCTTGGAGTTGCAAAGAGTGTTAGAGGGAATAAGAAAGTTTTGCACCAACTTCCCTGAGCTATACAGGATGACATACCCCAAACTTGAGGCCATCCTCAAGGTACCTGAGGGATCCTGGGAAAAGGAATTTGCTCTAGCCAAAGGAGATCATTGGCTTGTAGAGACCTAAAAACTAAGCCTTGACCATTGAAAGAGGTATTGGAGCAAGTGCTTCGTGAGGTGGAGATTGAAATTGATTGGATCAAGGAAGTCTGTGTTGTCTATGAAGAGTACATAAAGCTAATAACATACTTCGATGTGCCCGCAGTCAAGTTGGATCCCGAAAAGATAAAGCCCTACTTTCACAAGAAAGTGGAGAATGGGACCGCAGATGCGCTAACACCTAATTTCATGGGTTTTGCTGCAAGAGCCTTCTCTCAATCTGAGTAGGTGATTAAAAATGCACGAAATTTTTTCAAAGACTGGGATACCATCACAAACAAATCAAGGAGGCTGAATTTCTAGGTGATCCAATCTGATATCTTGGAATGGAACAAGCTCCAGGAGTTGATCAAGAATTTTGTGGAGTACACCACCTTGAAGAGAAATGAAGGAATTCCTATGATTCATGATGAATTCCTCACAGTGTAGCTACAACAAAAAGAAAAACAACAAAAGAAAAAATTGCTACAATGTTGCCACAAGAAGACAAAGTAGGGAAAAAGACAAGGAATGCATTTTAAATTGTAATATATTTGGGGGTAGGTGAAACCCTAGTTTGTAGTGAATCTTTTCCACACAATGCAAATCAATATTGTCCATTCATTTTGCTTTTGGGACACTATAAATAGGGGGTATTCTCTCATTTTTCAAGAGAGAGTTGAGTTGTTGTAAAGGCATGCTGCAAAAATTTTAATAGAAGTTCATTGGCTTTTGGTGGACTCTTGAGTTTCTATTGCATGTTACATGGTTCTTCTCCCATAGTTAGTTAATTTGAAGTAGATTTACTTTGCTTTGATGTTCTTCATGTTTTAGCTTTCTTTAGTAGATTAGATCATGTTGTTAATTTGTTTCTAAGCATTCTGTTGTGTGTTGGCAACCTTTCTGGTCCATAATTTTTGTTGTTTATTGATGGTAGACAACTGTGTAAAGTTAGTCTGGACTTAAATTGAAAGCTACTCTAAATTTCCATTGTTTTTTCATGCTTATGGTGAATGAATGATCGAATATCTACAGTCCTTAGAAGCTTGCACAAATTTCATTAAACTATGATATAATCTGGTTAAGTGAAATTTTGTTTTAGGAAGGCTATCTGCAGCAGAATCCTCCATGGTCACTGTGCGCTGCTGAATTTCACTTAACCAGAATAAGCCTTTAAATCCATAAGACCTGAGACCAAACTATGGGGAAATGCAAAGCATACACATTTCTCCCAGACCCCTCTGCAATACACAGTTCACACACTGATGAACACAACTTCCTCTACTCAGCAATCCAACACACCAAATTCTAAATACAACACCTCTAATAAACATATCTAAAAATTATAGGAAGATCTTCAACCTAGAAGAAATACAGAGAAAAACTAGAACACTACTCTTCAACCCAGAACACACTGTAACTCACTATTTCCTCTTTTTATCAAATTTTCTCAAAAGTACTTGGAAACCAAGCACCAGAGACACATCCTCATCATCTTCATTAATTTTTCATCATCATCAAGCCAACTGCAACATAGCAACTTCAACCATACATAGATAGAAGCTTATCAAAGCAACACTAGAGGTTGACACCAATAGCTTACTAATGACAACATAATGCATAATCAAAGCATCATTGATGCAACAACATAGATAATACCAACAACTACACACACTCTTTCAACAATCTTCTTCTCATGTAGTTCACACCAATGACAACACAAACTTGTTGACATCAATGACAACACCAATTGCTCATACTTGCAACAACATACACATGTAATTCTCATTTAAGTTTGGATCAACTTTCTTTTGTACTAATTTTGAAAGTGGATTAAGGTAATTACATATCTACAAATGGTGTAATGATATGTGAATATGGATACATTATTTGATTATTCATTATCATTCATCATTTATTTTTACACATTTCCTTCCATCGTTTATGCTTAGATTATTATTATTTGCATGAAAGTGAAGAAATTTCTCATTTATTATTTATATGAAAGTGAAAAAAATTCAAGAAACTTTTTAAAGAAAGAAAGCAAGCACTATGTTTAAAGTCAAGAACTATTGTTATGTAGTGGTATATAAAGGCATCAAATTTGAATTCATTGATTATCAAGTATTCATCAATCAAATCAATTGCATATTTAATTATAGGAACACTTCAATTGATCCACTAAAAGTAATCTAAACTTGCATCATCATTTTAGAGCACTTACATGATTAAAATTTTTTGCCCTCAATCATTGTTTTGATTGTAAAGTGATGATTTAGGAAAACTTGATTTCAGTAGAGAAAACTTGCCAAGGTATTTCTTACTACCCTAAGTCCTTGTTGATTAGAGAAAGTTGTTATCCTCGAGTTCAATGCACTCAATTTGTAGGATAACCCCTACAATACTTGTTTGTTTCATCACCCACATCCTCTAAGCATGCAAATTGAGGAAAATTTTAGTTTCCCTTGTGTGTGGTATGATCCCTCAAAAATTTATTTTGAGTGATCGAGTTTTTAATTTTTGAAAAATTACAAAAATCTTAATTTCAAGTGTTAGTCTTTTTTAGCACATGCAATGTTACTGAATTTTAGTGGCATTACATGTTTGCATCGATCTACATTTTGGAATGTAGTCATAGAGAATTTCTTTTTGAATACACTTAGCCCACATGCTTGATCATTAATGTGTATTTAATGTTGATTTAACTAAGTTTAACCCATTTGTTTTACCCTCATTTTCACCATTCTCCATTCTTTCCTTGTTGATCTATGTGCCTCCTATCTCCTTGTTGCCCATTATAGTGTTTGTGTGTGGTTTATTGCAAGGATCAAACTAGGTATTTCTTCGCCACTCGCCTAGGGTTACATGTATGTCACATTTTCTCATTTTTCTTTTGCCATTTTTATAAAATGTGTTTAGGGTTTTTATTTTATTGGTTGCATTCTTTTTGTTTTTGTTTTATGGGTTCACCATCATGGTTCGTGTTCTTCCCATTTTCCCTGGTTTGTTTTTGACCATTACAATGCCTTATGATAAAAAAACTTGGTAATTTCATGTCATTTTATCCTACAAATCATGGATGTAATAATCGTGTAGTTCAGGGTCTTTATTCTGACTAGCACCCTCATATCTCAATGTAGTGTGGGAAATTAAACACACGTTACATCTTATTAAACCCACTTCACACAGCATGTTAAACCCTTTGCTATCATGTGGGTCAAGGAATAAACCCCAACCCACATGTTATTTAATTCACCTTTGATCTTGTTCAGCTTTTAAAACTCAAAAAACATATCATCCACCTTTACAATATGTAGTGCGAGGTTTAAACCCCACACTACATACTGTTGAAAATTGAGGTGTTTATGTAGCTTAATACTTTGTAAAACTATATGATTGTTGATCTAAATATGTATTCTTTGTTACAGATTTTTTGTGGGTGATTAAATGATTAATTCATTTTATCATTTGTAGAATGAAGAAAAAAGGTTGTAGAAGAATTAGATAGGATATTAGAAGATACACAACATATACCGTGGAGAAACCCTTTTAGGAAAAAACTCCACCAAGAATCAATGTATTATTTAATCTCTAAAGTAGATTACAATTGTGCGAACCCTAATCCTAGTACCTGCAAAACAGCAAGAATAAACAAGTTAAACAAGGAATTGCAAGCTAAAACAAGTATTCCCCATGAAATCCATTTACAAACTTCAAAATAGGAAAGAAAACAATGAAGAACATAATAAAACAAGAAAATATGGATTCAATCCTAATTAGAATAGAAAACACATGATCCCATGGGCGAATTGGTGCCAATTTGATGTGAAAATTGGCCCTTTCCCAATTCCTAAGATGAAAACTTGATGTGTTGATGAAGATTTGATCCACTTTGTTGATGAGAGATGAGAGCTCCAAGCCAAAATCTGCAAAAAACCTAGCTAAGAACTCAAGATGGATGGATGAGAATGGCTAAATATTTTAGCATAATAACTTTGCATAATTTGTGGATGATGAGATGAGCATATGAGCTATTTATTTATAGAATGCCAAGATGGATGAATGTCCAAATTTTAGCAATGTGGGACTAACATTCATCCAATGGCATGATGCCACTTGTCAATCTATGAATGGATGAAGGATGTGCAATATTTGGGGATTGTGCCAATAAATGCATAATTTTGAATTTCAAATTTGTTGAAATGACTTGTAAGAGGGAAGGGAAAATGCAATAAATGCCACTTGGCTCAAGTCAAAGGACATGTAAGATGAAGTTATTGCCTTGTTGGATGTACATGTTGACTTGGAATTTTTGAATTCAAATTGAGAGAATATTCCAAAAGATGCCTTGTGAGGAAAATAGAGATTTAATAAATGAATTAAATCTATTTTCATGTACAACTTGCATTATCTAAAGGATGGGACATGAGATGAGATTAAATTAATTAAGGGTTAATTAATTTAATGAGAGAGGTTAGATGATGTGACCTTTTTGACTCAAATTTAAGGATTTATTTAAATCAAAAGAGGGAGGAATATGACAAGAGATTAATTAAATAAGGATTCCAATTTATTTAATTAAAAGAGATGGTGTTAGATTAAATCAAATAAGGTTTTAATTTATTTAATTCAATGGATAGACTTTGGAGATTTAATCAAATAAATTGATTATTTAATTAAATAGAGATAATTAGATCAGATGAATTGATTTAATTAACAAAAGAGAGAGACTTAATTAGACAAAATGATTTATTTAATTAAGGGATGAAAGTTGATGAATTTAATCAGATAAGGAGATTTGATTAAATGGTTAGACCGAGGGATGATTCAGGAAGAAACGATGTTAGTAAGTTAGGATCAGATGCACAATGTCAATCGGTACATTTTGCATGTCTACATTTTGCCCCTCTTTGAAGCAATGCACTCGTTGCGTTGGTTCAAAGAATAAACGATCTTGATCAAAGCCACAAAATTTGTTATTTAAAAACTTTTTCCACTACTGCATGGCGAGAGGAAACATGCCATTATAATGCCCCCTCGAGAGATTGGACAAAAATTTTAATTTTTGGGCAATCTCGCGAAAAAATAGGACAAAGTACCCAACAAGTCTGAAAAGGCTCCAGGAGGCTAAAAACATGTCTAAATGCAATAAAACGATGCAAAATAGGTCTCAACTAGATAGAAATAGGTTCAGGGGTCCAAAACCCTAGTAGGACAGCCAAACAGGGTGAAAAAACCCTAATTTTTAGGCTTAAAAGGGGCCCGAGGGGTCACTTTCAAGTCATTTTCACACACCTCCAATAGTGATCTTGAGATTTGAGCTGAGACATCTTGACGATATGGTGCAACAACAGCTTCCTTTGCACATTTTTGATTGAGTTCGAACATACCAGCGGCCACCCGACATCGGGGCACCAGTAAGTGGTCCTTACGCGAGCTTCATCTTTCATTTAATGCTTCAATTAATGCTTTAAAGAGTCGGTCTACCTGTAATGATGCTATATACTGCCACTCAAAAGAAAAACCGCACTAATCGGTGCTAAATAGTGCCGCCACGATGTAGTTTGGAGTTTAGAAACTCCGATGCTGAGCTCGGGGCTGGTGGGTGGATTTACAAAGTGCGATGCAGCGACAGTAATTTTGCTCAAATTGTGCCACTGAATGATAAAGTGCACCGCGGCGGTGCTATTTTGATGTTTTAAGCCCTAGCGTCAGAGTTTTATTAAAATCAAATTGTAATGCCTTCACGGGTTGCACCGCAAGGGAATCTTTTTGAATGCTCAATCAAAAAAAAATTAAATTTTTTAACACATTGACCTTCCTTGATGCAGGACGGGGTGAGGGAGCTTTACTCCTAGGAGAACAAGTCATGGGACCTAGTCGGCTACTTGCAGGACTTGAGCGACAGGGACCAGGATCGACTCTGGATTGTGGGGTTGTCACACATTGCATATGTGGCACCGATCCACACTCACCTAGGGATGTTGTCAACACTGGCCGAGAGATGGCACAGCGAGACATCTTCGTTTCATCTTCCCACTGGTGAGGCCACCATCACTCTAGAGGATGTTTGGCAGATTTTATGATTTCCTATCCATAGTCACTGGGAGATCTTTGATATGGACGAGGGACGCGAGGCCTGCTTCCGAGTCCTTGCTACATATGAGATTGTCTTCTGCTAGGGGCAAATAGAGCTTGAGCACCATAGGATCTTGGCACCTCCCTAACGCTGGGTGATTACAGCTATTATTTTGGGCCTTATTGCCCCTGACAGGCGAGGGCGATATTTCAGTCCCGGCTGGGGATATTGCTGGGAGCGAATGGTCTGAGATAGGCCGATTTGTTTTTCATGGGGGCCTGTTCTTTCTTTACTCTATAGAGACCTACATGAGTATGTTTACATGGATGACCGAGCGCTGGGAGCAGAGGTGACCCTACTTCATGTTTGGGCATGGGAGCACATTGTTGTGCTTTAGCCACACGTCGTTTCAGTTTTGATGGGGCCAAATGATCCCCTCGTGGCACGATACAGAGGCGGTCTATCTTTCACTCACACAGGAAAGCACATCTCTTATTGGAGGAGAGTTCTGGATAAGATGCAGGTTTTCACCTAGTGCCCATACCTTGGTTGGCTCGAATGGGCTGACAATGCTAACCAGATATTTTACTGCCTCCAGGATCATTTCATGCAGAGACGGGAGCACACCATGCTCAAGTGATACCTACCTGGGCGCATGTAGCATCAGTTCAGAGAGCCACAGGATCGTCCTGATGACGATTACGTAGCTGTCTTCACCCACACCATGACATAGGTCTCATGGGGGCGATACATTCCTACTTCAGAGGCAGTGGATAGTTTCTGACAACTGGTAGCCCGACCATGGTCTTATGATCAGGGGCTAGCAGATCCAGGCACCACTTAGGCCTACAGAAATTGGTTTTGGCCTCCACTTTAGTTGACAATACCAAGTGCAGTCCTAGATGTGTGGAGTATCAGAGGCAGAGGTGGAGGACAAGGATGGAGAGCCAAGGTTCGACAGGATCCGCCACTAGTGCCTCCAGTCTAGCCAGTGCATGGAGACATTCATATGCAGGACCAGCAGTAGGAGCCACCACGAGATGAGGATCAGCCTCAGGTGTAGCCATAGGCGCAGCCATAGGGTCAAGCAGATGCACAAGACACTTTGATTGCGCAGCTGCAGGCCTAGTTCATGCGGTGACAGCAGAGAGAGATCAAGCGAGGGCTAAGAGGGAGCAGCTCAAGGCCAAGAGGGATCAGGTTGTGTAGCAGAGACAAGTTGCAAAGCTACAAGCAACTACTGAGCTAGGTCGCAGATAGTAGATAGAGAGTATGACAGCCTCCTCCTCCCAGGGTACAGTGTCAGTTTGATCCTCGAGGGATGTCATCCGAGAGGCAGAGTATTATCGACGTTCTTATCACGAGGTCGTACCCAGAGCAGAGTGGGTCCCAGAGTACTCAAAGCGGACCAGCCACAGACCAGTAGAGGGTCACGGTGACAGAGGCGAGGGCAACATTCACAGGGACCGAGCTTGATTGAGATGTTATGATACTTTTTGTGCCTTATGGGCTCATTTTTTATAGCCCCGATGGGCCTTTTGTACTGATTGACACATATGTACAGTGATCCAATTTATTCTTTGTTCTATGACAGTTGTGTTATTTGATGACACATATATTTATGAGCCGATGATGATTTTTGATGTGATGCAATGTGTTCTCCTTATGTATATGCATGGATGGTTCTACTTCTATATGTGGTGGATGCTTTTATTTCCAATGATGTATGCATTATGATTATGACTAACATATCTATATTATGTTATCCTATGATAAATATGATGATCTATTTATGATAATGCAAATGCGATGGTCTATTTATGATAATGCTAATGCGATGATTTGATATGTGAAATGATATGATCTATGGTACACATGCGGAATGATATGTAAATTGTGCTTATGAAATATTTATGAATGGATGCATATATGCTTTGTTTGTGATGGACTATTTATGTTTATGTGGAATGATTTGTGCAATGAATGATTTATGATGTTATTTATGAGATGACATGGATGATGAAATATGAATGTGATGGTCGTGATATGATGCAAATTAAATGGTGCAAATGAGATGGTTTTATGAGATGCTTAGAATAACAAATGTTATTATCCCAAATGTATTAAATGATGATGTAATGTATGTGATGCATTTAATGGGATGCGATGTTATGTAAATACAAAGTGATATGATGATGCATAATGTAATGTGAACGTATTGTGGTGAGATGATGTCATGATGTTATGCAAGTATGTATGCCAATGAATTAAATGCCTATATATTTATTGTTTATGATTATGAAAAAATGATTATGGAATGCTTCCGTAGATGCTATGTGATGATTTATATGATAATGGAAATGTGATGCAAGGGATGAATGTGATGGATGCTTATGATAATATGTTTTAATGGATATGTGATGTGTATATTTCCTATATGATATGTTTATGCAATATGCTAATGATTTGTGAATGTAGGATCAATGATGATGATGGTGATGATCAACTGTCATAGTACCTGGTTAGTGCGGTTAGTAAGAAGAGAAGAAGTCATTTCAACAAGACACAAGATGATGCAAATGTAAATGATGATGATGATGATGACGAGTACTTGCCGAGGAATTGGGATTTTCAAATGGCCAAATTTTCTTATTATTTTTTGATAACACACGTGGTATGAAGCATCAAGCTATAGGAAACTAAGATGGCATTGTACTTAGTGTGATGGAATTTGACTTGACAGGCAGATAGGAGTATTCTTGCTCACACCTAACATATAGAAACCTTGCTAGGATGTACTTCAGAAGTTTCAGACACCTGAGACCAAAACACAGAAAAGTAAACCTATCCATGCAATAGTCAACAAGTTTCCCTAGACCTCCTCCATTCATACCTAACAAAGCAAGTATTCACCAAGGTTATATTACAAGAACGTCCAACAAGCATAGCAAACAAAAGATAATGATTGTTGCCCCATTCCTATTTATCTAAATCCCTTGTTTTGGGATATCATCGAGAATTCCTTGGAATGAGCGCAATAAGATAAGTCAAAAGATAAAGACAAAGTAAAAAAACAAGCTGATGCTCTTCAATACCGCTAACCAAAAGGGAATGTGTTTTTAAGGATAAGAACCGAAACTATTGCCAAAAGATAATGCCCATTGTAGGAAGGATGCATCCTAGGACATGTTTGTGGATGGCGGCACATCATTTCGTTTATCCAAAGTGTTCTTTCTGATAAATAATGCCCATTTTAGGAAGGATTCATCCTAGGACATGATGTAATCAGATGATTGATATGGGACTATTTGGATGATGGGCTATCGATACAAAGAGTTGACCAACTTGCTTATGTACTGACTTAAACCTGAGACTTGACATTTTTGAGTTTTCACTTTTAAGCTGCTAGACTTGTTTCTAACTATTTCAGCAAAGGTTGAGGATGACGATCAATTTATTATGAGTGGTGTTTATTACAGATGCAAGTGAGATGAGACAGATGGATTTTTCAAATATTTGGATGTTTTTGAAGTTTTGCAATGTTTTGAGGTTGTTTTTGGTATTTTTCAAGATTTTCAAATGTTTTGATTTTTTATTTTCCAATGTTTTGGTATTTTCTAAAATTTTGACCAAGAGACTAACCTAAAGACCTATCCTAGGGGTCTCGAGGGCTAATCAACAGATGAGTCTTGCCTACGTTATACACGCAGAGACCACGTAGTTTGACTGATGACTTGACCGATTTACAGATGAAGATAGACATGATGAGATGTCAGTTTATTACGACAGACTACTAAAAGACTGACCTAAGTGTCTCAGGGGATGATCAAAGATCAGCCTTGCCTACGTTCAAGCTCAGAGATGACGTAGTTCGACAAAACGACCTTGTTTTGGGCTTTTGATGATTTTTGAATGTTTTTGGATTTTCTGATTTTTTTTATGTTTTTGGATTTTTTGATTTGAGGACTTTAAGATCATACACGAATCCGATCCAATGAGAACATGCCCCCAGTGTGTTGCAATAGACTACTCCGATAAAGGCAAGACAAACTGACCTTAAGGATGGGTCGAGTAGTACTAGGAGAGATCATGATACGAAAACAGGACCAAGCTATGGTGCAAATGTGAGTGGATGAGTGATGTATGGATGATGCAGAACAAGCCATAGAGATCTTGGTGGATGGAAAGTCCTTATTTATGCAAGGTGCATGTTTGCCAGGTTTTCACCAAGGTACTTGCCCAAAGTGCCACCAAAGTGGTTTTCACTAGAGGACGATTTTTCTCTTTACTATTTTCAAACTTTTTTCTGATTTTTTTTTTTTTGTTACCAAGGTGCCTATTTGCCAGGTTTTTTCCGAAGTAACCATTTTTTCAGGATATTTTCTATTTTTTTTGGATTTTTTTGGTTCTATACCTTGAAATATTTAGGCATAAAACTTTTTGAGATGAGAGCTATTCATGGGCTCTTGCAGAGGTTCCCCTTCAGGTGTTGATAACTATATGTCCCTGATTTGTAACTTGTTGTTATGACAAACGATCCCAAACCAATTGGGTTCAAAACTTTCCTTTGCTGCTTGGGTTTGGTACATTCTTTTGATTCTCCTTCAATACCAATTCACCGACTTGGAACGTCGTGCTTCTGATTTTCTTATTGTAGCTCCTTTTGAGTCTATTCTAATAGACTTGCAAATGATTTAAAGCACCTATACATCACTCATCTAGTAGCTCCAGCTCATTCAATCTTGACACTTGGTAGTCTTCATCTGTGATGAGGTTTTGTAGTGATATCTTGAGGGATGGGAGCTCGATCTTAATAGGGAGTACGACTTCTGATCCGTAGACCAGGGAGAAGGGGGTGGTGCCGGTGGGTGTGCAGATGCTGGTTTGATAGGCCCAAAGGGCGGGATTAAGCTACAAATGCTAATTATGACCTACGTCATTGATTGTTTTCTTGAGGATTTTCAGGATAGTTTTGTTTGTAGCTTCTACTTGGCCATTTCCTTGGGGATAGTATGGGGTAGAGAAGTGATGTTGTATTTTGAATTTCTTGCATAAGTCACGAACCTCCTAATTTTTGAATGGTGTCCCATTATCTAAGATAATGGCCTGTGGAACACCATAGCGACAAATGAGATAGTTCAGGATGAACTTTGAAATCTGTTTCCCAGTTATGTACTTCATGGGTATGGCCTCCACCCACTTAGTAAAGTACTCTGTTGTGGTTATGATGAATTTGTGGCCATTAGATGAGGTGGGTGCAATTTTCCCAATGAGATCGAGTCCCCACTATGAAAAGGGCCATGGTGTGATGATAAGATGAAGCTCTTGAGCTGGAGCATGGATGAGGTCCCTATGCTGCTGACATTGTAGACACTTTCTAGCATGATCATGTGCTTCTCTTTCAATTATGGGCCAATAATACCCCATCCTCAGCAGTTTCTTAGCTATGGTCATTCCACTTGAGTATGAACCACAAATACCGTTATGCACTTCAGTTAGAGTGGTTAATGCCTCCTTAGCGTTTACGCAGTGCAAGAGGGTTCCTTCTATGCTCCTACGATATAGGGTATCACCTAGTATGACAAATATGGATGCCTTTTTGACAAAGGTTCACTTTAGGTTTGAAGGTAGGTCGACGGGTATGACTCCTATACAAAGGTATGTATAGATGTCATGATACCAAGGATCACCGGGACCAACGATTTCACACACATATTCTGATTTTGGTACCTCGAATGTAGGAACGAGAAGCTGCTCAATCAAGAATTCATATTTTGGCACATTGTGGGGGATATCGAGCAAGGATCCAATTGTTTCCATGGCATCTACTACTCTGTTGTTGGTTCTAGGAATCTTCTCAAATGTTATTTCTATGAAGGATTATTTGAGAGTTTCCACCAATTTCTTGTATGGAGTGAGCTTGTCATCCTTGGTCTGGTATTCATTGTTCACTTGATTTATGATCAATTGGGAGTCTTCATACACTTTGAGAGCTATGATGTTCCATTGCACTACTATTTTGAGTCCTATAGTCAAGGCCTCGTATTCCACAATGTTATTGGTGTACGAAAATTCCAATTTGTATGACCTTGGTATGCAATCCCCTTGTGGGGTGATGAAGAAGACACTAGTTCCTGATCCATGCTGTGTGTATGATCCATTGAAATATAGTTTCCAGTGGTTAGCTACGATGAGATTGAAAATGGATTCATTTGGAAACTCTAAGACAAGAGAATTCTCGGAATAAATAGGTGCTTCTGCCAGTTGATCTGCAATGACTTGGCCCTTGATTGTTTTTCGCTCAACATACTCAATGTCGTATTCTAATAATATCATTACCTATTTTTCCATTCTTCTCGTGAGCATTGCCTTTGATAGTAGATACTTGAGAGGGATGATTTTGGTGATGAGTTTAATTTTATGTGCCAATATGTAATGTCTGAATTTTTGTGATACAAACACTACTGTGAGGCATGCTTTTTTGATGAATGAATAGTTTAGCTCATGCCCAACCATTGTCCTACTGATGTAATATATAGCCCTTTCTATTCCATTTTCATCATGCTGAGCTAAGAGGGCTCCAAGAGCTACTATTGTTGCTAACACGTATAAGATCAATGGTTTCTTTGGGATGGGTGGCATTAAGACTGGTGGTGTTAGTAGATATTCTTTGATTTTGTTAAATGCCTCTTCACACTGGTATCCCACTTTTACACTACTCCCTTGTGGAGTAGGTGAGAGTATGGGTTCTGTTTATCCACCACTGGTGTTATGAATCATCAGATGGATTGGAGTCTGCCTTGGAGACCCCTTAGTTGCCTTAATGTTTTTGGTGCCTCCATCTCAAGGATTGCTTTTACTTTTGTTGGATCCACCTCAATGCCCCTCATTGATATTATGTATCCTAATATCTTTCCCGATTGTACACTGAAGACACACTTCTTTGGGTTTAGTCTAACCTTGTACTCCTCGAGTCTATCAAAGATGGCACTTAGGGTTGCTATGTGATCTTTTCTTTTTCTGGACTTAGCTAGAATGTCGTCAACATAGTCTTCGACTGTTTTATGAAATCATGTCATGGAATATCAATGTCATGGCCCTTTGATATGTTGCTCTTGCATTTTTTAAGCCAAATGGAATCATGTTCCAATAGTATGTCCCACTATCATGTCTACTATCATGTCGATGTTGGGAAGCGGGAAGTCATCTTTTGGAAATGCCTTGTTCAAATCTCTGAAGTCTATGCAGATTCTGATGGCTCCGTCAGGCTTTGAAATAGGTACCAAGTTTGATACCCATTCTGGATAATCTATTGGCCATATGAATCTTGCATCTAGAAACTTTTTTAACTCCATTTTGACCAATAAGGCGATCTGAGGGTTCATTTTTTGAAGCTTTTGTCTGACAGGCTTTGCTTCTGGATACACTGCTAAGTGTTGAACCATGGTCTTTGGATCAAGTCCTGGCATGTCAGCATAACTCCATGTGAAGTTTATCTTTCTTTCACTTAGGAAGGCTGCTAGGAGCTCTTGCTCTTCTAGTAGTAGTGACTCCACATAGAATGTGATATGCGAGGTCTCCTTTGTTCCTAGGTTGACCGGATTGATTTTTTTTGCCAATACTGCTAACTTTTCTTGATGAATAACTCTTAAAGGAAGATTGAATCCCCCATCCTCGGGTGCCTCAGAGAGGTTTTCACCATTGGATGCATCCTTTCTTTTTACTTTTTTCTTGTCAGAGAGTGCCACAATGTGGTTTTCACTTGAGGACTTGGATATTATTCTTAATTTCTCACTTTTGCGACTAAAGGATTCAATCATTTCCCCATAATAGGCATGTGTTTCCAACTCCATTATAAACCCTACTTTGTGATCCCCATCTGGAATTTTGTCCCACAATCCCATGAATTCTGAGAGCACCTCATCATTTTTGAATGTATCGAGAATCGGTGGTCCTCGTTGGTCGTAGTCGATGAATTGGGGATATACTAGGTGGATCTCATAATTTTGATGGTCTATTTCAAAGGAGAGGGTGCTAATCATGCAAAGGATGGTATCCTCAAATAACCTAGGTAGATTGGTCATGGTATGCTTGTCATCGCTACTATTATAAATGTCAGTTATAAAGTTATGTATGTCTCTACCTGTGGATATTGGTAAGCGTACTTCTGCTGTAATTGGCTGAGGAGGATTATTAACCGTTCTAACTGGAGGACTTCAGCCACGTATGGTTATACTCAAAGGGGTACATCCAAGGCCAAGGTTTGTTATTGGTCGTGTCTTTGGCATGATAGGTATTATGAGCCCATTGTTGTTTTGTCCCAGTCTTTGATTTTTGTCGTAGCCCATTGCGAGCATCATTTGCAGACCCTTGCTTTTGTTATCCATTGGTAATTCTAGTACTAGTATATCATCTTGATATAGCATATGTGATGGATCTTCCTCAATAACCTCCTAGCCAAGGTCTCCCTAGCTTGTGATTTCAAGATAGTCTTCAGGAGACGTTTGTGATGTGGAAGCTTGATTTTCTTGTGGACGTCCCTGTGATCTAGGAGATTGTGGTAACTCACCTACCACAAAAGCATTGTTAGGGAGCTTGTAGCTTCCACAATCTTCATCCTAGATGATGAGCTTGATGTTGGAGATGGTGGGAATGGTGGGAGTGGTGGGTGTCTCTATCACAGAAGTGGACGCAAGAGTGGGGGGGTCGATGTATGGTGTGGATGGACCCTCATCATTTTTTGGTACTTGGGGGATTTTGTAATATTTTGCTTCAAGATTTTTGTAGTATGAGAAAGGTTCAGGATCTCCATGGATGGTAACTTCTTGTCCGTTATGTGTAAATTTCACACATTGGTGGAAAGTTGATGCTACTACTTTCATCGCATGGATCCATGGACGTCCTAAGAGGATATTATATGGCAAGTTGAGGTCCAAGACTTAACAAGTGGTTTCCATGATGGCAGGCCCTACTTGAATCAAGAGTTTGATTGTGCCCTGAGACACTCTTTCTTGGTCATCATATGATCTTATCATGATGCCCTTTCCTTTGTTGATAGAATCTTCTGATATTTTCAACTACTTGATGAGGCTGAGAGAATAGATGTTCAAACCTGCACCGCCATCCACCAAGACCCTTTTGATTTTTCTCTTATGTACTATGGCTTCCAAGTGAAGTGCACGGTTGTGAGATGGTTGGGAGGGGAAATCTTGATCAGAGAATGTAAGAAGATTAGGCGTAATGATATTTCTAACCATAGCTTGGAATTGCTCTGCATCAAGATCTGCAAGGACAGTGGATGAGGCTAACGCTTCCTCAAGGATTTTATTATGAGCTGATGATATTTTTAACAACTCCATGATGGATATGTGTTAGTGTTCTCTTGAGTTGATCTAAGACATTATAGCATTAGGAACGGATCTAGATGCAGGGACTTTATTTGGTTGGGATGATCCTACGATGGTTATTTTGCCACCTCTTGTGGTGACTCCACAATCTTCGGCATAGGCGCCCTTGATAGTAATGACCATGTAGTCTTCATCTAAGGAGGTGATGACTGCTTCATACACATGATTTACTTTTGAGTGGATGCCTTTCCCTTTATCATTGTTATTCCCTTTGTTACCATGATTCGGCATCAGATTCGTGTATATTTTAAGATCCTGATTTCATGTAGGTTGTTCTACATTTATGATTCTTTTATCGATGAGATCTTGAACGATGTTTTTCAATCTCATGCAATTGTTTATGGTATGGCTTTTTATTTTATGGAATTTGCAAAGTTGATTCTTGTTATACCAAGGAGCTTTTACATCCGGTTCTTGGTAATTTTCAAAGGTAGGAGCCTTGATGAGTTTTTCGTTGATCAACTTTTTCATTATGTCTTCAAGTGGTTCCCCCAAAGTGGTGTATTTTCATTTGGGATAACTCTTGCACTGAGGTGGTCCTCTCTGGTCATTGAGGTTATTGATTGTTGGATTGTTGTTTGTTTGGTGTGTTGTGTGATGAGTGTTTTGGTGTTGTGTTTGGATTTGAGGTGCGGGTGTGTTTTGGTGAGGAGCACTAATGACCACCTTGGCATCGACGATACCATCATTAGTGATGTTTTTGTTCCTTTCCCACATGCGAGGTTTATCATTGTAATTGGATGGTGGGTAGTTGTTTTGTTGTTCGGGGTATGATGTTGATTCTGTGGGTTGAGTCACGAGGGCTCTTTTGATGGTAAGCGCCTTAGGGATCAACTAATCATATGTGGTGATGCCCTAAACCTTGAGATGAAATTCCAAGTGGCCTTCAAGGTTGGCTATGATGGTGCAAACTTGTTCTTCAGGCATGGTCAACTTGCTCTGATTGGCCTTGGATCGTCATCGTTGTAGGAATGAGGCGAATGATTCTCCCTTTCCTTGTTTCAGAGCTGAAAGTTCTTCTAGACTAACATCCATTGTGATGTTGCATGCATAGTTCTTAATGAATGCGTCCATAATTTCTTGAAATGTTCTAATTCCTAAGGGTAAGTGAGAGAACCATTCCATAGCGTGGCATGCCAAGCTCCTAGGAAATAGCCGCATTAGATAAGTATCGTCATAGGCGAGCTCCATGCAATGAACCTAGAATTCCCTGATGTGATCTTCAGGGTTTCCCGTCCCTCAATATTTGTCAAATTTGGGGATCTCGAATCCTTTGGGGAATGGTTTCATTACTAAGCTCCTATCAAATGGATAGGGACACAAGTTGCTTGGTGTTTTGCTTGTTCGCCCTGATTGAAGGTTTAAGCACTTGTTGCGAGAGCAACCTGAGTTGTGTCATCACATCATTTTGTGGATCAGGGGGGATGGAAGTATTTTGGGGTGTTTCAATTGTGGATTGGATAGGTGGGTTGGTCAGTGTGTTGTTTGATGGTATCTGTATGTTTTTCCGAGTGAGGTAGGCTTCTACCTACTTTTGTATGAACAACGCTTGTTGTTGATCTTGTTGTTTCTGTGCTAGGATTTGTGCTTGTTGTTGCACTTGTTGTTGTTCCAACAATGCTTGTTATTGTGCTTGTTGTTGTTCAAACAATGCTTGTTGTTGAGCTGCCAATTGTCTTGCTTCTTGTTTCTCTTGATATTGCTTTAATGCTTGCTGATATGCTTACAATTGCACTACTTGTCTTTGTGCAAGAAGTTGTGCTTGATATTGGGCTTGTTGTGCCTGATATTGAGCTTGCACTTGTGTGGCTTGTGCTTGTGTTGCTTGTTGTTGCAATAGAAGTTGTGCTTGAGCAGCCTTTTGTGCTTTCAATGCTTGCATGACTTGTGCAGCTTGAGCGGCTTGTTGTTGTTGTTGCAATAAATCTTGGGCTTGTGTGGCTTGTTATGCTTGTAATGTGGCTTGGCCAGCTTGGGCGGCTTGTTGAGTAGCTAGATGTACAGATTTTTTTTTTTTCACTTGTTGGAATCCCCTTTGAAAAGTAGCTTGCAATGCCGCATTGTATTGGTTTGATGTGGTGGAAGTTGGTGGTGGTGGTGGATTTGGAATGGCATTTGTGGTGGGAGATGATGTTGTGTTGATGTTTTGAGTGTTGGATAGTGGTGTTGATGTGATGGTTGGTCCTTGAGAGACCCTGCTTTGCGATGTTAGGGGTGTGTTTGATGATGTTGCAATTGCTTGTGCATTTATTTCCTATTGTTGCGATGTCGACGACAAGTTTTGTGTGTTTTACATAATGCTTTGGTTGATATCTTGGATGTTGTTTTGATCAATACTTGGTAGAGGGGGAAGCCCTAAACCAAGGAGTGGTGTGGATGATAATGGCAATGGTGGGAGAGGTGGAAATGTGAGGGGTATGAGTCCTTGCAAAAATGTTGTGGTGTCGAATATGCCCCCTAGTCCGAACATATCTCCCTCTTCTTGTGAATTTGTGAGAAGAGGTGTTTGATGAAAAAATGATGATGATGGATCATGATGGAATGTGAGAGGAAATTTTTTGTGTAATGGATTTTGGGGTATGTTTTGTTCCAATATGGTGTCTGTGTCCAAGTTTTGATAGTTAACAAGGGGGTGTGTTTTGATAGCATTGGAAAATGCATTTCCCTTATTAATATTAGGTTGGGTTGGAGCAAAAGATGTCATGATTTGCGGAATGTTTTGAGCGATGTTTTGAGATGGGGGTGTAGATGAAATGGGAATGGTGGATGAGATTGGAGGAAAAGATGTCTCTACTATAGTACTCACATCAAAATCCGAAGGTAACTTGGCCCCTTGTTTTGCTAGTTCAAGCATGTATAACAAAGGGTTGAGCCTCATCATGATGTTGATGATTTTATGGTTCTTCGGGTTTTGGAGCATTTCAGTCATTTCTTCATGAGACATTCCAAAGGTAAGATCATGTCCTTGGTTTTCCTCTTTCGTATTTTGTGATGATGAGATGGCCAAAGGATTACTTGATTTGACGGGATTCATTTCAATGTTTGTTTGGCTAAGATCGCTTGAAGCGGGTGTTTCTTTGTTGGCTTCCATACTCTTCTTGTATTGAGATCTAGTTGAAAACCATAAAACAAGGATCAATTTTTGAGAATATGGGAGATGAATCTCTTGATTCTTTGGATTGATCTTTATTTTATGTCCACAGTAGAAATTTTTAGGGTGTCTTGAGGATCGAAAGGTGATGATATGATGATGATGTTGGGGATGGATGATACGAATTTTTTTGGCTTTTGATAAATCTTGAAGGAGATACTAGGCTTTTGGGACTTTCGGATGTGTTTCGTATTTTGATTTGATTTCTGATTTTTGAGATTTGTCCTTAATTTTTTATTTTGATTTTCTTTTTATTTTGAACAAAAAGACCATAAGATGTTGGATGATGATCTAAGGGATATATTTTTTCAAAGGATGATGATTTGAATATGTGCGGGGAGAAGGATGCATCTATCCACACCTATTCAAACAAAATGATAGTTTTACTAAGTATATGAAGAAGGATTCATCTACATATACTAAGCTAGACAAGATGATTTTGATAACTTTTGACTAAGCATATGCAAAAGGATGCATCTACACATACCTAGCCAAAGGTGATTTTGATAATGTTTTCAAGGATTTAGTCTCGAGGATTTTGATGATTTTGATTTTGCCAAAAATCCTAGCATTAAGGATGATTTCAAGATTTTCCAAAAGGTGATGATGAGATGATGTTTGTTTTGATATTTTGAAGGATGCATGAAAAATATTTTGACTTATTTTGATCCTAGGATGAACCTAAAAAGGACACTTTGTTTGCCTAGACCTAGGTATTGAAGAGTATACAATGCTTTTATAGACCTTTGTAACCAAGAAATGATTTCATTTGAACATTCATTTTCGGATTTCCAACCAATGATTTTTGTTTTGAGATTTGGAATTTTTAAGAATCATGAGTCTTCAACACACATGAAAGTTCTTTTTGCTTAGCTTTGCTTAATGGCTTTATTTTACCAAAAACACTTTCTTTGATTAGGTTTTCAAACTAAGATTTCCAATGTCTTAATTTCTTCAAACCCCACAAGATATGTTATGTGGAAATTCGATGAACTTAAGGCAAGGGTTTTCCTATTGTTTACTTAAGGAGACAAATCGAGATATAATCCAATGTTTAGAAACCTCTAAGGATGTGAATCCCAAGGGAAAGCAATAACATATGGATTGAGTCAATTGTATTTGTTTCCAAAAGGGTTTGAAATTTGGATGATGATGTTAAGTGTTGGTTTTCAAGATGTTTTTGATTAAGCAATGCATTTTGTAACCCAAGAATAAGTACAACCCTATGGATGTGAAAGACAATATTTGTTGGATTCCCACTTGGACAAGTCCAGCTATGCTTATCTCTAGCGAATGGTTAGATTCTTGACCCCACTGGCTCCCCTCCACGACACTCACTTATACGGGGCAGCCAAGCATCAACACCCATGAAACTCCCATGGTATGTTTTCCATTTCTACTAAAAGACCATAAAAGTGTGGGGTGGCTTCAGAACAACTGTTCTTGCACCAACAAATAGATTAAAGGAATTTGGAAAATTTTAGCACATGGGTTTTAATAAGGACTTTCCGTTCGTGGAGATTGACCCATACGGCAAGAGTCCCCTTTCGGATCCATCTTGTCGAAATCAATTGCATGATATTGGCATTTACTCCAATACCCACATTTATATACCGGTTGGAAATACTCTTGGCTTTAGAGTGTTACCAGTTGAGTCATTCCCTTGGGTGAGTACTTTTTCCCCAAGGCAAGCCCTCTAGGATTAAAAAAAATGAATAAAGACGAAATTCGTAACTCGATCAATCTTTGATGGCAACAAAGAGAGAGAATATGCGCGATAATGCCCCACTCACACTCGCACAAGATTTTGTTCAATTTTAAACCCAAATCGAAGTGTGGAGGTTATTGCTTTGTCTTACCCTAAAGTCATGAAAAAGGCCTTTTGATTCTCAAGATCGCTATAAAGCGTGAGAGAAGCGCATACGTCCTTTTTCAATGCCTTTAGTTTAAGTAAGCCTTCACAAAAAAAACAAAGTTACACTTGTTCTTTTTAAATCCACAAAGGAAAATGTGAGTTATTTTTAAGCACCAAATGACAAGTGAGAGACATTTTGTTCAATTGTTAATCCAAAAACAAACTTTAGTATGTTGTTGATCCTATTGTTCATTTTAGCCTTTGCAAGGAGAAATTGAAAGATCCTTTTTAAACCCAAACAAAAATTAGTATCCTAAGAAAGAAGGGATAACAATTTCGTGAAAAAGTGTTAAGCAAACACTAAAGTGTTTAAAAACACTTTGACTTGATGAAACATCCTCCTCATACTTCTCCTTTCTTCAATTTTGATTCCCAACCTACAAGGGAGAAAAACCAGTCAGATTCTGGAAAATACAGAGACAAAAAAGAAGAAAACAGAGAATAAATTAATCATTAATCAAATAACACGTGCTAAAATTAAGTTTCCCCTTTTTACTCCCTTCCAGCGTCACAACTCGTAACTGTGTCGTAGTTTGATTTCCCAGCGGTACTCTCATAGCGCCACTTTCTAATCAGCGTTGCTTTGTTTCGGGACAAAGAGATCAACTGCATCGCACTTTTAGTCAAGCGTCGTAGTTTTCTTCCAGCGTCGCAGTTTAATATTTTTTTGAAAATTCTTGTGAGTCAACAAGCCCAGTGGTGGAGTTTATAATTCAAATTTTCTTAGTGGGACGAGTCCAACGTCGCACTTTGAGTCTCTCGCAGTGCTATATAGTGACATTGAAGAGACAATGGTGCCAAAACAGCGGCACTGAGCTCCCAGGGTTGGAAATTTCTATGTATGAGCAAAAACGCAAAAATTCTGAGAAAATATGAGAAAGAATGATATCCAGCCCTCCTTCTAGCACCAAATGTGTGAACCCCAATCCTAGTACCTGCAAAATAACAAGAATAAACAAGTTAAACAAGGAATTGCAAGCTAAAACAAGTATTCCCCATGAAATCCATTTACAAGCTTCAAAATAGGAAAGAAAACAATGAAGAACACAATAAAACAAGAAAATATGGATTCAATCCTAATTAGAATAGAAAACACATGATCCCATGGGGGAATTGGTGCCAATTTGATGTAAAAATTGGCCCTTTCCCAATTCCTAAGATGCAAAATTGTTGTGTTGATGAATATTTGATCCACTTTGTTGATGAGAGATGAGAGCTCCAAGCCAAAATCTGCAAAAAACCTAGCTAAGAACTCAAGATGGATGGATGAGAATGGCTAAATATTTTAGCATAATAACTTTGCATAATTTGTGGATGATGAGATGAGGATATGAGCTCTTTATTTATAGAATGCCAAGATGGATGAATGTCCAAATTTGAGCAATGTGGGAGTAACATTCATCCAATGGCATGATGCCACTTGTCAATCTATGAATGGATGAAGGATGTGCAATATTTGGGGATTGTGCCAATAAATGCATAATTTTGAATTTCAAATTTGTTGAAATGACTTGTAAGAGGGAAGGGAAAATGCAATAAATGCCACTTGGCTCAAGTCAAAGGACATGTAAGATGAATTAATTGCCTTGTTGGATGTACATGTTGACTTGGAATTTTTGAATTCAAATTGAGAGAATATTCCAAAAGATGCCTTGTGAGGAAAATAGAGATTTAATAAATGAATTAAATCTATTTTCATGTGCAACTTGCATTATCTAGAGGATGGGACATGAGATGAGATTAAATTAATTAAGGGTTAATTAATTTAATGAGAGAGGTTAGATGATGTGACCTTTTTGACTCAAATTTAAGGATTTATTTAAATCAAAAGAGGGAGGAATACGACAAGAGATTAATTAAATAAGGATTCCAATTTATTTAATTAAAAGAGATGGTGTTAGATAAAATCAAATAAGGTTTTAATTTATTTAATTTAATGGATAGACTTTGGAGATTTAATCAAACAAATTGATTATTTAATTAAATAGGGATAATTAGATCAGATGAATTGATTTAATTAACAAAAGAGAGAGACTTAATTAGACAAAATGATTTATTTAATTAAGGGATGAAAGTTGATGAATTTAATTAGATAAGGAGATTTGATTAAATGGTTAGACCGAGGGATGATTCAGGAAGAAATGATGTTAATAAGTCAGGATCAGATGCACAATGTCAATCGGTACATTTTACGTGTCTACAACAATAACTCCAATTATTTTTTGAGAATGCTTCTTTTTCCTTCACCAAATATTCTTCACAACCTGCAATAAAACTGATACAAAGTCTCTTCAGCTTGCTTGACATATATAGGCAATAAACAACTTTGTAAACTCCAAAAGAGTTATAATTACAAAGCTCAATCCCTATCTCCTAAAAGGTACACCTATCTCTTCCAAGTAGAGTTTAACCATGAAGAACAATGCCAAATCATCATCTTCATCCATTTGGGCATTTCAAACTGAAGTAGTAACTCAACCTTTATTCCAAAAATATCTTCAAGGCTTTATCCTCAAAGTAGGCACCCAAGAGTGGGCCCACTTAACATAGCCTTCTAAAATATCTTAACATGCAAAGGAGTTAATTCCAAGAAGCCAACTCGGGTGCCCAAAGTGGGTCTAAGTCATTTTCTATTAACTGAAACATCTCTCTCCACCATTCATGCAAGAAGGGTCATCCCATGTTAACTAAAGGAAGTCACCTATTATTTGTCATGCAACTCAAGTCATTAGTCATGCATTCCAAGTTAACTGAAGTCAACTAGCATTCAAATAAAACTAACTGAAGATAATTGAACCATAACTAAACTAAACTAAACTAAACTAAACTACTAAACTAAACTAAACTAAACTAAATTGATTCTGAATTGAATTGAACTGAGCTGAACTTCATCATGTAAACATCAAACCCTAACTCCTAGGATCTTTACATGCATTTAGAAGTGTTATCTCTTACTCTAAATAGTTAACTAAACTCAAGGTGAGTGCCACCTTCCATGTGGGTGCCCCATGTGCTCCTATTATTTAGGAACTTGTCTTGGACGCCCTCACACGATCCTATCATTTAGAATTAATTACAAATGGTAATTAACATGATTATTTCATCCAAAATTAATCTCTCTCTAATCCTAGTGTCTGAGAACACTTTCCAAGGACTTAGGAGACACATGAAATAAATAATGTTTAGGATTGCAATTAAATGGCATCCTATTTCCAACACATACAAAACCTGAAATACCTTGCATACTCACATGCAGTGCAGGGCTTTTTCCCTGCACCACACATTTCACTGCTTCCAAAATGTAGGTCAGGGTTTAAGTCCCAACCTACATAACCATTACCATTTTCATTCAATATGTTAGTTGGGGTTTAAATCCTTACCTACATCCTTGTCACCACAATACATAACCAATGGGTTACATCAAGAACTACCTACCCCATGTAGGGGTAGAGATTTTTTCTACCCTTACATCATTTTTTTCTACTCATGTGTAGGGGCGGAGATTTTCTCCACCTTTGCACATAAATTGTAAAGTCCCATGTAGGGGTAGAGAATTTTTCTTCCCTTGCATCCCAAGGTCTATAACACATGTAAGGTCGCTGAATTTTCCACCATTGCACAAAAACTAGCAATTTTCTTTAACACTGGGAAAATCTGAAATTTCTTTTTGTAACTTGATCACAAATGTCTAATCCTTTTCCAAGAAAAAAAAAATGAAGTATAAGTACCAAGGGGTTTTCCCAAAGACCTCTATGAATTAAAATGTTGATGAGATCAAAGATACAAAAATTGGTCATGTTGATATGTTTGAGTTTCTAGAAAGTGTAAAAAATTATCCAGTGGATGTGGGCATGAGATGTATTGTTAAGAGCAGTATCCATTTGGTAGCCTCATTCCTAGTGTTAGCACATAATCCCAAGTTCATACTTGCAACAACAACTCATTTTCAGGAGGAAACCAAAAGTGTCAGAGATACAAATAGAAATGTGTTAATAAGATTGGATGAAGAGTTCTTTGATAAAATCTTTAGATGTCCAAGTATTGATACATATGTTGACCTCACCATAGAGAAATCATGGGCCCATTATGACAGTAATCCAAATAAGTACAAAAAGATAATCAATACAAGGTGGCTTAAGAATTCTAAGCCAAATATCTCAAGATGGCCTAAGAACATTCCTCGTAGTGACTTCATTGAGGAGGTAAATGACTTGATAAATCTTCTCAGTAGTGTTATGGGATTGCCTACTTCCTCCACTTTTCAGGAGTGGATGTTTCTTTACATTCATGTCATAAATAAAAAACAACAAATATTTTTGGTAAAGTAGATAAGTGACACAATCTATGATCAACATTCAAAGGTTTCCACTTCATTGAAGCTCTACATGACTTCATACCTAGTCTATGTTGTTGCCTCAATGAGGAAATTTCCAGGGTTGTCATCAGAGGATGATAGAAAGAAAGTTCCTATTTATCAATATGGATTCCTCCTTGGCTTTGAGTGTATCGCAATGCTTGAGTGCAACTAGCCATTGTAGGAATATTGGTATCCACAATATGGGCTAGGCTATGCAAAACCTCTAATCCTTGAGCATCATTGATCAATTTTTTTAAGTTGTCCACTATAGGAATTGTTTGTCATGCAAAGGATTTGGTGCTTAAATAGTCTTGCAATCCCTCTAAGTATTTGTCTAATCATTTTAGTTTATCTTAAAGAACATGTGCAACAACAGTCTCAACATCCATAAAGGTTCTTTTTTGTGAATTTGTCATTGGTATGGTAGGATTAGGGATATATTTCAAGATGGGAATAGTATTGGAAATGCCTTGCATGAAAGAGTTGGAAGACTCAGGACCTACAATAGATGTAACAACAACACATGATGCCATAAGTTTGCAACTATGTCTCATTGAAGTATTGGCAATAGGAAACCAGGTCATGAAGTTCATGTGAGTTTTAAAACACTGTATGTTCCCACAATGAACACTAAATTTCCAAGCAGTCATAGTAAAATACTTAGAAGCAAAAATCAAAAAGTAGAAATAGATAGAAAGCACAGAAACAGAGGTATAACAAAAATCTGAGCCAAAAAGACAAGACTAGGGTGCCCAAGGCACCTATGTCCCGGACAAGGTCTTGAAAAATTCAAAGTTTGACTATTTGGAATACTGTTTAAGGTTTCCATGTTTGTGTGCAAATAAGTTTGATAGTGATTTTGTTTTCTAGAATTTTCTCAATTTATTACATTGTAACTCAAAATGCAAGTGCACAACAATGTTTAAAATGCTTGGCAATTATGAATAAAATTCTAGGTTTAAGATGCAATGATTAACTGATTTTAATATGCCAAAATCTGAAAATGATAATGTTAATTCCTTTTTTGAAATAAACAATGCACTTTTCACTTTTTGAGCTATATGCAAGATACCTAAATGGATTCAATTAACACTTAAATTTGTTTTCAAATTTAAATGACCAAAGGAAATTTTTTAGATGCAATTGAGATGTAGATCTAAGATATCATGACTGAAATAAACCATATTGCAACCTATAATGCAATATGATATATGCAAAATTTTTAATTTTAATGCTTTTTATGATGAAAAAATAAATGCCCAAACAAACATTGCAAAACAATGCAATGCAAAATAATACAATGCAAAACATATATCTAGGATGAAGTGCTTCAAACTTCAAAAGGTATATAATGTTAACATGTCAAGTTCACTAAAATGAAATTTTGGTAAAGGGAAACCATAGCCCTTTTTTATTTTTAGGATGTGGTTTGACACATTTCCCTTGATTTCATTAAAAGAGGGGGATGATATGATTTTGAATGGGGGTTTGATGGATTTGGAAAAGAGATAATTGAATTGCAACCTAAAAGGTGAGTCAACCTACCCATGACCAAATTGGAAATGGACCTAAGGATGAAATTCAATGATTCAATCAACCTAATAATGAAAATGACTATTATGATGCAAAAATAGTAGATCTAGAAAGTAACATACATAAATAGACTATAGAAATGGACTGAGCAAGACATTATGCACTTGTGATATAAATTTGAAGCTAAAAATGTTGGACAGAGCCACTCAATTACTCTCAATTGACTCTGAAGAAAAGCATCAAGCATTTTAGAAGGGTCAATGATGCCTTTTTCACTTCATACATGTGTAAGTTCGATAGAGAACTTGAAAAGAAGAGGGCAATAAACAAGGCTTGGGAGCTTTTCAATAAGTTTAGTTGTATGTTCTTACAGTTTCCCACCTTCACATATATCAGACTTGGATGGATACCCATATATGCTTCCTAAGTATTTGAGTGACAAGATTGTGCTCATGGAGCTATGTAGACAAATCATGATTTTTCACAAAAAGAAAGTTGAATCACACAGGCATAGATTCAAGTTTTCTCTAACAATCGCCAGGTACTCCATCACCACATCTTCTAGGGCTAAGGCTATGGACATAGAGAAATAGTGTGTTATAATGAAAAAATATAGGAGGCTTGATTTTGATTACAGAGGGATGAAGGATAGGCTCAAAAAGAGCTACACTCATGTTCATAGAGTTGAAGATAGAGAAAAGTCTATAGAAGTTGAGAAAGCCAACACCCAAAGATCGCCTGCATGCAAATAACATGTCATAGAAAGGAAGAGATGGAGACAAAAAAGAAAAGGTGCTCTGCAAGCTTCAAGAGAAATTGCATTAACTGAATGAAATAATACAGAAAGATCAATCCTTATGAAGGAGATCAAGAAACCCTAAAGTGTAACCTAAAAGGGAGGATTTAATAATTAGAATAATTATTAAATTCCTACAAAATGCAAACTAAGTTTATCTTAAGAGAAATATAAAAGGTAACTTAATTAAAATAATTAAGTAATAAACCTTTTACTCTAACACCCCCCCTTAAGATGAACTTAGGGAGTAGCTACAAACTAAATGCATGAAATCAATGCAACTACAAGCTAGAAAGCAAACTTGGGTCTCGAAAACTATGCCTGATGAGGTACCCAATCACAACCAAATCTCTATGAAGTGGAGTAAAGGAGAAAACCCAGTTGGAAAAACTCTCCAAAAAGAGATGAAAAAACATGAAGGCCTCACAAAGACCCCCCAACGACAACTTCCTTCACCCCAAGCATGGAGCACAATTGAAGATAGTGCGGCAATACCAAAGGTTTAGTGAAGATGTCTGCAACCTGCTCCTCTATAGGAATGTACTCCAAGATGAGAGAACCATCTTGAATCAATTGCCTGATGAAGTGCATGTGGATCTCAATATGCTTAGGTCATTGATGCTCCAGAGGCTTACGAGAAATGTGAATGGCACTTTAATTGTCACACCAAAGAATAGTGGGACTATCAGGAGGAAACCCAAACTTTGTTATCAACTGTCGAAGCCATAGAATCTCCTGACTGGCTAGCACTATTGCTCGGTACTTAGCCTCTATAGATGATAATGCAATAGCAAACTGCTTCTTGCAAGACCATGTGATAGGACCATAACCAAAGAAAAAAACAAATCCATAAGTAGACTTCTGATCATTGACATCACCAACCCAATCTGAGTCAGTGAAGCCAACAATGCGAGGGGATCCTAAAGTGTAGTGAATGCTATAATGAGTGGTGCTCCGAATGTACCTCAAGATACGTTTGGCTGCTTTCCAATGGCTCTCATGAGGATCATGGGAGAACTAAGAAACAAGGCCAACCACAAAGGAAAGATTAGGACAGGAATGTGTCAGGGACAACAAACTGCCAACCAACTGCCTATATAAAGTGGAATCCACTTAAGGAGTAGTACAAGTGGAAGATAAAACAACACTTGACTGAAATGGTGTGGGGGTAGGCTTGCAATCAAGCATGAAAAATCATTGAATCATATCAAGAACATACTTCTGCTGAAATATGGAAATCCCATCCAAAGACTGAACCTATAGTCCCAAAGAAGTGTAGAAGACTAAGATCCGTCATCTCAAACTGCTCCATCAAAGCTCTCTGAACACTCTGAATCATGGAGGATGAGCTACCTGTAAGAATGAGATCATCAACATATAGCACAAGAATCAAAATATCACCCTCGTGATGTTGAATGTACACTGTGTGATCAGAATGACAGCATGTGAAGTGAGAGGAAAGCAAGAAAGAGTCCATCTTCTTATACCAAGCCTGAGGGACTTGTTTGAGACTATATAATGAACACCAAAGTCTAAAAACAAAGGAAGAGTCCTACACAAAACCCTAAGGCTGCTCCATATAGATCTCCTCATGTAGGTCTCCATGCAAGAAAGCACTCTTCACATCCATCTGAAACATTGTCTATCCCCTTGAAGCTGCAAGGGAAAGTACAAGGCGAATAGAGTTCATCTTGGCAATAGGAGCAAAGGTCTCATAGTAGTCAATACCCTCTACCTAATAAAACCCCTTCGCAACAAGACATGCCTTATACTTATCAATCGAGCAATCTACAACATACTTGGTACAATACACCCACTTGCATCAAACCAACTTTCTTCCCTTGAGAAGAGGACAAAGATCCCAAGTATGATTCTTCATTAAAGAATAATACTCCTCATCCATGGCCCTATCCCACTCAAGGTGACCTATCACCTCTAAAAACATCTGAGGATCATCCAAAATGGCATGACTTAAAAGACTAGAACTAGATGTCTAAGCATAGGTATGACAAGTATCTGAAGGATCACCTACCAAAGAACCAGCTACCTCAACAATAACACATGCCCACCTAGGAAAATTCTAAGTGGTTGGTGGGGGTGGAGATGGTGGATCATCATTTGCATCATCCTTAAGAGATAAGTAATCCTCAAGAGATGAAGAGGGAGTAGTAGGCAGTGAGGGAAAAGCTGGTGATGGAGAATCCATCATAGGAAAGTGTTCATCAAACTAGACATCTCGCCAAAAAAATACCTCTCTAGAATTAGGATCAAACAAACTATATGCCTTAACATCCTCATAGTAGCCAACAAATATGAGTGGTTGGCTCTTCCTCTCCATGGATTTTTGCTGAGCATCAGGAATAAATGCCCAAGCCTCAGTACCAAAAACTCATAATATAGAAACATCAAGCTTTACATGAGTCCAAGCCTCTTCATGAGTCATATGTCACAATGCATTATGAGGCATTTGATTCTGAATATAATTGGCACAATTGATTGCCTCAACCCAAAATGAAGAACTCATAGCTATAGACTGTATCATACAATTTTCCATTTCCCGTAAGGTTTTGTTCTTTCTCTCAGCAACACCATTCTATTGAGGGGTGTAAGGTACTATAAACTGATGTTGCAAACCATGCTCAATGCAAAAATCCTTGAAAGCCGAATTAACATACTCCCCCCCATTATTTGTGTGTATCCTCCTGATAGAAAATCTAGATTGCTTCTCCATAAATGTCTTAAAGATATTGAATGAATCAAAGACATTAGACTTGTACTTAAGAAAGTACACCCATGTACATCTGGAAAATTCATCAATAAAAGTGAGCACATATCAGGCCCCTAAAAAAGGAGTCAGAAAGGACATGAGATCACTATGTACCAACTCCAAGGGTGCCTTAGCACATGTGGCTCTACCCGTAGGAAAAGAATCTCGGTGATGTTTTCCAAGGACACAACCTCGACATACACCATCAGTACAAGAAATTTGAGGGAGCCCAATCACAATTGCCCGAGTACTCATCTGTTGTAGATATATGTAATTGGCATGGCCAAAATGCTCATTCCAAAGCCTACTCACTGAGTCTGTCTATGTTATAAGAGAGGAACCTAGACTATCTGAACTCTCAAAGCCATCAAATATGTATAAGTGAGATGCAAAATAAACACTCCCAATAGCCACAACCAAATCAGGATCATGAAGGTCTCGAATAACAACATCATGTGGTGAGAACTCAACTATCTTACCAGAGCCAGAATGGAAAATATGATAAATGGAAAGATGGTTTGTCAAAATGTCAAGAACTAGAAGCACATCCTGAAGACAACCACCATCCAATGAAATAGTACCTGAACCCTGAATTGAAAGGTGTGTTGATTCACCAACTGCAATATGTGGTGTGCCACTAGGGGCAAGTGAGGTGACAAACTCCTCTGTGTGTGTGATATGGTGAGAAGCACCAAAATCTAGAATACAAGTGGATCTTGAAGGTAAGGCTCGTGCAGAAAGAGCATGACCTTTCCCTATGGGTTGGGAAGGAGACTGAGGTGAGGTGATATTATGTTGTTGCATGACTTCCTCTAAAGCCTCTAATCATTTCCAAAACTTGGAAACTGGATGTCCTTCCTTGCCACAAAAACTGCAAGGATCACCTGATTTCTTCTTATTCTTGGAGGAAGACTCACTAGACTTCAAAGATTTTCCCTATTTAGGATTGTACTATGGTTTTGAATAAATCTTTGGAGGTGGCTTGGAGGAACTCTCACTTCCTGCTGAATTTGTCTTGGGCTTCGGTTTCTACTTATTTTTCCCTTTAGATGACTGAGCTACCGATGCTTGGTTCTTAGATCCTATGAGAGAATCCAGTTGTGATATCTTGGCCTACTCTCATGTCAATTGATCACAAAACACCTCAAAAGTAGGCATGGTAAAGCATGCTCCCAATGCATCCATGGTGGAATAAAATTTCAAAGGGAATATTTGAAAAGGATCTCAAAGCTTAGAAAGAATCAGGTAAATGCACTCCTCATCTATTTTTTTCTTGCCACAACCCTATAACAATGACCTCAGTGATTTGAACTTCATCGGAAAATCCTCAATGGTAGGATATGAATCAGGTACTAAGGGAGTCAATTCGACCTCAATCTGAAGTGCTCAAAACTTATTAATGGTGTCAAATAGATTTTCAAACTTCAAATACATGGCCCGAGGAGTTGTACAACCCTCTAGATGGAATAGAAGACTATCTAAAACATGTAAGGATAGAAAACCCATGCCCTCATCCATTTTGTTCATGTACTAAAAGATCTCAAATTTTCATGTCAACTAAGGTTGAACATCATCCAAACATGACCATAACCCTTTTTACATGAGAAGTCTAGTCATTTGTGCCTTCCAAGTGTGATAATTGTGTGGGGTAAGGTGCTCAATAGAAGAAGATCCTACCATAATAAATGAGTTTTGAAATGTGTTTTATAAAATATGATTTTGGTTTTCTAATGTAAATTACAAAAAGCAAGAAAAAAAACACCCCCCACAACACAAGAACCCAAACCCCAGTACAATTTTTAAAGCTGAAAAGCTAGAAAAAGAAAAATATGCTTCAGACAATGTTCCATGTACTTGATATATTTTCTAGTGAAATAAATTTCAGATCTAGATAGAGCATAGAACCACCTTTCCAACGCCTATTCATTTTCGCAAAATGGAGTCCAGAAGCAAAAGTTACACCCTCGGAAGTGCAAAAAACAAGTTCTGGATTTTATTGACAAAAAAAGGAATCAAAATAGAAAAATCAAAAAAGAAAACCTCTTCCATCGAATTGGGCTCAGAACCAACTTTTTTATACCTATTTGTTTTCAAAATTATGAGCTCGTATGACCATTTTACACCCGATTTTGTGAAAGTTGCTAAAAAAAAAACAATAAGCCCATCAGGAGCCCTCAGGGGCTAAAACAATGGGCCCCTAGTCACATGCAAGACTAGGGAGCTAGCGGTTGGGGGCTGGAACCAAAGCTCTTGGTCCCCCACATGACCACCGCAGGAGCTAGGCCGGCCGGCAGGGCTGAGCGCGGGCTCCCGGTCGTCAATGTGACCATGGCTAAGCATTGTGGAGCCCTTGGGGGCTAAAAGGAGGCAAAGCAGTGGTGAGGAGCGACACTGGTGGTGGGTGGAAAATTCATTGTTGTTGGTGGCCACTAGGAAATGAGTTGGCAGTGTGGCCCTTCTAAACAGGCAGCGCAAGTTTTTTTTTTAAACTTTGATTTTATTTTATTTTTGAAATTTTTGCCTCGAAACTCATGTTGGAGAGGCCGTACAACCTCTCTGGAAAAATTTTTTTGCCTCTCTGATCAAACTTTGTCCAAAATAAATGAATAAATAGTTGTTTCTAGGGTTTTGGACCGCTATGGACTCAATGGCGAGGTCCATTTGGACTCAAAAAGCTCTGATTAATTCATTCTTATCTTTATTTCTTACTTGATTGATTAATTAAATTTTATTTATTTAATTATGTCACTAATTAAGTCCCCTTCTTTCTAAAATTAAATAAATTCTTATTTATTTAATTTTTGTCCACTTTCCACTACAATTAAATAATTATTTTTAATTATTCATTAGCCTCTTCTCTCATAAATTAAAAAAAAATTATTTATTTAATTTGGTACACTCTCTTGAATTTTGAATTAAATCATTATTTAATTCAAAATGATTCCTTTTGTCACATTCCTCTATAATTAAATAATATCTTTATTATTTAATTATTCATTTGCCACCTAAATTAAATAATTTTTTATTATTTGATTTCTCTTATCACCTCTTTGTTCGTGCCAATCTTATCTTCCACATCAAATCTTATCTCTTGACATCTCATTCAATTTCATCCCTCGATTGAATTATCTCATAATTCAATCTCAACCCTTCATTTCTTGTCATTGCCCTAATTTTGACCTAAACCTAGTCCATACTACAACATTCAATCTCATATGCCCATTCAAAATGGTATTTTCTATAAAATTCCATTTTCCTCTCATTATAGGGGATGCATTAGATTTTAGACATTAGACGCTTAGATATTCTACAGACATTGCAGCATTTGTCATCTCATTTCACTTAGTCTTGGCATATTTAGGCATAGGAATTGTTAGACATTTAGGCATAGACATTAGACTTTGATCAAATCCTTCAAAGCTTGGTGTAGGACTTAGACTTTTATTTCAGATTGCCCGCACGATGAATCTGAGGGAAACATGTCAACCAGCAAGCTAGAAGGTGTTACAAAAGTGAATCATGGAGGTCTCGACAATTTTCTGGTATAATCATTCTTTTGTTTACTTCCATTGTATTTTGTAATTGCTTTGGGTTTATTGTCTTCATTGATTTGTTAACCATCTAATCTAATCCTAAAATTAACCCTTAGTTACATTGGTGAACCCGACGTTGTTTCATTTTATTTTTTCCGTACGGTTTCATGTGTTTTTTGTTGATTTTGCAGGCATAGGTATGGAGTGACGCAATAATTTTTTTTGTAAATCATGATGCATCTAATGTGTCACGACACATTAGCCGACCCAAACACCGTAATTGCTCTGTCGAGCCGCAATCGTAGTCTGGAAAGCCGCAGTTGAATTCCCGAGCCGCATTTGACATACAAAGTGACACATTCGCTTTGTCGCGACGCATTTGACTAGTACTTTTCATGGGTCAAAGACAAACATTCAAACTACTAATGTGTGGTCTTGTAGGTTCGAACGTCAAAGATTAAACACCAAAACAATGTGCTTATCTTTTTCTTAGTTTAGTTCATTTTTCCTTTTGGTGCAATTAAAACAAACTTGTGTTTCTACTATGTCTAAATGTGTTTGCAAAATGGTAGGTGAGTATGCTCTCACCTTGCAAAAACTCGGTGATTAGAAAACCAAACCCGTTTTATATGTTATTACCCTCCTGATTTGGTATATCGAAGTATCCTCTCCCCTTGCACATTCGTACGATCCTGGGTGTAAGAGAAATGGTTACTAACTCTAGAAATTGGGCCTACTTGGCGATTTCATCACCCCAACACTACTCAAACTGGCAATGGAGCTAAAGCCAAGCTACCCCTGACCGGTATATAAATGTGAATCTTAAGGGAAATCCTAAGATTACGAGTGCGAATGTGTCATACGAACAGAGTAGTACTCCCTTAAACCCTGTTGAGCTTAACCTCTTCAGGATGGAGTGCCACCTAATTGGTTATTAATCTCTTGCCCCATGTATGGCCACTCGAACGGGGGTCCCGAATTAAACACCTTTGTGTAGTAAGCCAAAAACCTTCTATTTGCTAGAGCAGCACCGGTTGGTGTGAAGGAATCCACACTTTCGCAGTCTATAGTAGAGGTGATCAATCTGCCATGGGAGTTTCATGGGGATTGGAAGCTTGGTTGGCCTGAGAAGAGAGTGCAGTGTAAGGGGGAGCCCGTGCAACCAAGCTTCTGAATTCACACTCTACAGATATGCGGTTGGGGAAACCCATGTGGAATCTAGCGAATATTGTCCTGGCCTAACCTAGGATTGTACTTGTCTTCTGTGTGCTTGCTTACATTCAAAACACTATGCTTGTCAAGTGCTTTCTAGATTCATCACATTTACAGTTCTAAACACAACATTCAACTTTAGACAGATCAAATTTTCCATCAAAACAATAAGAAACTCTTTTTTCACAAAACTGTGTCGCATCTGTTAAACTGCATTCACGTTTCTAAAACGTAATAATTTTGATAAACCACATTCGACATCTAAAACACTACATATGTATGCATCGGGACACATCTGAAACTTACATAGCTGCATTTGCCAAACTGAGTCGTATTTGACAGTCTAAAAGCCGTAATCGTGCAAACCAACTACATTCGACAAACTGTGACGCATTTGTAGCTTCAAACGATGCATTCGCCTGTCACAAGTGAAACCATGAAACAGAGTCAAAATCTAGTCTATACTTTGTCAATATTTTGTCAAACACTATTTCCAAAGGGATCTTGTCAAAAATCAATTTTGAAATTGCTCAAAACTTTCATCCATTAGTTTGCATTCATGACCATAGGTTCCATCTTTCGTTCATTTTAGGTGCATACATTAGGCATTAACTTGTCCCGAGGTTTTCATCATTGCATACTTTGGATTAGGTAAATCTCATCACCAATTTGCAATGTCATTATTTTTGAAACTAGGTTATCTTGGACTTTACCATCATTGTCTTTTTCAGTCATTGTCCCTTTTGTGAGATTTTTCCAACTCAAAAGTCTAGTTAGGAACACTCACTAGTCATATTGGCCTTGTCATCTTGTCATTTTCCAACAAATTCCTTAGTAACCGAAATTAAAAACAAAGATTGAGCTTAGAAGTGCTTAGGTATCCTCATCTCAAATTGCATCATAAGTATAGGCATTGCATATTTTATTCCCAAAAATCAAAAAAACATTACACATTCTAGTCGTCATTTTGAACTTAGACCTCACATAGTGTCATCCTTGCATTTAGTTGTCATCTTCATTTTGAGCAATCTCATTTTATGGTGGAAACAAGACTCCAAAAACAACAACGAAAAATGGCAAACTTTCGACAAGATCCCACTTCCACTTTCAACAACCCCACATATGACCCAAATTGGACTTTTGACGATCCATTTGGCAATTCAAACAATCAACCTCTCTCGACAACACCATCATCATCAAACAGTCCCTTTGAACCCTTCTTACATAAGGATGAGTAGGGTCAAATACAAAAAAGAAAACCTAGAAGTAGTAGCACAAGACCTAGAGGCTTCTCAATTCGTCGAACAAATGGTCCTATATGACAGAGACATATACTTGGCCATACTCTTAAGTCAAGGAGCCAAATTACCTAAAGGATTCGACATCAACACATTGAGATCAACATCTCCAGACCCTAATTTGAACAACATGCACAATATATCAAATAGTGGTCAACCTCCAAACATTACGAGCAATACTTTCTTTGACACTACAACGACAGTACATGCTACTCCCAACATCCCAAACACCTCCAACTCAATAAACGCAACATCCATTGGAGGATCACAATTGGCCACAATGCCCACAACATCCACGACACTGTCACAATCAACTAGAACCACCTATAGCTCCTTGGCAATGTGGGCAGGTTATTCAAACCCTCTCTTTACATTGATAGTAAATTCCACGGGGGCATCATCAAGTCACAACAATCCCCCCTTGACAGCTATATATACTACCATGAGCACACCTTCAACACATCCACTCATTGGTATATCACAAAATCCTTTGGGAGGAAGCAAAAGACGTATCTTCATCCAAGGACAACAACATGTTAACACACCAACACAGTCAAATGTCATTGCCTCCCAAGGACTAAATGCAAACATACCCCTGGTTCAAACCCAACAATTTGGACAAGGTGGCCAAATAACACAACCCATGATATCATTCGCACATAATGTTCAGGGTCACCATATTCCCCAGGTAATGAAACAAATGGTTGGGGGACACATCCCAACATATGCATCACACATCTATACTCACCAACATACCCCCAATACAAACTTTTAATACCAACAACACATAAATCCGAACACATCATACATGTCACATCAATCCATACCTCCGCAATACGCAAACATCCACACACAACAAATGGGGACCTATGGTGTACCAACCAATCCAACGTATGGGACTACAAACAACCCCGCAATAGATGACTTATGAGCAAAAATGATGGGTCTAGAGAAAACCGTCCAAAACATACAAATATCAGGCAAGAAATCAAAAGTGTCATACGACCTAAACGTCTACCCATTCGACATGAACTTATACATATCACCATTTCCTCAAGGATATCTGTCACCCAATTTTACAAAATACAGAGGAAAGACAAACCCCATCGAACATGTCTGCGAATTTACAACCAATTGTATGGATGTCGCCTATGAACAAACATGCTTGATGAGACTTTTCTCTAAAAGTCTGGCAGGTCTTGCCCTTGAATGGTTCTCCACCCAAAAGGATATCCAAACATGGGATGAGCTTAAACAAAAATTCATAAAAAACTATGCATACAACATCGACATAGACACATCTATTACTAGCTTATGCAATCTCCCGCAAGAGGATGCTGGTGAGAAATTCATCCCATTCTTTCAAAAATGGAGAAGTTTAGCTAGTCGGTGTCACATTGACATACCCGAAAGGGAAAAATTTGACATGTTCGTTCAAACACTTCTGGGTCCCCTAAAATATGCATTGCAAGTGCATTGTTGCACAACATTCACAGACCTAGTCGAAAAGGGGGTCCAGATTGAGAAATCCCTTATCGCAAAGGGAGAGCTAAGATACGGTTCCAAAAACTCAAATGTAAATCCTCTCGCTGACAAGAATAAATACTGGGTCAAAAATAAACATGTCACAAATGACAATGTTGTGGATGCCAAGGCTGCAAACATGGTGGGTCCTATATTGGCTTTAAAAGGGGTTCAACTACAAAACAACCATACAACGATATCAACACCCCCTACTAATGTCCCTTCAAACAATCAAAGCGGTCAAAACAATCAAGGACAATACCGTTAGATGAGACAATACCCTAGGGGTCGTACATACACTGCTTTGGGGGAACCCATTGAGGAAGTCCTCAAGAAATGTTTTCAAAATGGCATCATCACACTTCAAGAACCAAAACCATATGACCCGGGACAATTCAAAATAGCATGGTGGAACGATAATGCATTTTGCAAGTACCATCGGGCAAAAGGACATAAAACCTCTAACTTTCGACAACTGAAAAACCTAGTACAAGATCTTATCGAAAGTCGTATCATCGAAGTAGGTGGATCACAATTCACCTCCAATTCAGATCATACTATTCATAAAAATCCACTGCAGGACCATGGTTCTAATAATGCTTTTGCGTCAGGTCCATAGACAAACAATAATCAAGCTAACTTCGCTCGAGCCAAGTACGACTATTCTAGTGGACCAATTATAAATAATGTATGAACTGACGACGAATACATCAACACCATTACGATCAAGAGAGCACCTCAGTGTAATGCTACTACTTGAAGTGGCAAGGTCACCATAGTTGGTCCACCTCTTGCTAGGCAACCCAAAATTACCATACCTGGCCCATCTGCTAAACAGTCAAAACCCACCCTGAGCACAAGCCAGGAGCAACCCAAAAGTCAGTTCAACCTTATCGACCAGCTAGGCAAGACTCCTGTGCAAATCTCTATACTTGAGTTGCTTCGTATCTCTCTCGCCCACAAGGATATCCTAGATAAAACCCTACAAGAGTCGTCAGTCCCCAAGGACATTGATGTCAATTAGTTTGAGACCATGGTAGGATACCTCACTACGCCTCACCATGTCACCTTTTTTGATCAAGACTACTCATCACCAAAGACCAATCACAACGATGCCTTGCACATAGAAACTTTTGTCCACAAGCACAAAGTTAGGTTTTAGTAGATGGCGGAGCAGGATTGAACATATGCTCCCTCAAACTAATTAAGGCTCTAGGATTCTCTGATGCATGCGTAGACCCGACAAAGAGTATAGTGATTAAAGCATACAATGATGAAGAACACTCTTCACATGGCGTTATCTCTCTCCCTATCAGAGTGGGACCGATCATTGTGGACACAACCTGCTAGGTCCTAGATTTGGAATTACCGTATAACATCTTGCTCGGCCGTCCATGGATCCATGCCTTAAAATTCATTCCATCCACATATCACCAATGCCTAAAATTTCCATTTGACGGCACGGAAATAACCATATATGGAGACCCCGACCCTTTCCAATATTGTACCAACCTAAGGGGTATTTCTAAAAATTGAGTTCCTATTAACTGAGAAGCACCTGGCTCCTCATCATCCAAATACATCGACCCATCCGCACTCACATCATCTTTCACATCCACTCCATCCATGTCTTCCACCACACCACCACCCTCCACAAGCCCTAAGACTGAATCCACTCTCAAGATCCAGGACCTCGGCTACGGAGAATTCAAACTACACACAACATAACAACATAACAACAATACCCAAGTCTCCAAAGGTCTATGGTCAGCCATGTTGTAGAATGGAACCCAAGGTAATTTTTAAAGTTCCACCAAAAATAGTTTTCATCAAATGGGGCGACATGAGTAATGAGGACCTTGTTGATATCATAGGATGGCTCCATAAGGATACTGTTGCACTACCCCCATTACCAGTTTAGATATATGGCAAGAGATATGACATAATGAAGGCTAAGGGCTATGATGGTATTAGTGGCCTAGGCGGAAATAAAACTGGTCGAAGGGAGCCCATAGAACCTTTCAAAATACCAAAGTATCTTGGATTAGGGTTTGGATTTCCTGACTATGATGATAAATGTACCATTGGACTTTCAAGTGAGTGATTACATGCTTCAAAAAGTGTTGAGACCACTAGGGAAACCCTCACCAAAACTGACTCCCAAGAGTGGGAATTTGGCTCAGAACGATCCCTAAGTGACTGTTGCCTAGATGATTTGTTTGTCGAAGAGGGAGAACTGACCTCTGACCAAATATTTTGGTAAACATTTAAAATTGATCAAGCACCAAATAATCAAACTCCCATTACCACCCCCCATGACTTGCAAACCCCACTATCTGAATCCCATTAGTCCAACCCATCTAAATTACCAAATGACATTGACACTCATGACTCTAAGTCCTTCACCCCTTATTTTGACAATGAATATGAGTTAAGTGAAGGGGAATATTGGATAGAGTTTGATGTGGAGTTGGATGATGATAACCTCATCTACAATATCACTAAATTCATCTACATGCTTTATGCATCCTCCTCGCAATTCACCAACACTGACGATGGAATTTCCCTAGTTTATCCTCAACTAGTCAATTGGGACCAACAAGGCCCACTAGCCCTGGATACATTTCAAAATGATGAGGCAATTGTAGAGTTTACGGGATTATATGAGGGAATACCCAGTGGTGATCACAAGGCAGGATTCACCATTGACTTAGATTGCACAACATACTTAGGCGAGACTGCTCCGTCCTCCAGTCGCAAAAGTAAAAAAATAAATAAAAATGAAACGTCTCTAGGTGAAAATCGAAAGGCACCTTTTGACGATAAAAAAGTAAAAATAAAGGACATATCTACGGGTGAAAACCTCTCCGAGGTGCACAAAGATGGAGGACTGGACTTTCTCCCTGTACAACAAGAGAAGTCAGCTATGCTTCTAGAAGATACCATAGAAGACAACATATTGACTGTAGAAGATCCCAAAATGGTCCTCTTTGTTGCATCACTGACTGAAGAAGAGAAATCAGAATTTCATAAATTATTTGCAGAACGTAAAGTCAACTTCACATAGTCTTATGCTGACATGCCAGGATTAGACCCAGAGTTGGTTCTGCACCATCTACCACTATTGCCTAATGTCAAACCAGTCAAACAAAAGTTACGCAAAATGCACCCTCAATTCACTCTATTGGTCAAGGCAGAGTTGAAGAAACTTCTAGACGTAGGATTCATATGGTCTATTGATTATGCTGAATGGATATCTAACCTGGTGATAGTAACAAATCCAAATGGGCTTATCCACGTTTGTGTAGATTTTAGAGACCTAAATAAGGCATGCCCAAAAGATGACTTTCCTTTACCAAAAATTGACATCATCGTTGACCTTACAGCAAGATATGAGATGTTGTCCCTCATAGATGGTTTCTCTGGATATAATCAAATTCGCATTGCCCCAGAAGACCAGCACAAAACGGCATTTACTTGCCCATGGGGAACATACTGTTGGAATGTCATGCCATTTGGTCTCAAAAATGCAGGCGCCACATATCAAGGGGATATGACCACAATCTTCCATGACATGATGCATAAAATAATGGAAGATTATGTAGATGACCTATTGGCTAAATCAATGACCAAGAAAGATCATCTCAGGGTTCTAGACACAATTTTTAAGAGACTGGAAGAATAAAAAGTCTAACTAAACCCTAAGAAATGTGTCTTCGGTGTCACATCGGGTAAACTCTTGGGATACATAGTTTCCAAAAGAGGCATTGAGGTTGATCCAATGAAAGTCAAAGCCATCATAGACATGCCTCCTCCTAGAGGAATCAGTGAACTCAGAACTCTACAAGAAAGGGTACAATCTATTCAATGTTTCATAGCCCAATTGGCTGACAAGTGCCACCCATTTCAATACCTGTTGTGCAAGGCTATCCCCTTTGTGTGGACAGATAAATGTCAAGAAGCCTTTCAGCACATCAAATATTACCTACTGTCAACGCTAGTTCTCATGCCTCCCATTCATGGAAAGCCATCAATCCTATACATATCGGCAACTAGTTCAGCACTAGGGGCATTACTAGCACAGAATGACCAAGAAGAAAAGGAAAGGGCTATATATTACATCAATCAGACATCAGTCGGGTATGAACTGAACTACACACCAATTGAACGAGCTTGTCTAGCCGTGGTCTTTGTAGCTCAGAAGCTAAGACAATATATGTTAAACCATCAGACACAACTAATAGCAAAGATTGACCCCCTTAAATATTTGTTAAGTCGGGCAACATTAACAGGACGTCTAGAAAAATGGGTCATGATCTTGAGCGAATATGACATTCAATATGTAGAAAGAAAGGAAATAAAAGGACAAGTCATAGCAGACCAGCTGGCGGACGCACCTTTGCAAAGTGATCACCCATTAGTGGCATATTTTCCAGATGTGTCAATATTCCATACGAAACCTAAGGCACCTTGGCGGCTCTACTTTGACGGATCACACACAAATCATGGCTCAAGGGCAGGAATCTTGTTCATCACTCCTCAAGGAGACTCCATTCCTAAGTCCTTCTGCATTGCCTTCCCATGCACAAACAATGTGACAGAATATGAGGCACTAGTTATAGGACTAAGAATGGAAATAAAATGGAAAATCAGAACACTACATGTCTATGGGGATTCTCAACTCGTCATCAACCAGGTTAATGATGACTATGACACAAAATATGAGAAGTTGATGCCCTATAAGTAGATGATGAACAGTTTCCACACATACTTTTAGATGGTAACTTTTGAACAAGTTCTAAGAACACAGAACAAAGCGGCGAATGCCATGGCTACAATAGGCTCTCTCCTTGACATGCCAAGCAATCTACCTCAGCTAGAATTCCTAATAGAGCAACTGTTGGTCCCTGCCTATGACATTCTAGAGTTAGAAATGGTCTGCGAACTTGTTGGTCCCGAATCTCCTTGGTACCAAGATATTTATGACTACCTTAAGTCTCAAACCCTTCCACCGAACCTGTCTAATAACTAGAGGAAGTCCATCTAAAAATTTGCAAGGTATGCCATTTTCAGTGACACCCTTTACCGCTGTAGCCTTGACAACACCCTCCTTAGATGTCTTGACACCAACGAATCATGTACAACCTTACGCGAAGTACATGATGGTATATGTGGGTCTCATTCGAGTGGTCCTACCCTAGCCAAGAAAGTAACGAGACTTGGGTATTATTGGCTGACCGTTGAAAAGGATGCAATAGAATATGTTAGGACTTGTCGCAAATGTCAAATACACAGTGATTTGATCCATGCTCTAGCACAGGAACTTCGGTCGATCACCTCTCCTTGGCCCTTCGCTCAATGGGGACTCGACCTCGTGGGTAAGATACATCTGACCTCGTCCAATGGCCAAAAATTCATCATCACCACCATAGAGTATTTCACAAAGTCGATCGAAGCCATCCCTCTGACATACATAACCAGCAAGAAAATATCCAAGTTCATTCTTAACTACATCATTTGTCGGTATGGCCTTCCACAATCCATCATCATTGACAACGGACGTCCGTTTAAAAACCAAGATGTTTGTGAGTTATGTGAGTGATTCCATATCCAACACCATTTTTCATCTCCATATTACCCACAAGGAAACGGTCAAGTTAAGGCATCAAATAAAACCATTATTAAAATCCTCAAAAACACTGTCAATGATGCTAGTCATGACTGGCACATACAACTCAACCCTGCTCGATGGGCCTACCGCACTAGCATTCGTACGCCTACAAGAGCCACTCCATTTTCCCTGGTCTTTCATGTTGAGGCCATCTTTCCCATTGAGGCTAAAATTCCTTCATTACGAGTCTCTCTGAAGGGTTTAACTAATGACGAGGAGTATAGAAAATTGCACCTGCACGAGCTAGAGATGCTAGAGGAAAGAAGGAGAAATTCCCTTAACCATCTACAATCATATCAAAACTATCTCTGTCGTAGCTACAATAAGAAGGTTATGGTCAGGAAGTTTGACATTGGCGACCTAGTTCTCATGCAGAACCCTAAGAACCAGGCTGAGAGAGAAAATCCAGGAAAGTTTGAACCAAACTGGTTGGGTCCCTACATCATCGTATCTTCTTTTGGTTTTGGAGCCTATCAACTAGCAACTCTAGATGGAGAACAACTGACAGAGCCTATCAATAGTTTACATCTTTGAAATTTCTACACATAGCATCAGGAGATCGAGCTAAAAATTGTAAAAATATAAAAAAAATTGAAAAATGATAAAAAAATCATTGCCTTGATGAAAACCTGGCAAACAGGTGTCTTGGCAACACCAAAAAAAATGAAAAAAAAATAACAAAATAGTAAAGAGAAAAATGATTCGTCCAACAATGAAAACCTGGCAAATAGGCACTTTGGATAAGTACCATGGTGAAAACCTAGCAAACAGGCACCATGCATAGTCAATCATCGCTCTGCCATCTACTATTACTTCGTCTGCCTTAGCCTAGGATGAAATACATTTCCCGCCACTATCATGCCAATCGCCACGACATTATACCCTTCCTTTCATGGTTGATAAAAGGTTGACATCAAGTCCCAACTACTGTCCATCTAACACCCCTGGCACATCCCTTTTAAGTCCTTTAAAATTGGCTAAGTCTAGGACCTAATTGGGGGAAATTTTTTATCATGTAACTGCAGTGGATGTCATGCATGGTCTCAGTAATTGCCAAAAAGTCCTAAAAAAAGACCAAAAACATGGCAAAAAGTCTTGAAAAAAGACAAAAACATGGCAAAAAGTCCTAAAAAAGACAAAAACATCATAAAATGTCCTGAAGAAAAGACCTAAAAATCAAAAAATGTCTTGAAGAAACTCCAACAAAGTCAAAATGTCTGCAACATCCCAAAAACAGAGTCACATTTCATCGTGTCGGTCATATCAATCAGTCTTTGTCATTTGTCTGAACTACGTTGTCTCTGCACATTTGCTACGTAGGCAAGACTCATACTTGAGTCCCCAAGAAATTAGGTCAATCATTTTAGGTTTGTCAAAATAAAATCATGGTGCAATCTTTGGTCATCGAGACAAATTCATTGGTCATGTCGAACTACAAGGTCTCTAAGTGCATGACGTAGGCAAGGCCATTTGGCAATGAGCCCCCAAGACCGTACTAGGTCCATCCATTAGGGTTCATGGCATTACACTGGCACACACATCAAAATGTCTTCAAGTCAAAGTGAATCATTCCCAAGTAGACAAAGCTCCTAAAACAAAGTATGACAATCACTTATTTAAACATGACAAACACATTAACAGGTCAAAAGAAAATTGGCATATAGTCAACACAAGTCAAACCTTGGACAAACTCGGTCAGAACAAGTCAAAATTGTCACAACTGGTCAAACTATCAAATCTTGGTTATCTTTCAGATATGTAATTTTGAAGAACAATCTCTCTTATTTATGCCTTAGGATATGTCCTTCCTAGGCATCGCCATTTTCATCCAGCACTTTTGAGGAATCCCTTTTGACATTTGGGAATCAATCCTCTTAAACATCAACATTATTCAGGATGTGTCCTTCATGAATGTGGCAATCTTGGCATTTCATCATCTTGGCATCGTCAAAACATGAAACCTAGGCATCTTGACATCATCAAGCCTGACATCTTAACATCAAAACACTTGGAATCTAGACACACTTGGAAAACACTTGGCACTTGTTTTTTGGCTTTCATCATGTTACTAGCTTTTCAGCGAGATCCTCACAAAAGGATTTAGAAAAGCAATGACGTATTATGATTGTCTTATCTTGTCATGTTACTAGCTTGTCAGCAAGATCCTCACAAAAGGATTTAGAAAAGCAGTGACGTATCATGATTGTCTTATCTTGTCATGGTACTAGCTTTTCAGCAAGATCCTCACAAAGGGATTTAGAAAAGCAGCGATGTATCATGATTGTCTTATCTTGTCATGTTACTAACTTTTCAACAAGATCCTTAAAAAAGGATTTAGAAAAGCAACGACATATCATGATTGTCTTATCTTGTCTTGGTACTATCTTTTCAGCGAGATCCTCACAAAAGGATTTAGAAAAGCAGCAACGTATCATGATTGTCTTATCTTGTCTTGGTACTAGATTTTCAGTGAGATCCTCACAAAAGGATTTAGAAAAGCAATGACATATCAGGATTGTCTTACTAGGTCTTTGACTTTCATCATGTTACTAGTTTTTTAGCGAGATCCCAATAACAAAATTTAGAGAAACAATGACGTATCATGATGAATGACGTGCATGATTACTAGTTTCTCAGCAAGGTCCTGATTCTGGGATTTAGAAAAGCAACGACGTATCATGATAAAGGCTCTATTTTGTATTTTGGAAATCATGCTGCTAGCTTCTCAAGGATGTCCTAGAAACAGGATTTAGAGAAACAATGAAGTTTCATGAATTGACGTTGTCTTTTTCTGCTTGTGGTTGATTATGACAAAAAGACTGGGGCAATTGTGCTTTTAGTATGAGTTGTGATCATCCTTGTCTGTGACTACTTGTCTAAGGTGATGGTATGACCTTGCACACCTTGATCTATATCATATCATGGTGTTTGTTGGCCATCACAATAGTCTGCCCAATGAAGATTAAGAGCAATAAATATTAAAGTCCTATGGCAAAGTTTTGAAGGATTTGGTTTAGGAACTAACATGCATCTCCTTAGGTCTGGTCATCTTCTCTCATCCATCTCATGATGATATCTTGTGACATACAAAAACATAAGTGCACCCATGATCATATAGACATTGCATTAGGTCCATACATACACCATCCATAGCATTAAATCATATACATTTCATTACATATTGCATTCACATTATCTTTACAAATTGCATTCACATTATATGGCATCCATTCAAATAAATACCTTAGGCATATCATCATCACAAAGGCATCATAACATGGAAACAAACATTGCATCATCATAGCATCATATCATAGGTGAGCATCATAAGACATACATGGTACATCATAAGTCAACATCATACATCACATATATCATAATGCATAAATCAAATAACATCACATAACACACATATAGGCCACATCAAAATTGCATCAACATATAATATCAGCTCAAAAATGTACAATGTCACAGGATAAAGTCAAGAGATATCCCAAAAATGGAGCTCGCAGGTTCAATGGTCTATACATAATGTGTCATAATAACAAAAATGCCCCTAAGGTAGACTCTCATCATCCCCTCGTGGAGAAGAGTGTGGTGGCTGGAGCCTTATAACTGGCACTAAAATGATGGGTGGACCGATAGCAGCCTCTGCTTGTGCCACCAATGGAACTGACAATGACGAAAGCATCTCCATGGTAATGGACATTTGTGATGTCACCGCTACCTGGCTCTGAGAAGAAGATGGATCAACCACTGGTGGATGTCTCTGCACTGACCTTTGCACTGAATCGGTGGACCCATGACTGTGGCTCAAGTGATGACTCAAGGCATGTTGGCGTGAGTGGTGGGACTTGTGCCCTGATGTGTGTCTTGTCAAGGTAGACCCTCCTGCACTCGTGTGACTCCTGCTACCACTGGCACTCCCTGATCTATGTCCACTACCTATACTCATTTGTGACCATGACAAGGTAGGATCTCATCGCTCGGGAGGCATTACCTTCTCATATAGAGTCTTGTACTGACCCAACCTCATGCTTACCCTGGCTAGCTCACGAGCCATATCCACTGAGCTGAGTCCTGCAAGTAGATAACTGCTTGATTCCACTCTACCTGGGCCACCTCTAGCGCTGATTGTAGTGATCTAACCTATGCCTTGCTCTCATCTAGTCTCCTCTATAAATTGGCCACCCTCTGATCTATCGTGGCATCCTGGGGCAATTTCAAGGACGGTATATCCTCCTCTCCCTCCACCATCTGCCATCTAAGGAGTCTCTTGACCTCATCCATAGCATCATCATCATCATCATCCTCTCCCACATCCTCTCCACCGACTCCCTCATCTCGAAGTGCATCCTCCTCCTGGCCGGCCTCTGCCACCTCCACATCCTCCTCCTACCTCGGTTGCTCCTTCGCCACATCCTCCTCATGTCTCTCCTCCTCTGCCACATCTGCCTCCACATCCCCCTCCTGTCATGGCTACTTTGCCTCCTCTCTCTCCCCCTCCTCAGCAGCCTCTGGGATAGCATCTAGTGGCACTCTAGCCACATGTGGGTGCACCCTCTGGCCCTGTCTCTGACCATCTCTTCTCCTCTAGCATCCATCTCCCCCATCATCCCCATCATCTCCCCCTTGGCCTCTATCTCTACCCCCATCCCTACCTCTGTCCCGGTCTCCATCTCTCCCCTACCTCTGTCCCTACCTCCATGTCTCCGCTGGCCTCTACCCCTATCACCGTCCCTGCCTCCTTGCTTGGATCTCAGCATACGAGGTATAATTGACCGTCGGTCCACAAGTGTAGGCCCATCGGGATCGGTCAATGGCACTAACCTATGTGCTTGCCACCATAGGTCATAATCTACAGTGGTCCCAGAATCTGCAACTCCACCCCTCCATCCCCACAGCTAGGCTCCTAGCCCATTGATTTGCTGCTTTGCAAACGCTACTGGAATGGCTAGCCCCCAAACGTACTCTCTGGAAGAGTGCGCATACTCTATTATCCCCGCAAGTACACCCTACTGCTCTCCAAACTGTCTGAGAACACACTGTGGTAGATACATCTCTATAATTAGTGAGCTCTGCACTATCCTCCTAATCAAATACCGATACTATCTACACAGGCTAAGATGGTCCACCTCATCGTCCCACTGCTCGCAATCTCTGTACGGCCTCCAAATAAATGTCACCATGGTATCAATCCTATGATGCCACCAACTGGTCTCACCCATCCACGTCTGCTATAATGCACCGGCATAGTAGTATGCATAATGCATTCCCTCTACCAACTGTGGTCTCTCTATCGATGGGAAAAATATGGCAATGTCCTCCCATGCTCAGATCATCATCAGGATAGTCCCGCAAGAGATACTCTCTGCCCTCTAATACATAACCTTGTGCAGCTGATGGTAGAGTGTCCCCAGTAAACAAGGACCCCAAGCATACAATGTCCTATCTCATCTCATCCCTACCAAGATGTCTCCCCAGCCAATAGGGAATCTGTGTCCGTGACGGTCAGGAATCAAAATTCCACCAATCAAGGTCGCCAGGAAAGCATCAAAATGACCATAGTGCTTTGCCTGAACTCCCATCGGATCTCATAGCCCTGGATGCCGAGTCCAGCGCCCTCATCATGATAATATGCCCTGAAGGTCTGCTCACCATGGCGAGGGTCATAGATGATCCGCTGTCCTTGGATCGACACCCGTAAAATGCAATAGACATCCTTGAGTGTAATAGTAGCCTCTCCCATCGGTAGGTGAAAGGAACAGGTCTCAGAATTCCAACGCTAACACAACGCAGTCAATAGTCCCCTATTCACTCAAATGGCAAGCATATAGGTGACATAGAACAAACCTAGCTGCATCAAACGTTGCCGCTCTCACGGGCTTAGCTGATCAACAAACCTAAAAGTCGTCAGTCTGCTCTCTCAGGTGTAAATCAGGGCAAGCTGTCTCTGCATGAAGCCAAGCAATGCATCAGTACCCTTTGCACCACTGTCAGTATTATCAAACACATTTAGGGTTTTGCAAATATTAGAATCAGCCCTAGCCAAAGTCAAAGTCAAATGCATCGCGTTGACTGCAAAATGCATCACAAAACATCAAATGTGTTGTTTAAAGATTGAAATGCGTCGTAACATGACAATTGCATCATTTGATTGATCAAATGCATCACATTAGAGCATTTGTGTCATGAGAATTGGCATTTGCATCACAAAAGCGCTAATGCCTCGCTTAAACGGTCAATTGTGTCGCAAAGAAATGAATGTGGTGTTCTAGCGATCAAATGCGACTCAGCTAGGTGAATGCATCGTAGATTTTGTCAAATGCATTGGAAAGCCTCAGCCTACCCTATTTTACCATGACACTTGTGTCGCAACGCATCAAATGAGTCAAACGCAAAGGTGAATTCGGCTTACGCGAATGCATATGTGTCGCGGTGCATTAGTTGTTCCCCCTAGAAACCTAGTTTTGGCATGCAAAACAAAAAAATTACAAATTTGGATAGGGGTACATACCGCTGGCTCTAAGCCCTCTGGCCATCTGAAAGTCTACACGATCTCACTGCGATGCTCTATCATTGGAATCACCATCCTCGCCACTATCCTTTTCGCTCTGAGCTCTCAAAATTCGCAAGGTAAATAGTAAGAATGAATTGTTTTTTAACCCTTTGTCAACCTATTTATAAAGTCAATATGGCATTTGTCAACTGGGTTATTACTAGAGGCTCATTTGACCAAGTTTGACCACCCCGTTCACTGCCTTTAAACATGTCTAAATCCTAAACCAGCTACGCCATTATTTTTCTTGTCATCGAATTGACTTATCAGGACCCTTTCCAAATTTTTCTGCCGCCGACCCAAAATTTGAAAAAAAATTCGAGGGGGCATTGATACTCTATACCTTCACTAAGGCATGACTTTCACTTATTTTCTTTGTCACAACACGACATGCTACATTATGACAAAGAGGGGAAAAATGTAGACACTAAAAATTGTCCTAGGCTTGCAATTTCTAAATTCTCTATTATTTCCCCTTTTGTCTTTTCTAATTAAATAATTTTTAATTATTTAATTATTTTCTAAAGTCATATGTCTTCTATTAATTAAATAATTTTAATTATTTAATTAATTCATTCCTATCTTTATTTCTTGTTTGATTAATTAATTAAATTTTATTTATTTAATTATGTCACTAATTAAGTCCCCTTCTTTCTAAAATTAAATAAATTCTTATTTATTTAGTTTTTGTCCACTTTCCACTATAATTAAATAATTATTTTTAATTATTCATTAGCCTCTTCTCTCATAAATTAAATAAATTTTATTTATTTAATTTGGTCCACTCTCTTGAATTTTGAATTAAATCATTATTTAATTCAAAATGATTCCTTTTTTCACATTCCTCTATAATTAAATAATATCTTTATTATTTAATTATTCATTTGCCACCTAAATTAAATCATTTTTATTATTTAATTTCTCCTATCACCTCTTTGTTTGTGCCAATATTATCTTCCATATCAAATCTTATCTCTTGACATCTCATTCAATTTCATCCCTTGATTGAATTATCTCATAATTCAATCTCAACCCTTCATTTCTTGCCATTGCCCTAATTTTGACCTAAACCTAGTCCATACTACAACATTCAATCTCATACGTCCATTCAAAATGGTATTTTCTATAAAATGCCATTTTCCTCTCATTATAGGGGATGCATTAGATTTTAGACATTAGACACTTAAATATTCTACAAACATTGTTGCATTTGTCATCTCATTTCACTTAGTCTTGTCATATTTAGGCATAGGCATTGTTAGAAACTTAGGCATAGACATTAGACTTTGATCAAATCCTTCAAAGCTTGGTGTAGGACTTAGACTTTTATTTCAGATTGCCTGCATGATGAATCTGAGGGCAACATGTCAACCAATAAGCTAGAAGGTGTTACAAAAGTGAATCATGGAGGTCTCAGCAGTTTTCTGGTATAATCGTTCTTTTGTTTACTTCCATTGTATTTTGCAATTGCTTTGGGTTTATTGTCTTCATTGATTTGTTAACCATCTAATCTAATCCTAAAATTAACCCTCAGTTACACTAACAGGTATGCCCTGGATCAAAAGAGACAAGCCCCAAACCCTTGAAGTTCTAAAAGTCCTTCAAAATACGAACAAGAAGCAACAGGTCTGGAGCTCTGATACCATGTAGAAATTGAGAAATACAACTTCATAGAACCCAAAGATCAACTGCATGCAAATAACCTGTCACAGAAAGGAAGAGATGGAGACAAAAAAACAAAGGTGCTCTGCAAGCTTCAAGAGAAATTGCAATAACTGAATGAAATAATACAAAGAGATCAATCCTTATGAAGGAGATCAAGAAACCCTAAAGTGTAACCTAAAAGGGAGCATTTAATAAATGCCTACAAAATGCGAACTAAGTTTATCTTAAGAGAAATATAAAAGGTAACTTAATTAAAATAATTAAGTGATAAACTTTTTACTCTAACAAAGTCATGAAGATTGGACTAAAATGAAAGATATCAAGTTTGATGTGTTTGTAGAAAATTCATGAAGCTTGGACTAAAATGAAAGATCTCAAGCTTGATGTGTTAGTAGAAATTGGGATGATTCCCAATAGAAAAATGTTCATTGAAATTCAGGAGTGTTGGAACCTTTAAATTTTTGGAAAATGTGGTGAAGATTCATAATACTTGCAAAACATGGTGGGTGAGAATCAGGAATTTCTAGTGCATAGACAATTTCTGAAACACTTCTTTTCTTAAAGAAGATAAATGTCATGCACAATAGTTTAGGGTTTTTCCCAATTTTGGTTTTCCTTATTTTGTAGAGTTTTGTGTTTTTGTTCTGCACCCCAGAGAAATGCTCTGCATTCTTGCAATGTCCATATAGCCATTCATCCCTAGCTAGAGTCATTGTTAGGACTAGAAAATTTTCACCTAGCTTACATTCAATGCTTGTCAAACCCTAGTTCCAAAAGTCCAGTAAAAGAGTTCTAACCCTTGCACTATTCATTTTCTAGGTCCAAAATTTATGTTATATCTTTTCCTAGGACACATTCTATCATACATGTATGTTATTTCCCTAACTTGTGTCTTTCTATGATTCCTTTACACACCCTATTATTTAATGTGTCAAATAAATTCACCCTTGTGAATATCCCATTTTTACTCCCATGGTTATTTTCTAAAGCTCGCATTCACCATCATACCCTAATATAAACTATGTCGAAGAGACCAAGCCATATCGGTGGGACTTGCTCCAATGTCCCTTCGACACTCTGAATGAAGCATCATCGAAGACACAGTGAAATTTCAGGAGGAGATAGTTTTGATTCCCTTTGATGAAGCGATGTGCATCAAAAAACATAACATTTATTACTCTAGATCTGACAGTATGAGAGAAAAGGACTTCATCTGTCGAAATCAAAAAAATTGATATGACAATGAATTTTCGAAGAGACAACTTATAATAAAAATTTTGAAGAGACTTTGGGATATCAAAGTGAGTATTTTTTATGCCCCTTTGATGTCCCAAAAACAAATAAGCATGTGAGTGGTTTGATTTTATCAGAGGGAGAAGCGAATATCGGTGAGAATAAAATATCAGTCCCTTCAAAATCCCAAAAATAGAAAGAGCATACGATTGATTTGAGAAATTCATCGGGAGTTTAGACTTGGGCATTCAACGAAGATGCAACATAGAAAAGGAACATCAAGTTGGCATCAACAGTCATCAAGTCACCTTGGATGTTCCTCTTTTGTCTCTTTCTTGTATATGTGGTGGTCTTATATAGACTTGATTAGAGAAAAATATTACAGAACGTCATACCAAAGGGTGGGAATATGAACAGTTAGTTTCTAGAATGTGAATGGTCTGAAGCTTGTTGTTTCCTTCATTCCTATAAGAAGGAAACCAAGACCATGGGGAACTCTCTTTTTTTGGGGGGGAATTGGATTTTTGGAGAACATTGAAAATGCCTGTTTGCTGAAGAATATTAATCGAAAGTTGCTTTCTCTGGTGTTTGAATTCTGGTTGCCAAATACTTGTTGAATATCATTGATAAAATTTTACCTGATTGTCTCCATTTTGTTTTCTCCTTATTATTTAAATTAGCATATCAAGCATATGTCTAGTTTTTCAAAACACAATTCATGTTTTGTGTGATTTGTTTGATAGGGTTTCTTCAAGAAAGAATTAAATTCCTTTGAATAGGTCACAATAATCTGGAGGATTCAATTGGATAATAAGAACCTGATAAAAGATATTTTTTTGTGTTTATGCAAGTCATAAATAGTATTGTGTCAAGTAATTTGAGTTATAACCACAAGGAAGACACATATCAATTTGAATTCTAACTATGTTACCCAAAAAATGAACCGATCAATTCATTTTCCAAAACCATCCCTTGTATCATATTCTAAAATCCAATTTATATTTGTTGTTGTAGGAGTGGAGGTATTTTTAAGTGGAAAATATAATTCAAAATCATATGCCACTTTGAAGTGGATTGAATAGGATGAATTAATTGAAAAAATGTCACAAAATTCACAATTTGCTCAACATTCACCAATCAGGCTTGAGGATTTAACACTCAGTGGTGAACACAAGGTAATACCCACCTAGGCATAGAAGAGCCTAGAGTGTAGGGAATTCCAATCATTTTGATTGATTCTATTCGTTGGTCAATTCACTTATAAAACCCAATTATAAAGGTTGGCATACTTTTAGGGTTTTGCAACCTATTGATTTGGGAACCAACAGATTGGAAGCTCTACTAGGGATAAACTCAAAAAGAATTTTGGTTCTAGCTTATCTAGTTAAAGAGTCAACAAAGTTTTGAGGTTGATCTTCAACCAAATATTCATAATTATAATTTGCACTCCCCATCCGAGCTACACACCAACAGATTGGTGACTCAACTACGGAGGATAAGTGATTATCATTGGGAAGAGTCAAGAATCAAAGGGTGAAAATCAGAAATTGAAGTTTTAGACTTGGATAGAGTTTTGTTGCAGTAGTGGTGAAGAGAGATGCAAATGACTCTGCTATTGAAGAAAACCTAGAAAATAAAATTCATTCCTCTCTAGAAGAGGTGGCGACTCTATTTCAAGAACCTGGTAAAGGATACAAAGAAGATCTAGATCTACATAATTTCTTAGTCAAGAAGAAGGGTTAGAAGTTTATGCAATTGTTCCAGGTATTTCTATTCTAGTTTTCAAAAAAGAAGCTTATGTGAAAACCATGGTGTATGAGTTTTAATGAAGTCCCTTATCAAGTGTTGAAGCACTAGTAAAGAGGAGAATATTGATATTGATTTTACATACTTCCATGTTGCAATTTTTAGTTATGGTATTCTGTGATAAGTATGTAGTAATAAGCTCATTTGAAAAGATCTTAAGCTTGACATTAAGTTGTTTTATGTATTATCCTTTCTTGAGAGTATAATGTAAGAGAAAAGAGTTAAAATATGTGTGGCTAATGTTTTTGTGTGGAAGATTTATAAAGTGATAAACAAGATGTATCATTCATATAGTTATCATTGTTTGGTTCCAAGCACAATGAATAGACAACAATGTCAACCACATCCACAAAGAGAAGTGTTTGTCCTAGACATATATAAATCATTGAACTTCAGTAATATCCAAAGCTACCCAAATCCTTATCCCTTTGAAATTAGAGATCATGTGCCTATGTTTCATGGAGAGGAATATGAATCAACTTATAAGCATGTACAACTATTTTGTGAGTTTATTGAAGACTTTCAAATTTGTGTAGAAGATGTCATTATGAAATTATTTGTAAGGTCTTTGAAGGATAATGCAAGAGAATGGTATAGTGGCTTACCCATTCAAAGTATATTTTCATGGGAAGATTTCAAAAGGCTAATCCTGAGTCAGTTTGATGATGATAATAAAAATTATACACAAAATTTTAGGCCTCAATATATTTTAGCAAGCAATGAAATGTCATATGCAAATGTGCAATATATATCAGAGGTTGAGAGTAGTCTTTAAGGTGCAAATACCCCTATTGTTCCAGCTTAGCACATCAATACCTTGCACACCAGAGTCAACCCCGAATTCATTATCAACAAAGTGCACACATTATTGACCCTGTCATCCATATTCAGGAAATGTTTACCATAAGGAAAGTAGAAGGTGAAACAGGTTATTCCTTGTTGACAAGGATTTTGAATGCTTATACAAACATACTTGATAACTTCATACCTCATGAGTCTATTTTGATTGACTTTTTTTTAATGCATATGAATTGGGTCCAAATTTTTGGTTAGAAAATGGGAAGCCCATTTGCCTAAGTCAAGTAGTTGAGTTGATTGACTTTGTTGAAAATAATAGGTATGGACATACATTCAGGGTGAGATTTCATGCTAATGCTTGTGGTCAATCAAATGATATGGTGGGTGCACCTGAAAATAGTATACATAATAATCTGAGTGCATTTCATGATCACACAATGGAGGTGCAACCATTTATGCATTATCATAGCATTGATAATAATGAATTAGAAGCTGAAACAAAAAGGGACAGTGTGACATGCATCAATGAAGAGGGTAATTATTGTAATCAGTCTATAGAGGATGGGTATATGCAAGTAAAAATAATTGTTATGATAGTCTGAATGTTAATAAGGATGAAAATGTAGAAGGCCTATCAAATTATGACTGTGTTTTTGGCAAGATTGTTGGAAATTCAATCCTATATGATATGAGCAGTGTATGTTATGATGAATCCATTGGATATCTAGATTTTAATATAAAAATGACAACCCTATGGATTTTTATTTCCAACTAAGTGGTGCTTGCAATTCTTATGGAGATCAAGAGGAAGAAGCAGTGGAAGATGTGAAAGAAGAATCATGTTCACTCAGCAGTGAGAAAATTTCAGATTTATTGAGCATTGAATATCATAGGTATGTACATGAAAATGGTCATGAGCTTTTGTGCCCTGCTCAGATAAACTTTGACAATGATGATGTTCCTCTGAGTACTAAGTATGAAACAGGTCCATTTGCTTTTCCTTCCACAAATAGACAAGATAATTTTCACGATAACAATTTGTTCATGAAGGATTTCTTGATGACTCTTCTCACCAAAATCTTGAATTGTCATTACAAAATGAGCCAGTATATGAATGTTTTTCTTTCCATATGTTGGAGGCTTGTTTGCATAATTCTCATGGTTTGTAGTAGTGTGATACCAACTATGAGACAACATATGAGTGTTTCAATCTCTCGGTCTATTTGGAAAAAGCTTCAGTGAAACATGATGATGAAATAAACAATGCTAATTGTTGCATTATGTATGAACATGTTTCAGTAAAGGAATATGATGGATGTTTGTCACATGGTGATGGTATTTTTCAATTTTTGCTTAATTGTGAGATACAGTCTGATGGAACTAATATTGGTATGGGAAATACAATGATATGTTTCAAAATACCAATGGTAATGTTTTTCTTCAAGCTTACAGTGATAGTGCTTTCAAATTTGACCTGATGTAGCCAAATGAAAATAAAGTGTATGATAGAGGAACATAGAGGCTTTTCTTTTCTAGTGGCCTAGTGCCATTAGCTATGGTGTGATTTTTCAAATCATACTAGTTTAGGGCAGAGAAGAGTTTGACTCTACTACCCAATGGACAAGACACTCAGCCTACTTCCACCAGAAATCTGAATTCTTGCTATGCCTACAAGCGGAATACATCCCTAGTTGGAGCCACTATTGGAACCTTCAAATTTTTGGCAAATGTAGTGAAGATTCATATTATTTGCAGAACTTGGTGGGTGAGAATTAGGAATTTTTAGTGCATGGAAAATTTTTGAAACACTTATTTTCTTAAAGAAGATAAATTCCATGCACGATAGTTTAGGGTTTTTCACAATTTTGGTTTTCCTTGTTTTGTATAGTTTTGTGTTTTTGTTCCACACCCTGTAGAAATGCCATGCATTCTTGCGATGTCCAAATAGCCATTCATCCCCAACTAGAGTTGTTGTTAGGATTGAAAAATTTTCACCTAGCTTACATTCAATGCTTGTCAAATCCTAGTTCCAAAATTCCAGTAAAAGAGTTCTAACCCTTGCACTATTCATTTTCTAGGTCCAAAATTTATATGTTATATCTTTTCATAGGACACATTCCATCATACATGTATGTTATTTCCATAACTTGTGTCTTGCTATGATTCCTTTATGCACCCTGTTATTTAATGTGTCACATAAATTCACCCTTGTGAATATCCCATTTGTGCTCCCATAGTTATTTTCTAAAGCTCGTATTTTCCACCGGACCCTAATATAAACTATGTCGAAGAGACCAAGCCATATCGATGGGACTTGCTTCAATGTCCCTTCAACACTCCAAATGAAACATCATCGAAGACATAGTGACATGTCAGGAGGAGATAGTTTTGAGTCCCTTCGATGAAGAAATGTGCATCAAAAACCATAACATTTATTTCTCTGAATCTGACAATATGAGAGAAAAGGACTTCATCGGCTGAAATCAAAAAAATTGATATGACAATAGATTTTTGAAAATACAACTTACAATAAAATTTTCAAAGAGACTCTCGGATATTGAAGTGAGTATTTTTTATGCCCCTTCGATGTCCCAAAAATAAATAAGCATGTGAGTGGTTTTATTTTATCGGAGGGAGAAGCGAATATCGACGAGAATAAAATATCAATCCCTTCAAAATCTCAAAAATAGAAAGAGCATATGATTGATTTGAGAAATTCATTAGGAGGTTAGAATTGAGCATTCAATGAAGATACAGCATAGCAAAGGAACATCGAGCTGACATCAAAAGTCATGAAGTCATATTGGTTATTCCTCTTTTATTTCTTTCTTGTATATGTGGCAGTCTTATATAGACTTGCTGAGAGAAAAATATTGCAGAACATCATACCAAAGGTGGGCATATGAATAGTTAGTTTCTAGAATGTGAATGGTCTGAAGCTTGTTGTTTCCTTCATTCCTATAAGAAGGAAACCAAGACTATGAGAAACTCTCTCTTTTTTGGGAGGGAATTAGATTTTTGGAGGACATTGAAAAGGCTTGTTTGTTGAAGCATATCAATTAAAGGTCACTTTCTCTAGTGTCTAAATTCTAGTTGTCAATTACTTGTTGAATATCATTGATAAAATTTTACCTGGTTGTCTCTATTTTGCTTTCTCCTTATTATTTAAATTAGCATATCAACCATATGTCTAGTTTGTCAAAACACAATTCATTTTTTGTATGAATTTTTTAATAGGGTTTCTTCAAGAAAGAATTAAATTCCTTTGAATAGGTCATAGTTGTAAGGAAAGCTTAGGTGCGGAACAAACTCTCCTAACATCAAAACCTTAGGGAAGAATGCAGAAGTGACTTTAATTTTTTACAATTACAGTTCAATTAAGATACTCATGAAAGAAATAACAGAAACAGAGAAATTAACATACACAGATGAACACCAGATTTATGTGGGAAAACCCTTACAGGAGAAAACCCCACCACACCAAGAAAAAACCCTTTGAATTACAATAAACAAATTACATATAGAGTATAGGCTTCACTCTCTGATGTCAAATTTCAGCAGCATAATTTTCTGATCAATATTGTACAAAACATCCCAGTTACAATGTTCTCTGAATTGAATTCATACACACTGATCACACATCGAATTATTCACTGAACCGATCATCATCTTTGATTACAGAGTATTATCATTCATGGTCTGTTGATCTTTGTCACAAGAACAACAGTCCAACTGCTAGCGGTTTACATTCTGCTTCTCTGATTGGTCGAAGACAAACCATGTAGGATAGTCATTCGATCGAGGCATTCAAACTATGTCGCATGTCGGTGAGACACTAGGCCATGTCTTCCCAATTCCACAATGCCTGACTATCGTTATCGCTCAGAGTCACCACCATCGCTAAGACATCATATCGATATCCACTCCAGAAGCATCGGCCAGACCATCGCTATTGGCGAGAGATCATACTAAACACAAATTCATCATGTGTAGATCTATCGGTGAGACAAGTGTTATCGATAAGAGTTCTCACCAAAAGCACCTACCTATCGGTGAGAGAAACCTTATCGCTAAGAGGTCACATCGACGTTCAACTCATGTAGCTCTATCGGCAAGACCATCACTATCGACGAGACATCACACCAAGCATAGAACAGTTAGACAGACCACCGCTATCACCAAGATATTATATTGAATGCACCAGCCTATCAACGAGATCACATCCATCAGCAAGAGTTCTTACTGAGTGCAAATCATCCAACCAAGAGTCTCCCTGAAGACATCCTTTTGAATAACCATTGGTGAGACATACACTGTCGGGATGAGTTATTTCGAATGTTCATGTCTCTCCCCGATGACTTATGTCACCATGAGTCTCCCCGATAACCATTAGACACCAACCTATTGGCAAGAGATCTCCCCAGGCAGAAAGAGTTAGGAATCTTCATAGCGATCAACATGTCTTGCCGATGACTCTTGTCAGCAAGAAAAAAGTGAAGTCTCAGTGACCTGAGCACTTCAAATGATAAGAATACTGCTGCTAGTCAGTAAGACTTCCAAAGGGTCTCACCGACTTTTCTCTTTCAGGAGTTTACATGCTAGTAAGATTGAGGCACATTTTTCAACAGTAATCTAGAGGATTCGATTGGATAAATAAGAAGAACCTAATAAAATATAATTTTGCACGTTTATGCAAGTCATAAATAGTATTGTGCCAAGTAATTTGAGTTATAACTAGAAGGAAGACACATATCAATTTGAATTCTAACTATGTTACCCAGAAAAGGCACCGATCAATTCATTTTCCAAAACCATCCCTTGTATCATATTCTAAAATCCAATTTAGATTTTTTTTGTAGGAGTGAAGGTATTTGTAGTTGGAAAATCTAATTCAAAATCATATTCCACTTTGAAGTAGATTGAACAAGATGATTCAATTAAAAAAATTGCATAAAATTCACAATTTGATCAACATGCACCAATTAGTCTTGAGGATTTAACATTCAGTGGTGAACACAAGGTAATACCCACCTAGGCATAACAGAGCATAAAGTGTAGGGAATTCCAATCATTTTGATTGATTATGTTTGTTGTCCAATTCACTTGTAAAACCCAATTATAAAGATTGGCATACTTTTATGGTTTTGTAACCTTTTGATTTGGGAACCAACAAAGAGATAATGAAGCATAAAAAAGGAGGTCATTAGTGAGCTGATCAAATATAGACAAGAAGCTCAAGAGGCAGGTGAAGATAGAGGTTTGGATCTATTGATGGTTTTTTTAGCACTGCAACAACTCAAATAGAATACAAGTACTCTATCTCTCTTGAAAGGGGATTTCTATTAGCAAGCCTTAAGAAATAACCCAAGGTCTCTAATGTCAGGTCTTGACAATGCAATAAACAACTCAGTGATAATGTGTGAAATGCTAGTAATCACAAGGGGCCTTACAAATTAACAATACTGGAAGCTTCAAATTCATCAAATATAGCAATAGTGGAGATGCTTTGTGAATCTTGCTCTAACAATTATCTCAAAGAAATAGAAAAAGATAAGGGTGTAGAGAGATATCTAAGCTAAAACCTAAAATCAGTTGTGCAAACAACAAAGCATTTAAGGTGGACCAATCTTCCAAAACCAATTCTTGCTTAACCAAGATAAAATCTATAGTATCACAAAGATAGTGCAATCTTCAAAGGAATTAAAGATTTTTTGATTGTAAATATCTAAAAATTCATCCAAAAGCATAAATGCATAAACATTCACAATTGAAATTGAGTGCAACAAAGAGTAGGCCTGGGCTAACTTTACACAACAATCCACAATCAACAGATCACCAAAAGTATGGACCAAATATTCCTCAACACCTCAAAACTTTATCATAAACACAAATGAACTACAACTAGCTTTAAGACTAACCATGAAATCACTTACTCAAAACAACTTATAAAAAATTTGGAACACAAGAACCATGCATAGATGAAATAACACAAAGAAGAGCACCAAAAGATAATGTCTTCGCTTGTATTCACTTCACCAATAGTTTTCAAAAATTCAAGTATCTCAAGCTCAATAGCACCAACAACAACCTCTACAAATGAGGAAGATGCCTCAATATATATAACTTCTCAAGAAATGTCGGCCTAGGAAAGAAATAAAATTAGGTTTACATTAAGTCAGCCAAATAGGTCAGCCTTGGCAGTTTTAAAACCTCATTATTTAATTTTACAATAAAATATTATAAAGTCGGCCCTAAAGGAATTTTAAAATTCAATAAAAGGTCTTAGCACAAGAATCTAAGCTTAGCCAACTTGTGTCCCTGATAAACTCGATGTAGAAAGAACATCCCCTGAGGAAGCTAGGTTGGGTCATCCTCCTTATCTTTTTCTCCTTCTCTAGAAATTTCTTTAACCTTGGAAATCACACCATCAAGGTCGGCATGATCTAGAACTAGGATGAATTTTATTCTCAATTTAACTGTTCTCAACTCCTCTTCATACTTAACCAAATCCTTCTCCCATCCTTGATATTTATCCAAGTTGGAGATATAAATGGCTACATCCTCAAGTTGATCTTTGATGATTGGCCCATTCTTAGCTAAAGAGTATACCTCATGCCACCACTTTTGTAGTTGATCCACATTTAAATTCTTTCTCCCAAATTTCTTCCTACCTATGACAATCTCCAAGAATGCAACACAGCTATCAAATATCTCCTTCACTTTTCCCTAGATCTTTGATATTTTCTTAAGTGCTTTCATCATGAGCTCTCTCCTAAAATTCAATGCCTATGTCCATTCCATTGTCTTACTTATATCTTCTATTGTGGGGACATTCTTCTTGATCAACTCTTCCTTGGGAATTTATGTGATTTTCTTCAACTCAACAATGGTGTCATCATCTGCCTTTTGAAAATCTATTGTGAGTTGAGATATTTCCTCAAGAAATGATGTAGCCTCCTCATATGTATGCAATATCTTATCAATCATTGGATCCCCTCTCTTGCTTACACTATCAAGCCATTCTTGGGTAACTTGCAAGGATTTTCTCATTTTCTCAATTTTAGAAACAACATCCTTAGACAATAATCCTTCTAAAAAATGAGGTACCTTCACTAGTCTATTCTTGCAAGGCCTTGATCAAATATTGGACATATTTATGTACCTCCTTCAACTATTGTTTCAACTTCTCCTTGGCCTTTGTTTCATTATCCAGCCTTTGGAGGATAACCTACACAGATTCTTGCATATCTTCCTTCTCCTGCTCTTTGTGGATGGGCCCAAATTGATGATTTCCACCTTATAATCTAATGGCTTCACCCCATCCTTATACTTTCAACTTACAGGGGTATCAATGTGGATAACTATATTATTTGATTCATCCAGGGCCCATTTGGAGACTATTCTAGCTTTCTTCCTCTCTTTTGGTTGACCCCAGCTCACTAGAAACTTACCCCAATTTAGAGTTTCTTCCTCTAAAATTATTGGATTTTGCTTCAATCTTTTCTCCAACCAATCTGGGGCAATTAATTGCTCCAATTCTACATCTTCCTGAGAAACATTGTATTCTTCCTAATCCTTGGAGGGACTGTCTTTAATATCATCTAGATTTTCATAAATTTCATCTTGATTTTGTTTCCCCTCACCTTTACCTTCTATATAGGATACATCCACATGTTCCTTCATAGGGGATTGGGAAGGAACTTCCTTGGTTCCTTCTGATGCTGCTTCTTTGCTTTGAACTTCTAGAACAATCTCTTCCAATTGTCTCTTGAAAGAATTCAATTCTCCACTTTTAGGTGTAGGAACATCTTCATCTTCTTCTTCTTTAGGGTTTCTAGAGACATTCTCTTCTTCATTAACAACTTCTTCATCCACTGACATATTTTGAATAGGAGAGGTGGGAGGAGTATTATTTCCTATAACTACTCTCTTTGCTTCCTCTTGAGCTTCATCAATAGGTACCTCTTCAACATTTTCTTCATGCTTATCCACTATATCCTCCACATTATTTGTAGGAAGAGTTTTCTACTTTGGAGAAATTCTTCTAACATGCACCTGTAGCCTTTCCCCATATCTCTCTATATCAACCACTTTAGCCTGGATTGTTCCTTCTTCACTAACCTTTTCCTTCTTGGATTTAACCATCTTTTGACCTTCAGTAACAAGTATTATTTTCTTGGAAGGTTGGGCTTCTTCAATTCCTTCTTCAAAAATTTCTTTTAATGGATTTCTTACCTTATCAATAGGTTGCCTCTTAGGTTCTTTTCCTTTTGTATGGCTCCTAGTTCTCCTTTTGATTATAAATTGTGTTTGTTCTATATCTTCCTCTTCGTGAGGCTCAGTACTATCATCTTGAGTATTTCATGTTTCCTACTCTGAATGGGAATCTAGATCCCCCATTAGGTCATAAGTGAATTTAGTACATGTTGCTTCTTATTTCAAAATCTTATGCTTCACCCATAGTTTAGAATATTTCAATATAGGAGCAGTGAGTTGACTCAAGTCAACTATCTCATCCTCTAACCAGTTCACAACAAGGAGTGGCTTGTCTTTGTATTGCTCATAATCATGATAATGCACAAGGTCCTCCTCATCATCTACCTGATCAAGAACATTAGCTATTTTATGAAGTCTGATTAGTCTCAAGGAAAATATTGAGAATCTTCTTTTTATCACTTCCATTTCATCTCTACAGTTGGCCCAATAGTCTTCAATATGATCCTTATGTTTGAATTCCCTGATGGCTATCTTTTGTGCAATACCATAGGAATCAAAGTTTCCCCTATCTGTGTGAGAATATAAGTGGAAATGAATCATCTCTCTTTCAGAATGGTGGGCACTCTATATTCAAGGACAAGCCTCCAAACCTCCAATCCTTAAAGGAGATTCACCTCCAAACCTTGTTTTATGCATATTCTTCAAGATAGAATTAAATGCAGCCAATTGCCTTGTCACTTCCAACAATACGAGCTTATCAGTAGGGTGCCTGGGGAGTCTAAAGGGAACCTATGGAGATCCATGTACTCTAATGTAGGAGAGCTTTGGAAATTGGATAAACCAATAACCATAATTTTTTATTAACTCCATGGCCTCTAGTGAAATCCTAACATGGAGGACATCTTGTAGCATTCTTGTAATGTACATGAGGAAAGCATCATTGACCCTCCTATAATTGGAAGTATTAAATTGTAATTGAGGGTATACATCACAAACTTTGTCCTAGCCAATGACTCCCTTGCAACTCAGGCCTTTGTATTTATTCTTGCCAACAAGCAAGTACACAAAATATGAAGTCATAGTGAATTTCTTGGTGTCTTGCACACTTCTCAATTGCATATCCAAGTTATCACTAATAATACCTTCCCAATGGTAGTGAGTGCCTTTGAAAATTTGTGAAATAACATAAAAAAATCCACTCCTTGAACATGAAGGCTTCATCTAATCCCATTATTCTTCCCAACAAAGTAATCATATCATTGTACTCTTGCTTGAAATCACACCTGTATAATTGATTAGGCAACTTGGAGTAATGTGATTTAGGCTTCTCAATCCAAGAACTATTCATGATCTCCAAGGCCTTATGAGGATAAGCTTCATAGAATTCTTGAGCAACCTTGATATGGATTTTTACTAACTTTTGATGTGATCCAATGTTGAAAGTTCCAACTATGAACTCCTCAATTAGGTTTTATATTATCCTTCCCTGAGAGCCAACAATAACCCTTTTATCTAAGTCATATTGCTTGGAACACTCCATAACAAGTTCAGGGCACTACATAGAATATGGAAACCCAAGAGCTTGAGCTAACCCTGTATGAGTAATGATCCTGGAAAGAGGGGTTTGTGCATCACCAAACATCCTTTGTTTGAAATCATCATAATCCACATTACCCATGTTGGTATCTCCAACCTTGCTCCATGTTGAAATGATCTTTGTCTCTGGCCTTGTACCCTTAAAATTGTACTTCATTTTCTCTACTCTGGTTAGAGGCCCCTCTTTGACTAGCTCAATTGATTTTGCTTTAGAATCTATGCCTTTGCTAGATTCATCCTACATCTTGTTGTGCATTTTTTCGCACACACGCCCCGCTGCAAGCAGGGACCCTCTTTCACTTCGGTTTTGGTGTTTTGGCCCTTTCTTTTGAGGTTTTGTCTAACCTAGGCATGTGTTTAAATTGTTTATTTTAAATTCCTTAGTGTTTTCCCAGGTTATTCATTGAAAATCTTGAAGACTGGATGAATTTCAGGCTTTTGCTCGGATTCAAGATTTTTTGCCCTAGTCGGATTTTCTCAGATCCTACTTGGACTACGGCTGGACCCTTGTTATTCGGGGATTTTTGTTCTTTGCGGATTTCCGTGTGGGCTGGATTTTCCCAGATTATGCCCTATTGTGGGATTCCTGAATTCCTTCTTTGGTTGTCTTGTCAACTACATTTATGGCTTCGTGCATGTTCTGAGAAGTATACTTAACCTAATTTTGAGATCTTTTGCGCCATTATGCTCACTATTTTCCATTGTCTGAGTTGAGAGCCGCATCCTTAGAGTTTGTTCTTTGAGCTTTTGGATTTGATTTGGGCATTTGGGGTTTGAATTGGTCTCATTTGGTGGTGATTTCTTGTGCATTATCGCCTGTGTTCGTTGTGGACACCATTGAGCTTCGTGCTTGCTGCTTCTGAGGTCAATTCCCGCTTTATAATGGTATGTGTCTGATTGCTCTACTTTGAATTGAATTATGAGTGGCACATTGGTATTGTGAGGACTTGTGGGATTTGAATTCCTGTGTATTTATTTGTTTCATGCTAGGGTTGTTCAGTATTATATCCTTTGTCATCTCCCAGGCTAGTTGTGAGTTCATGTGTCCATCTGCATTTTAATGAATCCTGCTTGCGAGTGATTAGTAAACCCTAGTGATGACTCAACAATTGAAATGACTAAATTTTGAACGTGCCTGTGCACTAATGGTGGATGAGTAGGGTTTTTGGACCTAGGGCAGTGCCATATCAAGTGATTTCGTCTTAAGATTGACCTAAAATGCGAAGAAAATTCATGAAAGGTCTGTCCCCAACTTGCCTTGGGTTAAACTTTTTGAAATCCATAGTCGTGGCTTAGCATCACAATCTGGGATAATCCATCCCTTCTAAATTTCATTCGCTATGACCATTCAGGATCACTGAGATATCATAATGACCACCTTGAGGTTCGCCAAAGTGGTTTTCCTAGGTTCATGTTAGTTCGTCGTGACACTATCATTTTTATACCGATGAAATCCTTTATGCATATCAGTCAGCGAGACCTTTGCTTTTGCTGAGACCTCACCCTGCGAGAAGATGTCTCATCGATATGCTTGTTCATACTCACTTTCGGCCGGACAAGTCCTAGTCGCCAAAAGGTCATGGCGGGATCCAATGGCTTTATCGATATTCCTTTTCTTCGCCAAGACATTCCCCTTTCGGTGAGACCTCCCACTGAGCACTTTTTCTTTCATCGAGCTCTACTCTTTTAGTCATTGTAACCCTTTGAGGTCAGTGAGATGTCATGTAGATCTTTTTGTGTCACACTGAAGCCCTTCGTGGGTTTGCATCTAGTCGCCCAGACACTGCAATTCTCATTCCAAAGTTTTTCTATCAGCAAGACAAACCTCATCGCCAAGAGCTCATAGCGAGCCCCTTTCATCTTGCCGATCTTTCCTAAGTTTGCTGAGACCTCCCCCTTTCAATGAGACCTTTCATCAAGCATATCCTACTCTTGTCGAGTGACCTTCTGTCAGGGTGACTTCATAATGTCAGCAAGAGGTTATGCCGATGGGACCTCATATCACCAAAACACTACACGATCGGTAGGACCTCTCACCAAATTCAAAACCTAACACCTGTCGGCAAGACACCTCAGCTTCGCTGAGACCTCATATCAAAAACTTTAGTCTGGCCGAAGTGTTTGTTTAGGCCCCGAAAGTCGGTGGGACAAGATGATTTTGCCAAGACTTCTCAGCGAGATAATTGACCCTTGCTGAAACTTTCATTCCAAGATTCCCCATTAGTTTAGAACTTTTCCTTGACCGCGGATTTCTGCCGAGTTTGGATTTCTCCAAAATCCGCCTTCTCCCAGATTTCCCAAAAATCCTCTTTGGCCCGTTCTTCGTAGAAATCCTTCCCTCACAGATTTCCCTGAAACTTGATGAAATATAAAGGAACATGAAATAATTGGATTCATTTACAATTCATGATGCATTTGATGATTATTTCATGTCATATTTGAATCTCCCATGTAAATGTATTGATGGAAAATGATCAAATTTAATGATTAAGTAGGTGTTTCTTGGTTATTCTGTTGGAATCCGATTGGTCTGGAATTTCCCGAATTCCTCTCTAGCTCAGATTCTGCGAATGGTCTTGGAACCTGAAATGTGTTATGGTCATTCTATGTGAGATTTAATGACACCTTGACTATATGAGATGCATTCTAATGGTGTTTTGATAAATTAACATGACTCTTTCCTGTGGTTTTTACTGTGATTTTCATGTTGAGTGTAGGCTGAATCAAGTAAAGTAGTAGCTGGTTCCTCATTATTCGATGCAGAGAGGAAAAAGTTGGACATTAAGAGCAAGGTCTCAGAGAGTAAGATCACTTCTATCTGGTCAGAAGTCACTGATACAAATGTTGGCCTTTGGGACTATGAGGAATTTAAAGCAAGGATGGGAGCCAAAGATCCTCCTTTGGTGACTAGAAGAATAATGGAATCTGGTTTGTCCCATGTTGATGGTTTCCCCTCTACAGTGCAGTGTTATGAGCTAGTCCTTGAGTGCGCCAGGCACTATGATCAGGATACATAGAGGATAATTGGTCCTCAAGGGAGGGTCGTTGCCAATCTGAACCTAGTTTCCATTGCCCAAACCTTTGACATGCCAAACCGGTCTCATGTGGTGGGATTCACCATTGAGGCAGCTCAGGAGTTCTATGATGACTAGACTATGAAATCACAACAGTCTATCAACTCCTGGCTAGAGAAGCCCAAGTCCCACTATTCCAAGTTGCCTAAGCAGTTGTTCAGAGCAAAATTCAAGAAGGAGTATTATGATTCCATCACTTTTCTTAGCAGGGTGTTTGGATTGAAGAGTGCTGGTACATTTGAGAATTGGATGTGCCATGCGATTGTGAGGATGGAACAGGAGAAAGTTGACTACCATTGGGAAGGGGTCATCAGCCAAATAATTCACAAGAAGTTGTCCAATGTGTTGTGGACAAAGACTTTCACAATGACCTCATATCTAGTCTATGCACTAGCTAGATTCCACCCCTACAGAGGATTGGACACAAAAGAAATTTCCGGGAAGGATATTATTTATGAAGTTTTCCCTCAGTTGAACTGGGGAGGTTCGAGCTATAGGAGGGAAAATGATGCATTTACCATGCATATCACTAGAATGCTTTAGGAAGCAGAGCATGTCAGAATTTTAGATCAAGCAAAGGAGCTCATCAGGAAGTATGGAGCTTGGTTTATTCAATTCCCAACCTTCTCCTACATTCAGATCGATGGCTTCCAAAGGGCCCCATACAAACTTCCAAGGTATCCCACTGACCACATTATATTGTTGGAAGTAACTAGACAGATTTGTGATTTTGATGCCATCGTCAAGAAGGACAAGCATAAGACTAGATTTGGCATGGATTTTCCCCTAAGGATTGGCACTAGTGAAGTTTGTCCTTCCATTGGTTCTGCCTAGACTTCTGAAGAAGAAATGAGTACTCTTGGTCTGTCTTTCCATTCTGAGAGATCCAGGTTTGACATCACAGGGGAAGCTCAAAGGAGATATAGTAGGGAATATAGCCATAAGGTGAATATAGAGGACTACTGGGCCAATTGTGGTGATGAATATGAGGTTAGAAAGAAGAAATTATCTCGGCTTCCAATGGATGCGGTCCGATTGTATAATGTAAGGGCAGTGCCTGATCAATTGGAGGATGATGGGGACTTGATTTAGGATCATGCCTATGAGGTAGTAAAAGATAGGCCAATTGGTGATGTAGACTGGTTAGAAGAGGAGCAAACATAACTTAAGTAGTTGATGGAGCCAGTCATTAAAGTTACCAAGTTGTGGCTCAAACACACTATGTGGGAGTTGGAAAATAAAGGAGTGAAATGCACTTATAACCTGATGGTAGACTTGGATTCCCATTCCACTTCTGAGGAGTTCACGGGGCAGCAAGATCCTAAAGGAACTAGACTCCACATCCAAGATCAAGACAAAAGGTGTTCAGTAAACAGAGGTCCAAGAGACAGAGAAATAGAGAAGGCCAAAGGCTAAGAGGGGGATAAGAACTAAAAGATCTGAACAGAAGGAGGTCGAAGAACAGAATCCTGGGGCTGATGCTCCTATGCCTAAGAGGAGAAGAATTGTGAAATTGTCAGAGAAGGCGAGCTCCAAGGCTGGGGAGGAGGTAATTTCCCCACCAATTGTGAATGTTGAAAGTTCAGAGGAGAAAGCAAAGGTATATACAAGGAGGTCTAGTACTCCCTCTCCTAGGAATGATGTGCCTAAGGCAGATTTTCCTCCCGCCACTCTTCATAAGGAGCAACATGATGATGTGCCTCTTGCTCATGAAGCTCAAAGCAAACCAAGTGAGTCAAGGGATGTTGAGAGTCATCTGGATACTGAAGGGGAAGAGTTTCATGAAGGTGAACTCTACAGTGCGAAGGCCGAAATTGAAAAAGAAATACAATCTCCTTTGATTGCACAAATAGATTCTCCTGTTAGGACTGAGGAAGTTGAGTCTCCTTCAGGAGGAGTGGAGGCAATGAGAGATCCATCACCTAAACATAAGGGGAAGCATATTGAAAAGGAAGGCGAGATGGATGAGACCCTAAGAAACACAATTTAAAGGAAAGGATACCAGAGGATCAGCAGGGAGAGGTGCAAGCTGATTCACAATTAGAGCCCACTATTCCAAAGTGGCTGGACAAAGAGATAAAGAGGAAACAAGTTGTGGTAGAAGACATGCCACCAAATTGGGATGCACTCCTAGCCAAAATTGGGAAAGATAAAGGTAAGAAGAGGGATAGGGTGATCTCAAAGGTTGAAAGGGATGAAGCACATAACAAATTTGTTCATATCGCCACTTCTGTTCCAGACAAAGATAGAAATGATGTGGTCGAAAAGGATTACAGTGTTCAGACTCTCAATTTGGGGCCTACATCAGCTGAGCAGGATATTGAAGATTATGAGCTCTCCAGTACTGTTATTATGGATCGATTAAGGAAGGAAATGAAGACCAAGCAGGAGCTGAAGAAAGAGAACACAGATCTCAAGAAATGCTTGGAGGAATTGATGAAGCCATTGCGGTCCATTAATCCCTCTTCCTCTGCTTCAAATCCTCTGCCTCAGGAGACCATCACCGAGCTAGAAAAGATGAAAGCATCCACTATTGCCACTGTGAATTGGCTGAGAGGGGTGTAGGTAAAAGGTGATGAAGCTATCGGGGAGATCCAGTCAACTAGAAAGGATGCTGCAAGGACCACTGAATGGTTGAAGTAGGTAATGACACAAGATAAAGATGACATCCGACCTCCTTCTACAGAAAACCAGGACTATAATGGAGTACACCTAGGTTGAGTGACAAGATCCTTCCTTCTTCTAGAGCTTTGAACCATGGGAATGGTTTGAGGCATTGCAAATTAGGAAAAAGGTGTTGAAGAAGATTTACAAACAAAGAAAACACATTGACGACACCCTAGCTGGCATCTACAATGGTTGCATTGCTTTTTTGAGATAATGACAGGAAGAAGGAAGATCGCCCCAAGTATGAACTTGGAATAGTTGAGGAAGTGGTGGCATGATTTCTATGCACCACTTGATGATGGGTCTATTTTCGAGCACCAGCTAGATGATGCGGCCACCTACCTTGCAGTTATTGATAAGTATTTGGCATATAAGGTAGAATGGGATAAGTCAGTCAAACACTCAAGAGAAGAGATTGCATCCATTGAGAATTGACTTAGGGTTCTTCCCCTACCACCAGTCGCAGGCCTGGATGAGACATTCTTGAAAGTACACGAAGAGCCAGGTCAGAGCAGAGATAATAGGGAAGGGAGCTAATGATAGGCTGCGACGATTTGTGCTTCTCTATTATCTTCTCACGCATCATCCGAGCTGCGGATCTCGGCCGACTTGGATAGGATGTGCATTTAATGTTGTTTGACCCATTTCGAAGACTCTCTTGGCCGGGTGGTTGTGCCGAGTTATTGCTGCGAAACCCTTGCCTTGCTGACGGATTCCTGGGGGTTTCTATAAATTGGGCATGTCGCCTCTTTGTAAAGGGTTAGAACAGTTAGAAATAGTTGGAAGGTTAGAATTTGTAACTAGAACATAGAGCAGAGCTAGTTAGAAGTAGAGTAAGTTAGCAAGTAGTTTCCCTCAAGAAAATATTGTAACAGAAAGCTAGAATTGTTGCTACAGTGAACAATTTGAATACAAGAAATGACATTGTGATTTGGTGCCATACTTGTTTCTTTTGTTTTGCATGGTTCCAGTTATTCCATCTTTAAAATTGCTTTGAGAAGGTTAATGTTTAGATTAGATTTGATTTAATAATGTTTGTGATTCAATACTTGAATGTTGCAGCAATCCTTCAGTCCACACTTTTTGCAACCAACTGATTGTTAGTTGCTTTGCAAAGTTAGCCTGGACTTTATATTCCATGTGCTTAAGTTCGATTGTAAAGATTTGTTCATTTTTAACTGCAATAGGTTTATTTGAATGAAGGTTTACGATTTGAAAATCTTAACACCTTAGAAGATTGCACTATTTTCTGTGAGATTGTAGATTTATCTTGGTCAAGTAGAAATCAATTTTGAAGGATTGGTCCATTTTGAGTATTGGTTACTTTCATTGTTAATCTTAGGTTTAGTATTAAGCTTGCAAATCTCTTTGAAACCCTTCTCTTTTTTATTTCTTTGATTATTGGGTTAAAACTAGGATTGAAGCATCATCAGATTGTTAGATCTGATAAAATTGATTCAGCATTTGCTCGTAGTAAGGTCCCATTGTGATTACCAGCATTTTCACATTTCGTTATTGAGTTGTTTATGCACTATCAAGACCTGACATTAGAGACCTTGGGGTTATCTCTTGAGGCTTGCCGATAGAGATTTACCTTTCAAGAGAGATAGGATATCATATTTTTCTCGGTTATTGTGTGAAAACATGATCAACAATACCGATGAGGGTTGAGGGTCCCACGTGACAAAAATTTACCCCCCAAGTTGAGAGGTTGACAAACAAAGTCGACTGCAACACAGAAAGAGTGTCAAGAGTGGGATTCAAACCCTCCCCAATAGAGTCACCAATTTTGTTAACATAGACTAACTGCCACTATACCAAAAGCATAAGTTGTTAGTGAGGGAAACATTGGAGAGGTTTAAGGGGTACCGACAAGGGTTGAGGGTCCCACGTGACAACAACTCCTTTAATATATCATCCATTAGCATTCTTGAAACATTTTCCTTAAGACATCAACAACCATAATAAAGAGGTAGGGGGAAAGGGGATATCCTTGTTTAATCCCTTTACCAGCATTGAAGAAACCATGTAGAACCCCATTAACCAAAATAGAGTACTTGACCATAGACATGCATTCAGAAATGAGATTCACAATAGTCTGATTGAAGCCAAACCTATCTAAAACTTTAATATGAAAACTCCATAGAATTTTGTCATAAGCTTTGGAAATGTAAAGTTTGAAATCCATACTAGCACTGTTACATCTATCTATTGAGTGAAGGATTTAATGTGTGAAAATGGTAGCATCTATAATGTGGCGATCTGGGACAAATCCTTTTTGGCATGGGCTAATGATTTTTTCAAGAAAAGGTTTCAGATAATTGAATGGGATTTTAGAGATCTTATAAACGATGTTACACAAGCTGATAGGCGTAAAGTCAGCCATGGTCTAGTGTTTCATTTTTGGGAATAAGTGCCAAAAAGGTATGGTTCAATTGTTTTAGGAGTTTTCCTGACCTGAAAAAATCTTTGGTAGAAAGGAATAAGTCCTCTCCCACAATCTCTCAATACTCCAAAAAGAAGGCCAGAGGAAAGTCATCCAGTCTAAGGGCCTTGAAAGCTCCCATGCTAAAAAATACTAGTTTGACCTCCTCAGGAGTGACGGCCTTGAGAATAGTAGTATTATCCAAATTAGTTAAAGTAGGGGGAATGGAGTCCAGTAATTGGTCATCAGAAAAAGAGTTAGGAACCACAACAGGCTTAGATAAGTCTTGTTGAAAATATCTAGATGTCAACTAACTAATCTGAGCAGGAGTAGTGGCTTCCACTCCCAAATCATTCTTCAACTTCTTTATTTGGTTCCTTTTCTTGTGTTTGAGAGAAGATATGTGAAATAAGGAAGAGTTGTGGTCTCCTTCTTTCAACCATTGAATTATAGACTTTTGTTTCTAGAATATTTCTTCTTCTTTTTCAAAATTTTGTCCCATTCAATGTGGTAACCCTTCTCCTCCTGGTAGGCCTGTTCACTAACATCCCCATTTTCCATTCTAGTTTGGGCCTCCTTAATATTAATAGAGAGATCTCTTTTCTGGTGGAAGATATCCCCAAAAACCCACTTGTTCCAGCATTTTACCATATTTTTTATAAACTTGACCTTTTGAAAAAATATAAGCATGGGAGACCAATGAATAGAGGCATTCCACCAGCTAGAAATTGTATTTCTAAAGTCCAGGTGAGATCTCCACATGATCTCATAATGGAAGGGAAAGGGACCAACAACAAAAATTTCATTCAAGATGAGCAGGAGAGGGTTATGGTCAGAGATAGTCTGGGGGAGAGCCTACAAATTAGAGCTAAGGAGAGAAGCCAAGTTAGGGGAGAAAAAGAAACGGTTGAGCCTAACCTAAATAAGGTTATCTCCCAATCTCTTGTTGGTCCAATTATAGTTTTAACCTTGTAAATCCATATCCACAAGCCCAATAGTACTTAATATATTTTCCAAGTCAACCATACTATCAAAATAATCCATAAGACCCCCACACTTTTCAAAGGGGTATAAAGGAGAGTTAAATTCCACTACAAGAAAATAGCAAGCCTCTTTATTATTCAGGATCCAATCCATAATTTCAAGCCAAAGAGGTTTCCTAGCATTCCTCACATTGGGGGCATAAATATTGATTAGAATCCAAGTAGACCCATAATGGGTGAACTGAACTCCCAAGCTATTCTTAGTTTGAAATAGTTTGTAACCACTTAGTCTGTTTAGATTCCACATAACAGCAAGGCCTCCCGAGGTCCCATTTAACATCACTAAAAGAAAAGTGATCATTAGGCCAAATATTCTTAGCAATGAGTTCAAAGTTTGTTTTTTTATTTTCACTTCTTTTAGTAAAATTATATCAAGCTTGTGCTCCCAAACATAATTCTTTAGTGCCAGCTATTTATGAGGGATATTGATCCCTCTTATATTCCAGGAAAGAACTTTCATTTTGACATATTCTTTGAGGATGCTTCCAATGTCCTCTATTTTCCAATAGCTATCCCCTTGGTTGTTTCTTTGTTTCTAGATTGCCTCTAATTGGGTCTATTGGGTTTTGTTTCAACACCAACATGTCCTCCTTTCTTTTTTTTCCCTTCTTCTTTAGGGCTAACCATCCATCCTCTTCATTGGTTTGGCTGTTAGTCTAAGGTTCAACAATTGTGTTTGTCACATAGATTTTAGATGCTTCTCCATCCCTCACATCTTTAGGTATTTCACCTTCTTCTAGATCTTTATTCAGTTCATGGGTAACTGGGAGGTTAGGCAGGTACAAGGGTTTCTCATCCTCCTTACATGTTGTGTAAATTGGGTCACATAGTAGGTTTTTTGATGGAGTCCTAGTCAATAGAGGGTTATCTAAAGGTTTTTTGTGTGAGGTTACAATGAGGTTTGTGATAGGGTCCTCACAAGCCACAGATTTGGTTGAGGAATCAAGAATATTTAAAATCTCAAATTTGAAAGGATAGTTGGCTGAGATTTCATCCATGGGGGAATCATCCTTAATGGGTTTTTGAAGGATTTTCATAGAGGTCTTATAGTCGGAGATGAGGTGCCTTGGTTTGGAACATTTTTTACAATAAACAATAGTATTTTCATAGAAAACTTTTTGGTTCCATGAACCAAACTTAGAACTCATAGTCACTGAGTTGGGTAGAGTCTTTTTAATATCGATATTAACACAAAAGCGTGCAAAGACTAACATGGACCTCATTCTGGTGATGATGTTGGATGTAATGAAGTGACCCATTGAATCACAAATAATTTGAAAAATTGAATCATCCCAGTATTCTAGCGGAAAACCCAATAGTCCAACCCAAATAGGTTAGATTTGTTAAGGTCGATGGTAGGATTGAAGCCAAGCTTCCACCAGCAAAGAGACATGCTATGCTTCCTGTAAACCCAAGCCAAAGATAGAACATAGAGTAAATCATTAGGAACAGTAAATTTAAAGAGGAACAACCTTCTATCTATAGAACACACTTCACCACTTCCTTTTAGGTTCCATTTAGCCATAGTCCATCTTTTAACCATATCAACGATTGGGCACGGGAGGAGAAAAATTTTCCCACTATAGACTTCTCCATAGAAGAAACTATTCTATCAATGGTGGAATCCGAGAGAGATATTTTAGTACCAAATATTGAGCTCACGATTTCAAGTTGAGGGAGAATTTTATCAGAATAAGGACTTTGGGAAGAGTTGAGTAGGACATTCTTCCAACCTTTGGACTCTAGAAAGACTGGAATCACAGGCACATCCCTAGAATCAAGAGGGGGAGGGTCACTCGAGGAAGACAGGGGTGCATGTGTAAAAATTAGGGCACAATCAGAAGGGGATAGGGGAGGGAGACCGTGGGATACCCCCAAGGAAACATCCACCATGCGCATAGGTAATTCAAAATAGTAGAGAAGGAAAGTAGAGTGGGAAAGATAATTCTTGAATTCATGTTTTACTCTTTGTTATCTTATTCATCTCCACTTGAATATGTGATGATAACTCTAGATATATCAAAGCATGGTAGTAGTATTGAAGAACTCATGGATAGGAGCCCATGAAAAATTATTTTGTTCCTCAACAGTCTAATGTAGATGCATCATTTATATGTGTTTTTTTATGTTTTGTCATAGTTTCTAGATATTTATAGGCTCATACATGTAGATAAGAATTTGGTTATTACAACCTTTTAATAATAGTTATAATGAGCCAATAAATAAAACTAAACTTTTTTGTTTTTAGCTTGTATCTAAGAGGTTAGAGTCAGTTTAGGAGTGGTTTTTATTTTTCTAAATAAACCTTTTAATAATAGTTGTATTGAGCTAACAAATAAATTTAAACCTATTTTCTTTTATCTTGTATCTAGGAGGTTAGAGTTAGTTTAGGAGTAGTTTTGAATTTTCTAAATAAGAGAATATTTGGAAGAGTCTATCTTGGGCTCAAATCATCTTCCTTTTTATGTATAAAATAAATCCTTGTATTGAGCATTGGAATAAGGAGAGTTAACTATGCATAAAAAAGGACTTAGTAAATTGCTCATAATTTTCTCATTTCTCAACAAAATCAAGAAATTCAAAATATTCTAGAAAGCTAGAACAAGGATAATAAAACCTAAAATTCATTCTAGAAAATTTATTTTGATGAGCATGTTGGTATATGCAAAAAATTGACAAGGTTTTTAGAGCATGATACATAATATTTCAAGACTTTTATTGTAATTATAAATTAAAATCGATGTCTATAAGTTTTATGAATTGAGATTTAATATAGTTTAATGCATATATAAGGACCTATTTTGAAAATAATCAATTGATCATAGAAAGAAGAATCAATTTGGTCTTGTTGTGAATTAAAAATTTTATATGAGTAGTAAATTGTTCCTTAGCCCTACATCATGTGTGAATCATGTTACACTATTTAGGCTAGAAGCATCAAAATTATGCAGCTCTATTAATGTTACCAAACCTAAATTGGGTTTGTTAAGGAATTACCAATTAGGTCATATTGGAGACCAAGGTTTAAAAAAAATTGGTAAGTAATATGGTGGAAGGTATTTTATATTTTTATTAGATTTGAACATTATGAACATTATAAATATTTTTTTTAGAGAAAAATATAGTTTGACTATTATTAGGAAGTTCTAGAGTAGGGGATGTATTGGAAGTGGTTCATAGTAATATATTTGGTCCTATCCATATTCACTTAATTGATAAGTCTTGTTGATATCTCCCTTTAACTAATTATTACTATTATCAATGAGGATTGCACCCTAGTTAAGTTAGACTCAACTATCCTATGTAACATGGAAACATTCTCAAGCTGTGGGTGACTTATGGCGAGAATGAATCTCTAGAGAGAGTTGGTTCCCCTGGTAGATCACCTAAAACTACTAACTTTTCTGAGAAAAGGGATAGAAGGATAACTAGAAAGAAAATCCTAAAACCTAAAGGGTGGTGCACCAAAAACTTTAAAACTTATTCACTAAAACAACACACAATCAACTCTCAAAAAAAATATTTACTCTCACAATCTCATGTGAAATAGGCAATACAAAAGTGATTTGGATAAGGCTTGAAATTAAACACAACACACAACCTGCATTACATGGAACTTTTGCACACAAATTTGCAATAATGAGACATAAAAAGAATTCAACACTTAGAATCATAATGGAACATCAAATCATTTACTGCAAAATGAGACAAAAACCATGAGATAGGAATACACTGCTACTTTTATTGATCTGAAAGGAGCCTATGTATCAAACTGTAAAAAAGTTGAGTTACAAAAAAGGATTACAAAACTCTCTACAAGTGATCAAGAGAGGAAGAAGCAATCATTCGAACTAAGAAAAAAAAAAAAATCTCCAATATATATCTCCAATGAGTCTCCATGAGTGAATGGGAAAAATCTCAATTAACTACTCACCAAAATAGAACTCAAGTTTCATTTTCGAGCAAAGGGAAAAAAACTGAAAAAACAAGGCCCAGAACTGATCCAAAATGAGTGAAAATAGGTGGCAAGTTTCCCTCCTAAGTGGTTTGACCCAAAAGGACTCAAAAATCACTCAGTTATGACTGAAAATTAGAAATAGAAAGCTCAATTCACTCATTCTTCCATTTTGCACAATTGGAACTCAAGCAAAAATAGAAGGTAAACTAAAATTTTCTATGAGGACACTCAACACTTGCTTTTATTTTACTGCATTTTATGACACTTAATCAAGCAATTTATAGAACATTACATAAATAATGTCTTATAATGTTTGCAATTGTAACCTTGCAAAAATAGAAAGGCAAACCTTGGCTTTGAATTGATTTTGTAGAAAAACAAGGTATATATGGTATATATGATTTATTTTTGCAAAGGATTAGTGGCTTGCATGGGCATTTGATTTTCTTTTAAAATCAGAATAAAATCCTAAGGCACCTAAGGCCTAGGCTTGACTCAATATGCAAGAGGACTTGAAATAATACCACTAAGGTATTAAATTAGGCATAAAAAGTTTTTAAACAATGTTAAAATACACCCAAAAGGGTTGGCTAAATAATTAGGGTAAAAGGAAACCCTAGAACCAAAATCCACAGCCTCTTATCTTTTTCCATTCATTTTTCATTTCACTTTCGTGGGTGAAGACTTGGGTACCGCCATGGTAGGGCTTGATCAAGCTTTCACAAAGTCTCTAAGGCTTTTGTTGAGCCATCATGGAGCTATTTTTGAACCTCCTATAGACTTGTGTTGAGGCTGAGTGATATGTTTTTCTTTTTGCATCTTTGTGTTTTTTTCATGCTCGGCTTCTTTGTGAAAGAGCTATCAAAACTTATGCTCTCTATATTTTCCATTCTATAAAGAAAATGAATGAAAGCTCTTTTCTTTTCTTTGTTTCATGAGCATCTCTCATATTTTTCTTCTTCATGGTCATGGACTTTACTGTGGAAATAGGCCATGGTTCTTCTGTAAAAACTTCAATTCTTGGCCCTTTGTATCTTCGTGGCCATGGTTATGAATGTCTGCTCTAGATTTTTCTTTTGTAATAGGCCACGACTAAAAACAATGGATTTTAAGTATTATTTCTGCATCTTCATCTTTATTGTACAAATCAAAGATAGGTTTTTTTTTTAAAAACCCATGACCTTCATTTCTCTTGACCCTTAATGAAACTCTACTAGGGTTCAAAACCCGCGACCTCCTCATGCTATTGTTAGGGATTTTGAGAAGAAAATATGCTTTTCCTACTATGGGTAAAATTTTTGTGCCTAGTTAAAGCACTCATCCAGGCATGAAATGGTCTCTTTGTCTATGATAAAATGATGAAGATGAATGCTTCTATAATATTTTCCTTTCTAGAATGAATGGCAGGCCTTTACTCTATTTGTTTGTTATCGTGAGCATGTATTTGGTTCATCTAGTTCTTGACACTGCAAACAAAGTTACCACCCTACTACAAGTCTACATTATTCATTTTTCTCATGTTGACATCATGCATATCTTCTTATGATCATTCCAAACCTTTGATGGACTTTCAAGGATTGCATAGGTATCTTTCTTGAGAATATTCCTTTTGCCACCAAGATTTGCAAGTTTCCTTGCATTTGCTACCTTTCATGGGTCTATGGCATCTTTTGTATTCATCCATTGTGTATTATACATGAAGGAGATGAATTTTGGACTGTTAAAGCATTCTTTGTGGCCATGGATGCCCTTCAATATCATTCAAAATATTTGCATAAAACCTAAACAATGATTTCTCTCCTTTTGACTTTACATTTGCTTAAAGGTCTTTATTTCTTTGGTCTAGTACCATTCTGTATATGCAATGCTAACTTTACTTTGCAAACATGTCATGAACATTGCTTGATACAAAATGATTATGCTTGCATTCAAATTCTATACTTGTATGTTATGCATGGAACTGTACATTCACTTCTAGTTTTGGAAAGAAACATGGTTGTTGTCCCATCATTGATGGAAGTATTTCTTACATAAACTAAACCCCTCATCCCATGCATGGTGACTGAAACCTGGTGATAAGCACTATCCCAAAGCACAATGATTTATGATTTCTCCTTTAAATTATTCATTTTATATGATGAAAACAACAGCAATGATGTTGTGACAACAAATGAAAATCATCATAAAATAATGATGCAAAACCAGGGATGACATGAAAACTTGTAGATACACAAAGCTCCTTGGTGAGAAATGATGCACCTTTACTCTATTTTGCATATTACTTAAGCAATTAAATGAGCTCATTGATCATTTGTGATTCCCATTTCAAAGTGAAATGGGGTAATCTCATTGCACCTTTTACTTGGTTGTCATGAATGGACAATGTGCTTAGCTACCTCACAAATTGATCTTCAATAGAATATGTCATTATTTGAAAAGCTTAATCATGTCTCTTACTTATCACACACCCCTCTTAAGAATTAGGGGCAAAATGTTGGGCTCAACCCTTGCGGGAGCCCATTTTGCTCCACATGCTATGATGTTAAATGAAAATATCCAACAATGAAAATTTCACCTATACCTGCATAGTGAACAAACATGTTAGATAAAAAGCAGTGAAGTTGAATGCTCCTGTGATGTTTGATTTTCGGGCTCTCTTGGAAACATGTGATAATGGCTCAACAGATTTAATGCATCATATATGTAGGCTATATTTCTGTTGATGAAACATATGATGAGATTTCATGTCCCGAGCTCTAACTAATTCTTTCAATCATCTGTAGGTACATCTGAAGACCAGGAGTAGGAGGAGTTGAAGAAAAAAGGACCAACACCAAGATTCTACCATTTTAGGCAATGAAGGATATGATTTATTTTCATGTGTTTTTCCTATTTTATCTTTAGTTGTATAGCTTACATGTATGTTGTTTTAGTTCAATCATGCCCATGGCTTGTGTGGGTCACTTGAGCACTTTTCTTTTAATGTATAAAACAAAAAAAATTATGCAAACTTTTGTACATTTCCTTTGCAAAATGAATAAAAGACAATAATATGCAATCTGTAAAAAAAAAATGTGTTGTAAAACCTTGCATAATAAAATTGAATCTCTTTTGAAAGTGTACTTTTTTTGCAATGGTTAAGCATAGCAGAAATTTGTTGGAATACCTTTCACTTTTAAATGTAATCAATTGTCCCAGCTCTACCAAATTGAGTTGTAAGTGAGATTTGGTAACAATTACTCTATACATTCTTGGGTATATGTGCTTCATAAATAATTTGAAGCATTTCTAAAATTCAAATAATTTAAAAAAAAAATAAAAATGAAGGATAGATAATGATGGGGATTTTTTCTCTAATAAATTTTAGTCATATTGTAAGCACACTAGTATCATTAGAAAATGAAGAAAATCATATAAATGTATATATAATTTAATAGTTACCATAAGGGGTTTAAGTATATTCTGGAATCCGGCTATAGTAGGTGTAAAGGAGATCGAGAAAAGTGACAATTGGATCACAGTATAGGTAAGACATTTTCCATCAAATTTTAAGTTTTTTTTATCTTTAACGTCTATATTTTGATCAAAATAGATGATAAAAAGAAGATACAGGACACACTTTCATCTAGAATAAAAATATTAGATAGAAAATTTATACTCAAAGGAGACTTTAATGTGATTATAAAGTTGGAAGAAAAAATTGGAGGGTTGAGATCTGAAAACATAGTAATCAAAGATTACTGGAACTTTGTAAAAATAAATAGGCTCAAGGACATTCGTCCCAATAATGTGATATATGCTTGGAAAAATAGAAGAGTAAGATTCACTAATATATCAAAAAGGCTTGAGTATTTTTTGATATCTAGGGATTGGCTCAATACACCTGTTAGATTGGAATCTAAGATACAATGAATAGATATTTTTTACTACTTCTCAATCAATCTAGAAATAATCAAAGATTTTCCACTAACAAGTTACTTCAAATTTGAAAGAATATGGATGAGGAGACCAGATCTAATTGACCTTATTAGTAAATGATGCTCAAAATTCCCCAATATGGTTGGTACAAAGAGATTTTTTTTCATACAAAAGATGGCATACATAAAGTGGAAGATAAAAGAATGGAATGTACAAAAAAGGATTGGAGATTGAAATGGAAGAACTAAATGAGAAAATCATAAAGTATGGGATTTTTCAAGAAGATTTCTAGAAGGATAAAACTTTGCGAGTAGAACATGCATAATTGTTAGCAAGAGAGGAACTATTTTGGAAAGCTAAATCGAGGGAAACATGGTTGGCAGGAGGGGATCATAATACATTTTTTTTCACAACTCAGTTAAAGCTAGAAGGATTCTAAATAGGATCAGTGAGATTCAAGACAAAGATGGTAAAAAATGTGTCAAGGAGGGAGAACATAGAAAATGTTGCAGTATATTTTTTCAAGTCCATTATGGCTTTGGAAGGAGGGATGGATATACTATCTAATATAAAGATAACTAGCTACATCTTAAAGCTCATAAGAGAGACTGAAAATAGAATTCTCATGGAACCTTTCATTGAAGGGTAAATCAAAGAAGCCACATTTCAGCTCCACCTTGATAAGGCACTAGGGAAATTATAGAGGAATTTAGAAGGAAAAAAGAGATTTGTCAAACACATTAATAATATAGTCATAACACTAATTCCAAAAAAGAATGAATGTATCTCATTTTTTGCATATAGGCCAATCTCACTATGTAATATAGTATACAAGATAATCTTGAAAGCCTTAGAAAATAGACTAAAGAAAGTATTAAATTGGGTTATTTCAAAGTAACATAATGGGTTTACGCTTGACAAAGAAAGCATGGGTAACATTATCTTAAACAATGAAACAATACACTCAATCATAGGAGAAAAACATAGAATTATGATGATCAAATTACATTTGAGTAAGGCATATGACAAAGTAAGCCAGAGATTATTAATGTAGGTTATGAAGAGATTTGAATTTTGTGGGAGGTGGTTGGGATGGATCTATCAATGTATATCAACAATCAGATTCTCAATCGCAATTAATAATTCATTATACATATTCTTTGTGTCATTGAATGGTTTGCAAAAAGGAGATCCACTTTTACCATTCCTCTTTGTGATCATGGCTAAAGAATTGGGGAGGACAGTAAAATTTAGGCAAGATAAGGGAATATGGAAAGGGGTAGAGGTGGCAAGGAATGTTAAGCTAGTAGCACACATCCAATTTGCAGATGATACAACGGTCTTTAGGGAAGAAAATTTGAGGGAGGAAAACATAGTAAAGGAGACTTTAGCCACATATGTACAGGTTGCTGAAGAAAAATCATAAATAAGGAAAATTTGATTTTTTTTTTTAATATGAAAAAGGCAATGGAAAAATAGATAGCACAAGAGTTGGGGCTTGCAATAGAAACATTACCTTTAAAATATCTAGGGGCCCCAATATTTAATGGAGAAAATAGAATAAAACTATGGGGCGATGTTATATATAAGTGCACAAATAGAGCCACATCTTGGAATGGAAGATGGATCTCCCTAGAAGGAAGGATTTTAATGATTAAATTAGACTTGGAAGCAATGCCCATTTATGTGATGTCCTATTTATAGGTAACAAAGAAAATGGAGAACCTGATGAAAGGATGCTTGAAGAGATTTCTTTGAGAGGGATCCAACTTAAAGAAATGTATTACCCTAGTTCATTGGGACACATTATGTAAGCTAGTCAAAGAAGGAGGTGTAGGGATAAGAGAACTCGGGGCCCAAAATAAAGTGTTAGGGGTGAAGTTGGTGTGGAAGATGTACACTAATCTAGATAATCCATGGTGCAGAGTTATGTGCAGTAATTATCTAGACAATGAAGAACCAAGTTGGATCTTATATGCATGATGGATCTACAACATGGAAATTTATATGGGATTTTAGACTAATAGTCATAGAGCATCTAACATAGAAGATCAATAATGGGAAAATGGCTAATTTTAAAAGGATTATTGGGAGGGATACACCCTGCTATTTGAAATAGTAGAGCTCGGACTTATTTAGGATATGATGGAAAGAGAAGTAGGAATAAAATGTGGCAAACTATTTTAGATTGGTGGAAAAATCCCTGTCCATATATTTTGAATGGATAAAATTTGAAAAAATCTTGGAGAAAGAAGAGCCAAAAAAAACTCCTTAGTGTTGAATTAAAAAAAAAGGGAAAATAGTCTCGAATCAGGAGAGTGACAAGATAATCTATTGTGGGACCAAATCAGAGAAATATACAAAAAAATGGGATACCAAATAATACAGGCCTAGATGGGCATGGTAGGTTAGAGCATGGAATTGTGTTGGAGCAATCAAGTACTCCCAAAATTGGGAATTTTTATGTGGATAGTGTTGCACAAGAGGATTATAATAGGGGAGTGGTTACAAAGTATAGGCATTTAGGAGACCAACCATTGTATGATGTGCAAAAAGGTAAAGGAGATGACCAACCATCTTTTACTAAATTATCAATTCATAGAGAAGTGTTGGGATTGGATATAGATAAAACTTAATTGGCCAATCCCAAGAAGCAAAGATGTGGTGGAGTTCCTCAACAACTAGCCAAGGCTTCATGACAAAGCTCTATGGGGGGAATTTGGATAATATCTCCATCAATGATGTTGTGGAAATTATGGAAGGGGTGGAACATATGCATAATTAATGAGATTGAGAACTTAGTAATTAATGAGATTGAGAACTTAGTAGAAAAAATTAATTACAAAGATAGAAGTAGGTATATGTGAAGTTTTGAATAACAAAACTCAAAGGAAAATAGGATAGGTATTTATGAGGTGGGATAATGAAGTAAAGAATGGTCTAGACTCAAAATATCTCATATTGCCTCAACGGAGATGGGGAGTTGAAGTAATATGAAATAAGCCAAGTGGATTTCCCCTTTGAGTGGTAGGCTAAAATTAAATTTCAACGAGGTAACAAAAGGTAACCCAAGAAAAGTAGGGATCAGATGCATATTGAGGGATGAAAGAGGTAATTTAATTTGGGTAGTTTTAAAGAGAATTGGGGTTGTAATAAAAAATGAAGAAATGGAAGCTCTATAATGGGGATTTGAGAATGAAAATGTAGAGGAATAATTTTTATAGATATAGAGGGAGATTCCATGATATGCATTAACACAGTCATGAGGAAGGGAATACAAAATTGGAAACTGTAGGCATGGATGGGAAAGATTCTAGAATATCTACAAGGAATGTGGGAATTATTGATAAAAATTGTTTATATAGGAAAATAAGGTTGAAGCCTTTTAGTGAATGTTGGAGTTGAAAGCTATCCTTTTGAAGTTATGGATTTGGATCCCAAAGCATGGAAAGGATTAGAAATCATCTTGGAAGAGGAGGGGTCATAAGCATTGAACGAAGGGACATGACAATATGGTATCTATAATTTACAAGAACTATGCATGATGAGAGTTATGTGATGTCAATAGGAGTGTTTGGGTACATCAGAGTAAGTAAAGTGTAGATATGAGATCTACATCAAGATTATTGGAAGGTGAGAGGGGAAGAAAATATACATGAAATATCCGCTTTTGGATGCAATTTACAGTCATAAACAATGAGAGATTTCATAAGGCTCTATATAAGAAGGAGGTATATGGAAGATGAGGAAAGATGATAGAGCACAAGATATTTGGTGTTAGGTGTCACTACTTGGTAGAAACTAGTGATGCTAAGATAAAAATGCTATTAAAGTTTGGTGCAAAGGAAACAAAGGTAGCCATATCCAAGATCATAAGCTTGGAGAAATGGGAAAATGGGCATATCCATGATCATAGAGTGTACAGGCTATTCATAATAATGTGGTGTAAGTTATGGGACCCAAACCATGGGGAAAGGTCATTGTGAATAGTCTAGTTGTATGTAGGAGAACTTGGAGGTTATTACCACTAGCATCTCTTCAATCAATAAAAAAATGATAATGGGAATGTTATTTAGGATCTTCGACACAAATGATGTAAGGAAAAAAAAAATCACAACTCAAGCTTTGGTCCTCTTCAAGGATGTTCTATAGAACAAAAATATCTAAACCCTCAACTACTATATCAACTTAAGTGGAGATCTTTTCTCCCTAGTTTAGGTTGAAACAATAGTGACCTTTCTTCAAAGCATGATGTATGTAATGAAATGTGTGTCTATTAGTGTGGGCCAATATTAAACTTTATGAAATCTTTGTTTATTTTAATAGAGCCTTGTTTGATCAATATAGAAGCATGAAAAATAGTGTTGGTCTAGGATAAGAGTTATGAGGTGAGTAAATTAACATTTCTTGTTATTTAAAAATCAAGTCTCTTAATTTTTGTTATTGAGGAAAAGATTCCATGTGAAATTTGGATAGGTAATAACCCTACTATAACAAACCTAATATTATTTGTCTCAACCATTTGTTCATGTAACAAAGAATAAATGGTCCAAGTTATACTTCAAGAGAGAAAAATGCATTTTCATTAGGTATGGTGATAATATAAAAGGCTATGAGATTTAGAATCTAGTATCTTAGAAGTTTCTTTATTCAAGGGGTTTCATATTCAAGGGGTTTCATATTCAAAGAACATGGAATTTATCAAAACAAGATCAACCAATGAAAATAATATTGATAAGATGAATTTTGAACATAAATTATGCTAATAGCATACATCTGTAAATGAGAAACTAAGTGGACATGATAGTATTATTAGAGATGATATAAGAATATCTAATGTAATTTTTGAAGAAGAATAGGATGTAAGTACAATAGAAAATTATCCACTAGTGTCAACTATAAGAAGGTATACAAGACAATACAAAGGTTTAGTCCACCTAACTTTTAATGTGTTTTTGTTTTTAGTTGTACTAGCAATGAACTAGATTTTTAGGAGAAGATATTTCTTCTAATGAGAATAATTATTATAGATATTTGATGAAATATGATATACAAGAATTGCAATAGAATATGACTTGGTATTTATTCAATCTACTTGAAGTTAAAAAACCCATTGGATGAAAGTGGATATTCAAGAACAAATTTATAGTAGATGGTACATTGGAAAGGTACATGGTATTGTTCATGGAAATGGGTATTCCCATGTAGAGGGAATGGATTCTAGTAAGATGTTTTCTCTAGTAGATAAATTTAATTCCATTAGGATGCTTTTATAGTATATCTATAACTTATTATTTTGAATTGGATTAGATAGATGTCAACACAATATTCTTGCATGGAGATTTAGAGGAAATATATATAAATCAACCTAAACAATGTAAGGGGTAAAAAAAATATTGGTTTGTAAACTAGAAAGGTCTTTGTATTGGTTTAAAAAATCACCAAATATGTGCTATCAAAATTTTGATTCATATGTATTAGAACTAGGTTTTGAAAGGATTAATGTTAATCACTTTGTAATAAATAAATCAATGATACTTTTTTAATCATTATTTTATATGTTCAAAGATTTCTGGATTTGATTGTGTACAAAAAATTGATACAAAAAATTGTACACAATCAAATCTGGAAATCTTTGAACATACAATATGGATTGTGGAAATTTGATATCATTAATTATTTTATATGTTTATGATATGCTTATCCTTGGAAATGATAATCCATTTATTAGGTTAACTTCAGAATTAGTTACCTAGTATATCTAAAATGAAAGATATGGGTCTTTTAGGATACATACTTGCTATGGAGATCCATAGAGATGTGTTTGCAAGAATTTGTTGTTAAACTAGAGGAGGTATCTCAAAACTATTTTTTGATGGTTTAAAATGCAAGATAGTAATAATGTAAGTATCCATTACTATTAGGAACTATGCTAAGTTTGGAATAGTGTCCTAAGTTTATAGAGGCTTTGGAAGACATGTGAAATTTTTATATGTAAATGTAGTAGGTCTAGCCTTGTATATGAAATGGTCTATAGAAGGTCATAAAACACCCAAGTAGTTGGATTTCTAATTAGGCTCATGTGAAATCTTGGAAAATAGAATTGGGCCCAAGTAAAAAGAGTTTTTAGGTACTTGAAAGGAATTCTAGCTCATTGTTTTTGTCATCTTGGTACTTAGGATCTTAGCAAGATGTTAAACATACATGGGTTTGTTGATTATAATTGGGTTAAATCTAAATAACTAAAGATCAACAAGTGATTATGCTTTTACTGTCTTTGGAGTAACTATTACTTGGGTGAGTATCAATATATATTTGATTTGTTTACAACTGAAGTAGAGTACATGGTGGAAAAAATATTATAAATAAGTTGTGTGGTTACAAAGATTAGGTAATAGTATTATCTTTAATATTCATATAACATTAAATTATACTCTTATAATATAAATTTTCTAGCTAATAATTATTTTTTCCATATAAGAAATAGACATGTTGATGTACAATATCATTTTATCAAGTAAATTTTTAAACGAGGAAATTTTAAATACAAAAATTGACTTTCAAGTAAATATTATTGACTCTTTGAAAAAACATGTGAGTATTGATATTTTTGTGGTGCAAAGATGAAATGAGTTTATCCTAGTTACATAAACAAGATTAACTTCTTTGAATAGTATAATATCTCTTGTAGTAAAATAAAGTGGGAGCATGTTGGAACTTTAACATACCATTCACTTGTAGAGAGCTTTTATTAAGGTTACTAATGAGATAAATTGATGAACTCATTCTAAGTTCAAGTTTAAGTGTTTGTTTGTATACTAGTAAATAACTACAGAGTTAGTTATAGTGATGTTTGGTAACTTACCATGAATTTTAAATGTTATAGTTTGGTATGGAGACTTGTTCAAGTCTAGTGTTTCCATGTTCTTAATTGCAAGTCGTTTGGAAGAGAACTTGTAACCAAATAAATATATGTCACTAGAGTGTATATCACAATTATAGTTCACATGTGGAATTGTTGGAGTACATTTAGTGGTGGCAAGGAGCATCATGGTGATTTCCTCAAATATTATTAAAGGTACAAATATTAGATAGAAGTAATCAAGTTTTTTTCTATGATACCATAAGCTATGTGTAATATTTAGTTGTAGTACATAGGAATATTTGTGTGTAGTTTAGGTGAAATTGGTAAAAAACCTCAAACCAAGTATGAGTGGTATCAACTTAGTATGTGTTGTGATCATCCATATGGAGAATTCACATTTCATGTAATGTGTATAATGCCTATTTCATGGTATATTCATGAGATGGTTGTGTGACTAGATATTATACATAGTAGTTAGAGAGTTAGATGTTTGGTATTCCATGAAGATGGATATATCTATCTACCCATATATATGGAATAAGGTTTGGTTGGTTGAATTTTGATTGCCTAAATTTTTATTAAAATTGTTGTGAGGTTGTAAACTATATATTGGAAATTGAGACTCTATAAGGGAGACCTATTGTGTTGAATGTAACTTTCATGAATAATAAAATTATAAAAGTCCTTTTTTGGCGGGCTTAGTTTTTCGCATATAAATTTGTATTTCATGTTTATATACATGACTTATATTATTTCATGGAATTTATTTTATGTTAGAAAATTATATACCAAATATAATTATTTGATTGTATACAATCTTAAGGTGTTTCAATGTCCTCATATATCATTTTACTATATCAAAGATTGAATTCCCAACATAAATGAATGTACAACCCAAAAAAACATTTGAAAGATGTTGTAGGTTAGTTGAAACCTTACTGTAAAAGTACATTCATATTTTATATGTGTTCCCTAGCTTTTCTATAAGTGTCTTGCTACTTTATACATGTTTCTCATAATTGACACCACTTTTTCACCTAAATTGATCCACTTATATATAATACCTCCCAAACCAAGGATATTTTGATCCATAAATGAAATAATTCAAAAATACAAACCAATAAATTTCATATCCCTCCATCCAACTAACAATATCTTAGATCTCCAAGTTTGAATACAAATGTATTATTCACACATGACACCAATGAGAATGAATAAAATTTTTGATGACTTTATTGTATCTACAAAATATCTCTAAAGGAATCCACTACAAATCTACATGCAACAACCATTTAATAGATTAAAAACCACAATGGGATGATATATCCTCTACTTGGCCCTCCTTTTGATGGACTAAAACCTCTACACAAATAATACCATGATAAAATAGTAGCACTATGCTCAACTTAGCTAATTAAAACCTCCAATCCATTTAGAATGGATTATTAGTCCTACTAACTCAATAATATTAAACTCTCCTTGAATCAAGTTGCATCATTCTCACATGTACAACATACATTGTTAAAAAAAACCCTATTTTTTCTTCATCCCCTCAAGGTTCAACTTTGGTACTCACTCTAGATTTAGATCTATTTCTAGCTTGTGGCTCATATTATAGAATTATCTCTTTCTCTAGTACTTTGAAACTCAACATGATTTTTCTTGATCTCTAATCATATATCTACAAAAATTCAAAAAATAACTACACACAATTATATGTTAAAAATAAGAACAATGAAATGACCTACTTGGAAACACTTCCCTCTAAAAATTCAAAAAATAACTACACACAATTATATGTTAAAAATAAGAACAATGAAATGACCTACTTGGAAACACTTCCCTCTAATCTTAGAGAAAAAATTGATATAATATCACTTTATCTATAATATAGGGTGAGTATGGTAGAAACTAGTATATCACCATATATATTTAAATGTGAGATGTACCCAACTAAATTTTCATACATTTAACCACTTATAATGGTTTTTATAACTATGACACATATAATAAAGGACTAGAACAAAAACTAATTCAAAATGTAGAAACATAAATAATCTTCCATCACATACACATAAAATACAACATAATATTTAATATAACAAAACCCTCAAATACATCAAATACTATAGGAAGAGTGATTTTTTCTCCTCATGTCAATAATCCATACTTATACTTGTTTTACAATATCTTAATTGGTCTTATAATACAACTATAAACTATCTTGAAAATGAGCATGACCTACAACATAGTACTATGTAGATGGACTATAATATCTATATAGAGAAGATGGAATACCTCCTCTTAAAGGAATTATACCATCAAATTTCTAGATATAGCACTATTTTTTATACTTGTAATAACCCAATAAATTGTTATATTATCCCCACTATCCCCAACATGTAACCTCTGCTAAAATATGAGTCACTATCATTACCTAAGGTCTCCATGACTACTCATTGGGATACTTGTAGTATATTCTCTATTCACGTAGTTTCTTCTTTGTACCTCTATTATTATTCTCTCATCTATTATGAACATCCTCTACTAACCAACATTACCTTATTGATAAGCATGGATAAGTTTGAATAATACATGAACTAACTCTTCATATCTCTAATAAAATATACTATTCAGTAGCACATCTTTGTTCATTAGCATAATGAACACTATAATCCTACATAACTAAATGACTATCACACTAGCCACCTACTTACTAACTCTTCAAGTCCCAAGAGAAAAGAACTACCAACAATGACTTCCCAAATGTTTATACTATTTCATTCTTCTTATTCCCTTAATATTCATCTTTAATTCCTTTTCATTTCTATATTTTTCCCTTTCAGATTGATGGTCTCAAATATTTAGGTGGATACTACACATCTTACTCTTCACTACCAATAATAGACAACAATCGTGATTTAAGGCAAGGGAAAAGTGCCATCTAGAAATGATTTTTTTTTTTGGAATATGAAAGGTTCCTACCAATAGATGCTTATAAATATGACTCACGCCTAGCCAAAAAAAATTTTGATGCATGCTAAGGAATGAAAAAAAGCCTCTAAAGGTCCACATGCCCACAAAAATTTTCTATGCTAAATTTGAGCCAACCATCAGTATGCTAACCACAACTTTATTTATTGCAAACTAATTAGTACAAAATAATTTGAGTCAACATAGTAAGGAGACCTCAGTATGTAAGTTTGTCTCAATTACCAAGCATCACCTCTTGAATACACCACATACACATCTAAAATGCTAAAGTGATGAGTTGCTTAGATCTATTGGCTAGCAAGCTATGCTATGCTAGGTGTCCATGTAAAATTGATGAATGATTGGTCCCATAAGGCTAGAAATTTGTGTTATGCTAGTTTATTCATGAGACATATGGATCTACTAGCTAGCAAGATATGCTATGTTGTATGTCTATGCAAAATTCTCAAAATTCAAAGGACAACAAGCTTGGTTATGCTAATTTTATGGATTTTTTGGCAATCACACCTCAAAGAGAAGATAAATGTTTAAATTCATGGGGGACGGTTTAACATCTTGAGGATAAACTTGGTAATCACACCTTAGGGGTTGCATAAATGTTAACGTCACAAGGGGCAGATTGGTAACCACGCCTCAAGGTTGTTATCAACAACACTACCATAAAGGAGGTACATGATCAAATTGATAACCACATCTTAGGGGGTATTATGCACAATACCACCACCAAGGAAGCACATTGAATAAGTCAAATCTTCACTAGATGTCAATGTATGGAAATGGATAGGGTGATATGTCCCCCTTAAAATGCTAGCATACTTGTTATGCTAATATTTTAAGGAAAATAAAGGGGGAAGAGGGGATCCTAAATAAGGATGCACACCTCTAAAACTAGTTATCCTTTCCCCCAAGTGTATAGGAAAGGAAAACTATGTTGGATACTATTATGTTGCTACCATTGATGAAATATGGTTTCACATATGATTGTACCACCATGAATGGCAATGAGAAAACACATGAAGCTACAAATTGGACACATAGTGAGGAACAACATAATATAATATATTTTATCATTTAGAATAAATATGTGGATCAACACATAGAAGAGTGATACAACCACTGTTGAGAAGTTGTATTTTAATTCTTAAGGCCTAACATTCATTAGTGGAATGATCAAGCACTCAATGATATACATAAAAAGAGTGATTTTCTTGATTATGTTAATGAAAATTCTTACATGTTGGGAAAGGAAGAGTAATCAAGTGGGATTTGAGAAGCCCTGAAAAAATATGCTCTTGCTTATAAGATGTAGTCATAAATACATTATATGATAGAGGGTGCAATGTTGAAAAAGGATGGGGAGAAACCTAAACCCATTTTAGCAAGGTACCGTTTAAGTTTCTCAAGATCCTTAAATCATTGTTCCATGTTTTTATTATATCCAAGTTTAGAAAGAATTTTAAACCCAACCCCATAATGTTTTTCCAACTTAGATGGAGGAGGAGAAATATTTTCTAAATAATTATTTATTGAATGAGTATCAATATTTTTATGAGAATAATTGACTCTTTTGCAAGAACGTAAATCTTTTTTGGGTGTTAAAATGCCAAGATTAGGAGGATATTTGTTATATTTTTCCAACACATGATGGATGAAAGCTAAAGATCTTCCATTTCCATCATGGGATGGTAATGATTGTGGTTTTGTTCATGTAGGAGTATAAGATTATGAAAATGAAACAAAAGATTCTTTAGGTTTCAATTGTCATATTTTTTACTCTCCCACAAAGGAAGGTGTTAAATATAATCAAACCCAATCATCACCAAAATATGTACTAGAAGATAAAATGTTATTTGGATCATTATTTATATTATTGAGATTAGATGTTTAAGAAGAGTAATGACAAGATTGTGTGGATGCCACTAAAAAAACCTTTAACTCTTTGGGCTTTGATGGTGAAATTTTATATTCCCAAATTAAAGTAGGTGTAAAATATAATAAACTCCAATCATCACCAAAGAGTGTTGTCATAGGTAATTTATTGTCATTGGTATCCTTATCATTGGAAGGTAATGGTTCAAATTTTGAATATGGAAAAAAAGTATTGAGAAGTTGGAAATGTTATATTTAGTTTCAACTCGTAAATAACTTTTTGCATCTTCTTTAACTATATGGACCTTGTTATTATGTTCATACTTCATTGTACGATGAAGAGTAGATGGGACTTCCCTCATGGCATGAATCCAAATTCTACCAAGAAGAAGATTATATGATAGATAACTTGGTATGACATGTATAAGAGTAGGAAAAATCATGGGTCATACCTTAATGGGTAGTGTGATTGTACCCAACAATTTCCAACAAACATTATCAAAGCCACAAATAGAAAGACTATCAAGTTTTATGAGAGACATATCCATGCTGATCTTATGTAAAAATTCAATGCTACAAATATTAAGATCCAACCCATTATTGACTAGAGTATGTCTAATTTCATTATTGTTAATGCAAATAAAAATTATGAGAGCATCATATTGGTTTTGGACTTCAAGAGAACATAATCCATGTTGAGGGAATGTAATGTCCAAGTCTATTTCCTCTATACAATCAAACAAGGCTGCTACACCATTCGATTTAATAGAAGGTGGTACAAAAATAATGTATAAAACCTCTTGGAGCATCCTATGGTATAAAAATGAGGTTTGAATTAAATCCCAAAGAGAGATCTTAGTCAATATTATTATGAATTTTCTCAACAAGATCATACTCTTTAACCACATGTTGGGGAAGATGAGGTTCAAGGGAAATATATGATTGAGGAAATGGATTGGAAGTGGGAGTGTTTTGCATTTTTTTTAGGTTTTTTATTGTTTTGAGTGTTGTATGTATGAGAATCTACATGATAATGTGGTTGTTGTGACACATTTTGGTGTATATATTTATTTTTCAGTGATTTATTTTTATAAAGTTTAGGATGTGACCAAGAGATTTAGAAGGTCTTCCAATAATGAAAGCAAGTTTATTTTGTGGTTTAGGAACATGAGAAGGAGGGTAGATGATAATTTTTGGTTTAGGACACATCTTGGGAGTGGTGAAAGGAAACATCTTGAAAAGATACAAATTTTAGGTAAGAAACGTTGTTTGGTTGATGTCCCAAGATAGAGCCAAGCAGGTTAGGTAGGACTTTTATCACTGTTGGTGGGAGAAACAAGATCTTTTAGGTTAATACAATGAATTAGGTGAATTAGGTTCAAACTAGAAATGTATAATAGAATTTGGGAGTTTTAGGATAGACTGTCAGAAACAAGAACAAGATCTAACTAGAGGCTATAGATCAAGATTCTACATAAAATGAGGTGAAATCAGATAGATAGGGGCAAGGGAACCCTAGTATAGAAATAAAAATATCTTAGGTTTCAGATATTACATAGGTAAAGTGGGTTTTGTAGGTTATTTTTGTGATAGTCTAAGTCTGAAGTATATCAAAACTCAAGAAATCAATATACCCTAATTTTATGAAGAGGCACATGAAGGTGTGAATGATGGATTTTAAGAATTCAAAGGATTTGATGGATGAAATTAACTTCACATTAGTGGCCCCAGGAGGTAGGATAAATTATTAAAAAGATGAATATGCCAATGAAATGGTAGAAGAATTTGTTTAGGTTTATATTTTTGTAAGCAATAAAGTGTTTTAAATTCTTTATTTTTTCACAGTAAATAGACAAAATTTGAAAATTGAAATGAAATAACTAAAATCTACTACCCTAAACAAGGAAAATTAGATAAAAAATAATACAATTAAATCCCAATATTTTGCAAGTATGATCTAAAATGAATTCATCAAGATGTTTAATGTTTAATGAATAAATAAGTGAAAATGCTCAATTTTGAGAATGAAACAAATGCATATCAATAACAAGATATTCAATAACCTAGGCTATTGATCAATTTTTAGATTGTATGTTGACAAATGAGAAACTTGCAAGTGTAAGATATGTCAAGTTCACCAAAATGAAAGATATGAAAAATAGATCTAGGGCTAATCTCAAACCTAAATCACACTTTCCATCATTAACATTCAGGGGACACAAAAATGATCAAAAGAAACCACTTGGCTACTATCTACAAGGAAGAGCTAGAATGGTTGATCAGTGTATTGGTCCCCTTTTTGTTTTTGGGATGATGGATTGAATGACGTGATGTGTGTGACTGATGATTGAAATCTAGGTAAAACTAGATGCAAGTGCAAAGAAGTGTCATATCTATTTATAAAAGCATAAAATTGATGTTCAAAAATAGAAAATAGAAGAGAAGAGTGTAGGAATGATGGAACTTGGAATTCAAATTTGAGGAAAAATTGGTTGGACTAGGGCAAGGGTGCCCTAGTCTAGAAGTGAGGGTTTCTAATTTCCAAGATCTCCATAAGAGCATCACAATTTGTAGGTGCTTCTCTATTAGAATCAACTTCAAAACTTTTTTAATAAACCAATATCTGATCTTTACCTAATTTGATGGAATAAAGCATGTCCATGCTTGATCTAGGTTTTGATGTCTTGAGATCTTCAATCTTCTCCAATCCACTTCAGATCTATAACCTACAAGGGAGAGAAGAGAGGATTCAGGGTTGTGTTGTATAGGGGCATTCCTAATTCAAACCCCTATTTGGTGTTTCCACCTACATAAATGGATGCGATGATGTTGGATAAAGAGTGCTTACCCTAGGTGGGTTAAAGGAAAATTAATAAAAAGGAATGATAAATCACTATGATGCAACTTACCATTCAAATCTGCATTTCTTGATGGAATGAAGTCCTTTGGAACATGTTATACAAGGAGAACTTGATAGTTGTTTGAACATCCTGCAAGTGTTAGTACTCACAATGATAATAAAAATAAAATATGAAACATATTTCTTATGAATGAACATGAATTTGATGATGCATTACAAACATGATCTTGATTGATAAAGTGTTGTAGAATGTTCTTATTCTTCTCTTGAATTTCCTTTCAGGGTGCTCAATTGATATTCAAATTGCTTAGATCTTGATAGGTGTTAAAATGGAGAAAAAAGAATTATATATATGTGTTTCAACATTTCTTGCATTAATTATTTTGACAAGTTGACAAATAAATTTAAATTTGCAAATATATTGAGGTCGATAATAAATATTAAATTTTGGGAAAAAATAGGACAAACAAGGGGAAATGGTGCCATATTCTAGACCTAGATTTAAAATTTAAGTTGCTCATGAAATAAATAATTAGTTTAATTTCCCAAAATTAATTTTGATTTTTTGAAGATGACAAGAAAAATGGTAATTAATAAGCATAATTCTAGGGCCAAGAACTTAAGGGGGAGCCAAACATAGTGTGAATTTGTCAAGGGTGACAATTTACAATGCTACAATCATACCTTTGCATCCTTTAACTTTATCACTCGCAAACCTTGTTGTTTCTAACCACACACTAACATATATAAATCCATCATCTTATGCAACTATTGGATCTATGTATAAAACTATTTGATCACACATCCTTGTCATTCTTCCACACCCACATCACTAGTATAGGCTTCAGTGCAGCCTCTAGTTAGACCTATAACATTTCCAAAAAAATACTAGTAATCTACTATGTGTGTTCTTATTGATAACTAGAAACGAAGATGGCTAGATAGAGTGTATCCTAAATCTCAACACTATTGCAAGTGACTTTTATAATAATCTAGATGCATGCATAATCTACTACAAGTATACATGAAACTCCTCAAATCATTTGTAATATACTAAAAGTGAGATGCAAAATTATTGTATTAGTGTGAACTAAGCTTACTATAGATGTAAATTAAGTTTTTTATAGTTTTTCTTCCCCTTTTTCTACCTAGGTGTAATACAACTTGGCATAGGTGTCTTGTAGCTTGAACCCACTTGTTCACCTAAATTAATTTACATGGATTATTTGGAAGAAATATGCCAAGTGAACATTCATCATCATAATTTTCACCCACAAAATACTACTTGCATCATCTTTGTCTGAAATCCTAGAAACCCTCAACATGATTCGATAAAAGCCTCTACCACTTTATCATTTGTATTCTTCTCCCATGAGGTGAAGGTAATATGATCAATCATACACTCAACCCAACAATAGATCAGCCCCTACCATATTAGAACCTTGACCAATATTATGACAATTCATAAGACAATATTGAATGGATTTGAATATGCTAGAATGGGGCACCTAAATGGGGCACCCAAAATAAGGAGTTACATATGATAAATTTGATTATAGTTTATTACAATTATAAGAACATATTCTAAAATTATCTTAGAAGATTGTGACTAGATTAGGCATTGGAATTTGTGCCAAATATGACACCACTTTTGGGTCAATATTTGATTCATGGTTTTGAAAATACACACTAAATTTATTATTTGATATTTTTCCTATTTATAGGTCCTTATAAATGGAGTTTCATATAGTTGATTTACAAGTATTGTTATGCTATCAAAATTACTCCAAAACCTAAATGTTGGTGATACTCTTGTAAAGGCATAACTTGAGATTATTATTATAACCTCATAGTTTTTGAATAATGCAACTAGTCTTGATTTGGAGTGTGGGGTTTTTCTCATATAAGGGTTTTCTCCACATAAATCATCTTCTTATGGTATGCTATTTTTATTTATTTATTTTAGATATATGATCTAAATTAATTTTACACATACCTCCTTTGTTAGATTGGTGTAGCAAGCATATTCTATACCTCTACATCCTTTCAATATGGCCCGTCACAAGCAGATAATTAATTTTGAGCACCTGGACTAGGAGAGTAGTTGGGTTTTTCTTAGAGATTATAATGACACTCAAGTGTTTAATCAAACTTGGGCACTCACCTTGGGAAATTTCACTTGAGTGCACTAATTTAAAAATTGAGTTTTTCATAATATGTATTCTTTTTGCTCATTATTTTTATATGTGGAGTGCTTGGGATGGGATGTAATATGGTTTTTGTAACACTCATCCGAAGCACTCTATATAGGAAAGTGAGCTAAAAGACAACTTATTTTTCATAGTAAGTTTTCTTATTGCTCACTTTCCTATATATAGAGTTCTTGAGATGGGATGTAGTATGGTTTTTAAATTTCATGCTACAATAATAGTTCTAGAAGCGAATCAAATATCTCTTTGATAAAATCAGAAAATTCTCTCTTTGATTTTAGTTTTTATTACTATGAATATAATTAGAAACTACTACTATTTTTTTTTATTTTTCACCAATAAGGTTTCCTAAGGAAACTCTTGTGCTATATGTTAATTTTCTATTGAATTGTTTAGATTTTATATTCTTATGCATGTATTCTCATGTTAAGATTACTATTATTTCCTACAAGTAACCATTTCCTCCCTCAATCTCTTCTTCTCATCCTATTCAACCATCTCTTTATCTTATTAATATTTAATTTCCATTTCCTTTATATGCACAACATTGAAATCCATTGTTAAACCCCTCCTTAATGGACTCACTCTACCATTTTTTTCTTCAAATATTAGGCAATGGATGCTCTTGTCCTTAAAATTCTTGGTTTTACGTTGCTATCCTACCCTATAACTAACTTGACAAAGCACAATTTTTTATAATTTTGGATAAATATATATTATAAAGATTTTGATATGAAACATCTCATCCATAATCAATTATTCAAAACTCAAAAGCACTTCTCCATTGTTCTACCTTTTCACTATACCAACAATTCCCCTTTATAAGGAAGTGGTCCTATTGTAGTAAAGTAGAAGTGAGATGACTAAATGTAATAACACATGGCATTGCCACCCTTTTTCATTGCTTGGCATGCCCTCAATGTCCTTATAAATAATCATTACTACCGCAATCATTCTTGTCCCATTACTTTTTAATAATTATATACCCTCCTCTTAAAAGACAAACAACATTCTCAAGGCCTAACATTTCCCTTGGAAATAAAAATAAATATATATTTCAAATTTAAACAAAAAAATGTTTCTATGTATGTATCTAAAAATGTTTAAATCTTTCCATGATTCTCATTCACCACTTAAAATTGTTTAGAATGGAAGATCTATATCAACATAGAATTAAAGTTTGTTGGTTTGATGACTTCCATATAGTAATGATGACAAACAATCTCTTCCAATCCATTGGTTAAGGAGCAAGTCTCCTTGAAGCATTCCAATTTCCCACACCTAGTATTTTACAAGATCGTCTCTTTGACGACTAGTTTGAACATCAAATCACCTTCAACCACAAGTCATTTAACTTTAAAGACCTCTAGCTAATTTTAATTTCTTAATGAGCTTTTCCACTTCCATCTTATTACTAGAGCTCTTTGTGAGGGACAAATTTTTTCCCTTTCAAAATTCACCCAACAAGTTCATTAATAAACAACTAGCAACCCCATCAAAATTTAGTTTTAGAAAGCCATATAGAGGGGGATTCCATCTAGCCTTCAAGAGAATTAAATTCTCAAGTACTTAAATTTTAATAGAGTTTTTATTAATATTTTAAAAGATGATATTGTTGAATTTTGTTTAATCATCTTAATTTTTATTAATGATTAAAAATTAATTAATTTAAAAAAATTTCAATCATATAAAATAATTAATATAATATAATATATAACTAATGTAACTGTGATCCTGAAAGCTAAGGGATATTGACCCTTCACATATTTGAGAAGACGAGGAAGAGGATATTTTTATTTTTATTAGAAATCGAATCTAACATTGTGGTTGTCTTGAACAACATAAAATTTAGGATTCAATAAAAAAATAGAAATTTCCTTTGTTGATGGAAATTAAGTGTCTTAAAATAATAATTTTATAAAAATAATGGTCAAAACAAAGAAAAGACGTGAAAATGAAGCCAACGCCTTGTATGGCTTTAGGTCAATCACGATGACTCAAAAGCAATCCATGGTGGGGTCTTCATTGCCTACGTTAGATGAAAAGATGCATGACAAGCTCATTATGATCACAAAAGCATTCTCAAAGCTGCCTTTACTGAAAAAAAGACTTGACTTTACCAACAGCTGTCTTTATACAGAAGAATACTAATTCTATTATTCTTTGATAATGCTTTCACACCACTTCAAAACCACTGAAGTCTTTCTCCTATCTACTGGACTAAATTTCAATACAATTACAGACCTTTCATGAACTGCCCAGCTTTTCTAATTTGAAAATATGCATTGCTAGTAAAAACATCCTATGTTAGAAATGCATGAGCGGTTCCCAAGTCATATCCAAATAATAATCCCTGCAAGTCACCCACACTCCAATCCATCCCCACAAATGGCTGATCACAAACCCATTTGTAAGATGGAATACAAGAAGAGCATTGATTTATAGAAGAGCCAGATACTATGCCAGAGTTGTGGGCTGTCTGATGATTCAATCCTTCATTCCCAACAGCTGCACTGAAGTCATAATGGGCAGCAACCATTGCAGTATTATTATATGCTTCCATGCAAGCCATATCATTAGAGGAACCAGTGACACCATGAGATGTTGTACTAATGCTGTTATGATTGAGCATGTGACTGTCATCAACCACCTCATTGGTGATTTCAGTATCAGCGGACTTTTTGAATCTCTTTCTCAGATGGGTATTCCAGTAGTTCTTCACTTCATTGTCTGTTCTACCAGGCATTCTCCTAGCTATCAGAGACCACCTGCATGGCAGAATTCAAAATAAGAACATAGCCCATATCATAAAATTCAGAGCATTTAAGCATGAGCTTTATAATTTTATGGGCGCCATACAGTTCTATACCGGTTTCCTACAAGGCTATGAAGTTTTATGATAAGCTCCTCTTCCTCAGCTGAAATATCCCCTCGCTTGATACCAGGGCGAAGATAATTCATCCATCTAAACCTGCAACTCTTCCCACAGCGATTTAAACCTGCACAGTGAAGCAAAAGTTAAAACAGAGTAAGTTGAAGAAGAGATTCAGCTAGTCTACTGAATTATTGCTGAGTGTTTCTGGATTAGATTGTGTTTGTGTCTTATGCTCTCTTATATCCTGATGATGGATTACAGAGTGTGATCCGTTGATGAAAAAAACACAAACACAATCTAATCCAAAAACACTCAGCAATAATCTTCATGGATTGTGGAAATCTATTATCACTAGTCTACTGAAGTAAATTAAAGACATAAAACTAAAAATATCAAGTGCTATAACATAAACTCTAAGACAATCACTATATACCAAACCAATTCATCTTTGGAATGTGACTTCATCATCTGCAGGAAGACCAACATTTCTCCAAATTCTATGATCTTCAGAACAATTCTGAAATATCCAATGAAGATGGAGAACATACCACTGAAACGAAGTAAAATATAACAAACCATAAAACCAAGTTTGGTCTGGCATCAACTGATCCATGTAAACTCTGCTATATGATTATCTTATTGATATGCATGTAGATTCACAGCCCATAAACACTGATGATCATTCTCTTTAACTCTAAACCCTTGTCCACCATATGCCATAAAAACTAAGTTTTTAACTCTAGTCCATCAAAAACTATTCAAACTATTAAACCCATTACTCTGTCTTATATAATTGTCATAATCCTCCCTACAATACTTGAACAAGGCATTCTTACCAGCTTTTTTGGGAATACTTCGCCAACGTCCTACTCCATGAGCCTGGATATACTTGATCAAGAGAAAATCTTCATCTGGTGTCCATGGGCCTTTGTACAGTCCATCCCTATAGTAAAATAGCCTACGTCCCATGATGATGATACTACTTAGAACATTGATATAGCTAGAGAAATATAGGGAAGTCCTAAGGTGATTCCTTCATGCACTTAGAGAGCACACACACAAGGATATCTATTTATACAAGATGGTGAATATATAATAAAATATTAAAGAGAGATGGCATCTGATGATCAGACAGAAGTTGCAATTAAACCAAGTACAGTGTGATGGGGAGAGAATCTGAAGTTCTGCAATATCAAGGACCTGATCATGGGAGCTTTATCTTTTTCTGGGCCACAACAAGAGACTGGACAAGACATTCAGCTTGAATGGCCACCATGATGTGGGTTTTCAGTATAGAACACCATGTTACGTGGATAATTCATTGGAAGGATTCAGCGGGACATTCAAGCTTTGCAGGTTCCACAGAGAATCATAGCAGGACAAAGAATCTGTGCAGCCAACTGCTCTGATTTCTGACTCCAAAAACGCTTTAGGGCACCCTATCTATTTCATTGAGATTTTGAAAAGTTCAATCTTATTACAATAATATCTTACATAATAAAAAATTAGGAGGCAAAGATTCTTGTTTGATTGTGTTCCTTTGCCTTACCTTTAAAATAAACCAGTCTAATCACCACAAAGGCTATACATTACCAGATTATCCATGGTCAAACTTTTTATGAGCTGTAAATGTTAGTCTGCCAAAGATAAAGTATTCTTAATCTGCCAAAGAATAATATTAGCATGTACGAAAAGCTTGGATGGATGATGCACTAATTTTCATAGTATGTACAATTGCCGACTGAGGTTTGTTTTTTATGACCTAGATAATGTTAAAAGAGCCTACAGTGATATATAATGGGGTCTCGTCAACTCACAAAATGGTGTAGCCTAAGTTTACATCAAATCTTGTACTCTTTTGTGGCTCTACATTGGATCTTATAGAATCATAGCTCAAAACAGAAATAATATAATATCTGAGATGTATATGGCTCAAAGCTCAAAAACTGGGTTTCATGGATTTCATTTTTTCCACTTACAAGCAAAGTTATTGAGCCTATCCATCTAAATAAACCCAAGAGTAGAATCACCCAAGAATAGTGTGGATCTACCCAAGTAGAGGTGGAATCATCCAACAAGGAATGATGGGTTTTACAATAATGTCAAGGAAGATTCATCCAAGAAGAAGCGTATTTGCCCAAGGATGACTATGATGACTATGGATGACTAACTAGGCAGATCTGCCCAAGCACAAAGTGGATTTGCCCAATAGAGAGTGGATCGGCACAAGTGCAGAGTGGAGTCACCTAAGGGTGACTAGATAAATATTAGGGATGACTTCCTAGGCGGATCCACCCAAGAATAAAGCATATTCGCCCAACAGAGAGTGGATCCACCCAAGTGCAGAGTGGAGTTGCCCAAGGGTAACTAGACAAACATGGAAAAAGGGTCAAAGATTGCAATCAGGAAAACCTTTGCATGTAGTGTTAACACTTGGTCGGTTGTTACTCATGCAAACACCATAAAACATTAAGTACATGCTTCCCATTTGATCAAAATGACATACAAACCACACAAATATCTTTTACATGATCTAGAGCAATCCACGAACCACCTAAGATCCAATAAAGACTTCATCCAAACTTGCATCATAGAAATATTTCAACTCAGAACATCTAGTTAACCTTATACGCATTCTAACGTATGAAACACACATTGTACTATACTAAATCAAGTGAAACCTTAAATACTGAAAGATACAAAAATTATAAGAAAAATCCTAGATCCACACAACCTGAAACCAAAATGCAGAGAAATGCGGAGAAAATACATTTCTCCTAGACCACAAAAAATACCATTGAAAAACTAGTTCACATGCTAGTGAATATATCTCACTCTACACAACGTTCCAAAAACTCAAATTCTAGATATATAGCAACTACTAACAACCAAGACAACATATCAGATTCGCACAGGCATAGCATCAACATAGAAGAAACATGGAGCACATCCCAGAGCACATTTTGAACACTTGCACAACAATGTTTTATTTGTTTATCAATTTTTCTCAAAAGCACTTGGAAACCAAGTACCAAAGACATAATATCAGCACATTACTTCATTCCAACACATCTCTAGACATTGCAACATAAAGATAGCTCCATGTACTCACAACACTTCCTCAACATCTCCACTATACATGCACACAACCTACAAAAAACTATTTCCCTCTTTATCACAAGTTTCTCAATATCCTCGACATCTTCATCATGCAACAAACTTCCTCAACACATAGTTGGTCCATCAATGACAACACCAACCTATTGACATCACTGAAAAACCTTCATACTTGCAATATTCTCCCCCTTTGTCATTGATGGCAACACATGATGTGAAAAACCATCAAAAACAACACAACAATTCTTAATACACTTTCTCATGATCTTCTTTTCTCTTTTATCCCCCTATGTAGATAAACAAATTCACATGATTTTTTCTCCCCCTTTGACATCAATGGAAAAGGATAAAAAAAATTGCATTGTTCTCACCTTTTGACACTGAACCAAGATACTTGCTCAGAATACTCCCCCTTAGGATTCCAACCAAATTAGCAACTCTACACAATGACATCATTCCTTATTACAACAATGACACTACCTACTCCCCCTAATAGGTAGCCACCAACATCAGTCTAGAAAATAGATGAATCCATAGATCCACTGGACTGATGCATCTCCATATGCATATAGTTTAAAGGAGGTGCAATTACCCCCAACTTCTCCCAAAAATACTCAGAAGTATCCTTATGAAGAGCCTTAGTAAATATGTCATCAATCTGATCCTTAGTAGGTACATATTAAGCTTCACTTCATTCTCCATAACCTTCTCTCTCAAAAAGTGATACCTAATCGATATATGCTTTGTCCTTGAATGCATCACTGGATTCTTTGAAATGTTAATTGCACTTGTATTATCACAAAAGATAGATATAGTCTCATCATACATTACTTTGATATCTTTCAATGTTTATCTCATCCACAATACTTATGTACAACAAGATGTTGGTGCAATATACTCATCCTTTGTAGTGGATAAAGAAACTAAATCTTGTTTCTTACTTAACCATGACACCAATCTACATCCAAGAAAGAATGCACCACCACTTGTACTTTTCCTATCATCAACACAACTAGCCCAATTTGCATCTATGTAAGCACTTAATGTGAAATCAGTATCCTTAGGATACCATAAGCCATAATTGGAGTTCCTTCTAAATATTTGAATATCCTCTTCACTGCTACAACATGTGTCTCTTTAGGATCTTCTTGAAATCTAGCCACAAGACAAACTGCATGCATGATATCCAGTCTAGTAGTAGTTAGATATAGCAGTCCACCAATCATAGATCTATATTTTCTATGGTCAGCCTTAGGTGATTCATCATCTTTTCTCAATTTGCAACTAGTCACCATAGGAGTGCATACTAGTTTGGAATCTTCCATTCCAAACTTCTTCAACATCTCTTTGACATACTTTGACTATGAAATGAAAATGTCTTTATCTGTTTGATTAATCCATAGCCCAAGGAAGAAATTTATCTCCCCAAACATTGACATCTCAAACTCTTTTTGTATCTCTTCTACAAATTTCTTACACATAGCTTCATTTCCTCCAAAGATAATATCATCCACATAACAACCACTATTAATATTTTTTTCCTCAATTTTGAAGTAAAAATTACTATCTATGGTGCCTTTATTGAATCCTTATTGTATCAAATATCTATCTAATCTTGCATACCAAGCTTTGGGAGATTGCTTTAATCCATATAATGCCTTCTTCAATCTACAAACCATATCTAGTTGATCTAATAACTAAAATCCTTCTAGTTGTTCCATGTAAACCTCTTCTTCCAATTCACCATTTAGAAAAGCAGACTTCGCATCCATTTGATAAACTTTAAAGTTCTTGTATGTTGGAAATGCCAAAAACATTTTGATAGCTTCCATCCTAGCCACCAGAGCAAATGTTTCCTCAAATTATATTCCCTCTACTTGTGTGCAACCCTTACACACAAGACTTTCTTTATTTCTTACCACTTCTCCATTCTCATTTAGTTTGTTTCTGAATACCCACTTAGTTCCAATTATGTTCTTGTTTTCCAACCTAGGAACCAATTCCCAAGTCTATTTTTTGTCAATCTGCATAAGTTCTTCTTCCATTGCCTCCATTCGATGTTCATGTTTGCATGCCTCACTCACTATTTTAGGTTCAACTTTAGAAAGTAAACACAGATTTACCTAAGCTTCAGTAGCTCTACTCCTTTCCTCGTGTCTCCAATGATCTATTTTTCGGAATGATTATTTTGCACATACTTAGGGGTCTTAGGGGTCTTCTTTGAAGCTTCTTCCTCTTCATTCTACACTTCCTTTTCTTCAACTTTTTCTTCTTCTTCACAACAAGGTTCATCTGATACATATCCATCTATAGCAATTGAATTATGCACATCTTCATCAACCTTAACATTTGCACTTTCAACAATATTTCTTATTCTTTTGTTGTACCACCTATAAGCTTTTCTTTTAGTAGAATATCCAAGGAATATACCTTCATCAAACCTTGTATCAAACTTTCCTAAGTCTTCCTCATCTCTTTTAATACAACATTTTCTTCCAAATACTCTAAAGTACTTGACAGTAGGAATCCTTCCATACCATAACTCATAGGGATTATGTTGGCAATCAGGATTGCACCCTTAGCCAAGTCAAACTTGCCTATCCTGTTGTAACATGGAAACTCTTTCAGATTTGTGGGTAAATCTATAGGTGAGAGTGAATCTCCAGAGTGGGTTGGTTCCCCCAGTGAAATACCTAATCTACTAAACTTTCAAGGAAAAGGGGTAGAAGGAAAAACTGAAAAACAAAGATCCTAAACTAAGGTGATTCACCAGCAATAAGAATATTTTGATAATTTTTCACTCGCAATAATACTTCCAAAACTCTGATTTTCACAATCCCACCCTAAACATATAATTTGAAAGTTTTTTGCATAAAGGTTAACGAAAGCATAACACAGAATGCAACCTGAATCACATGAAAACCCTACAAACAAACCCACAATGACAAGACATAAGAAGGATTCTACAATTTTTGAATCACAACTGATATCAAATTGTAACTGTAAGTTTGTACAAGTTGATAAGAAAGAAACTCTGTTGTTTTTTTGAACTGAAGGAGTGAAAATCTCATAATCTGAGTACATCAATCACCTTACAAAACTCTCTCAGTGGATAGGAGAGCAAGAAGCTATGAATTTGAACCCTTGAGAAATTAAAATTTCTCAAACTTATAGCCATCAAATGACCCCAGTAGTAAAAAATAGAAAAATCAACCCCACTGCATCTCCAAAAGGAAACTCTTCTCCATTTTCGAGCTCCTCAGAAAATCCTAAAAAATAGTGCCTCAAGCTACTTTGAACTACATCAAAAAGATGGAAATTTCCCATCTCCAAAGGGTCCATCCAAAAAATCCTCAAAATCAGGTGCAAATAGCTCAAGAACTTAAATTAGAAAGTCTGGTTTGTCATCTCTTTTCCAAATCCACCCAAGAACTCCAACTCAAAATAGAAAGATTTCAAGAGGACTTAAGTACTGCTTTAGATAACAATTAATTACTTGCAATTCATAAGAATATTGCTTAATTAATGCTTTACAATTTGCAGTTTCAGAAATAGAAGGCCCTGTTACATTTGATTTGATGCCAACTTGACTTCAATTATTCTAATTTTGCAATAAAGATAAAATTTGAAATTGTGCAAAAATCAAAATAATAGACTAAGACTCGTGATTTTTCTATAAAATAATCACAAAATAATCCAAGCTCCTATTGTGTTATGCATAATCAAGGCTTGAAGGGGAAACTTAGGGCATCAATACTTAGGCAAAAACATAAGTCACATGGATATTGACTTGACTTTTACAAGGCATGGAATAAATCAAAGGCAAAATTCAAAGTGCAAGGGTATGGGTTTTGTTTGATTTTCTTTAAAAATCAATAAAATGCCTAAGGCATTGGTTCAACCCAGGAAAAACATATGTGATGAGGCATTAATAAGCATTTGTTTTTTAAAAAAGAATGTGATTAAAATCACATTCGACTTAGGGCATGGGGAAACTCTAACACCAAAACCAACCCCTATCTCACATTTTGAACATCATTTCAATTAGCCAAGTTTGGAGAAAATAGGGCTCTGCATCCGGCCACCATGGGGAACTAGGGTTTGAGCTGGAAACTCCACCATTGGAGCTACTTTCTCTGCCATTTTTGTTGCATCTTCTTCTGCATTCGATGGTGAGTTGTTTGTTTGCATTTTAATATCTTTTTGACTTCATTTGAATGAGAAAATGGGCCTATAGGCCACGACCATGACTGGTTTTTTGATGCATTTTGTGTGTTTCATGTCTCTATTGCTTCAATGTTTTGTTTGGCCGCCATGAGAATGCTTGGTTCAAGCTTTGTGAAGGCTTGGTTTGTGGTTTTGGCTGGCTCTCTTCACTCACAACCATGGTAAGCTCTCTTTCTTCATTTTTTTAATACATTTCCCTCTTAAATAAAAGCTTGACTTGAGCTTCTTTCACAAAATAATGGGAAATATGTAGGTGAAAATGAATTCCTCTTGTATAGGTTGCGGCCATGCTTTGTACATTTCTCCATTTCTGCAAAATATAAGTGATTTTGGGCTCAACCCATGATGTAGAAAGTAATGGCATTTGTAAAGAAGATAAAATTAGGAGAAAACCATGCATTTTGTCTTTGTTTCCAAGGGATTGCAGACCCTTCATGGTCGTGGCTATGGACATACCATGCTCCATTTTCTGAGGGGCTTCATTATTTGAATACATTCAAACCTTCATTGTCTCTACATTTTGAATTTTTGAGATAGAAACCCAAGTGGGTTTGGTGTTTTGTGAAGAGAAAAGCTCCTCTTAGGCCGCAACCATGAGAGCACTAACTGGGGTTTTGATGCATTTTACATTTCTCTTATATTTTCTGAATATGCATAGGCAATATGTTATTTCATTTTCTGGGTTTGCAAACCCATCATGGTCGTGGCCATTAACTTCAATAACTTCATTTTATGTTGGCATGCTCCTCTAGTAATAAGCTTGAAACATATTGATTTACTCTGCATTTTTGTTTAGAACACAATACCCTAAATGGGTATCACCTTTTGTGAAAGAAACTCACTCTCAAGCCACGGCCATGAGAGTCCAATTGGTTTATTTGCATTCTTATATGAGCTCAAACCACCCATTATTTCTTCATTTTGCAAGTTCACAATGCAAACCCATATGGGTTTCCTCTTAAAAGTTCAAAATTGGGCACCATTGCATTTGTCTCCATTCTGAAACCCTAGCTTACTTGATATTGGCTCACTATTTTGAAAGGTAGCAATGATTTCATTTTTTCAAGTTCAAATACCTACTGCTATAGCTTCACTTGCTTGTTCTCATAATGCAAATTTCACTTAACTCAAAAAACTTCCTTAGTGGAACAAACTATCCTCTTTACACTGTTTGTAATATGTCCTTTCATTGCACATACTGTTAGCAATTACTTGCCTTTCATTCTTGTTTGAAGGGTATAAACACAATGAAATTAAAACACTATTTGGTGCTTTCAGTTACTTATCAACAAACATGCTTTCCACACATCCTTCCATGCAATTTTATTCACTATTTAGCATGATATGGCAATGACATTTGCACACATTCTTGCTTAATGAAAACACACAGAAGCTCCTTTTGTTCTCACATGCACTGCATATGGATGTTTCTATTTTACTTACTTTGCAAGGTTGCACTCAGCTAGCACGATACACCCATAGATTACTTGTTGCTTGTTGTCACCCATTTTATGCACTTGAATGCTTCAGAAATGCACTCCTAATTCCACCTTCATCAGAGCTTCATGTGACAATGCAATGAGATAGTTTTTATGTATCTGTAGCATCAATTATTTTGAAACCAGCCTTGAGTTTCTTTGTATTTCATTGACATAAATGATGTTTCACATTACATTCAACTTGAGCACTTAGTGTATTGCATTTTCAGCTCAACAATCCTTCTTTCCCTTCACCCTTGACCTTTGAGCTTCATTTGTAGCCACTAACAATTTTGTTTCTGAATGGAGACAATCTTTCTTTTGTACTCTTCATGCATTTTTATCTCTCTCGGGCAGCAAATTTTGATGTGAAATTTGGTCTATGCATAGAATATTTTGAAATATGAACACCCAATGATGGTGTTTTGAAGCTTCTCAAATTGCTTCAATGCTATTGTTAATTTGTAAACAAGGCATTATGTATACCTATTCACTATCACATTCTATGATGATGTACTCCTTATGATGATTGGCTTAGCAATTGATCATCTATGACTTCAATTTATTGTATTTCCAGACTTGATTTTCCTAGATGATCACTTGCTTGAGTTCTTATGACACTTGATGTACTCCTTCAAATGCATATCTCTTTTGAGCAATTTGAATTATTTCCTTTCTCAACCCCTCTCTGGAAAGTTGAGGGGCAGCATGGATAGCTCAACCCTTGTGGGAGCCCATTTTACACCACATGCTTTAAAATATTCAAAATAGATCAGCAACATGGCTTTTCCTATACCTGTACAAGAAAAAAACAGTGTTAGATTAAAAACCAATAAGTTCAAAAGTTCCTTATGATGTTTTCTCCTTGGTATTCTCTTGCACTCCTCTTGTCTTTGTTCAATTGATTCAATGCGTCATGATTAGTATTCTACATTATTGTTGATAGATCATGTAGGAGGATTCATAACCCGAGCTCTAACAAACATTTCAATCACTTGGAGGTTCACTTGGAGAACGGGAGTAGAGAGAAATGCACAAAATTGAAGGAAACTTGAAGACACGTTCAGGCAATGATGGCTATGTTCCCTCTTATGTGCTCTTTTCTCTTTTTAATCTTTAGTAGCGTAGTGTACTCATTATGATTCATCGTTTCGGCTACTCCCACGGCTTGTGTGGGAGACTTTATTCTCTTTTTATCCCAATGAATACAAAACAACATTTTATGCAATTATTGTTCAATTATGTACTTCTCTTTTGCAACAAATGTATGAAACATTGTGTAATGAATTACTGAATACAAAATGAAGTACTTTCTTTTACATTTCATGCAATATTTAATACTACAAATGATGAATGGAAAACTGAAACACATTGCACTTTCTTTTAAACTCAAAGCTCAAAACATGCAATGGTTTAAACAACTGTAGAAATAACTGAACCTTTTCACCTTAAAATGAACTTGAATTAACCAGCTCTGTCAATTTGAGCTATGGTGAAAAATTGATAACAGATTCTTTATGTTGTTAGCTTTTGCTTGAACTCTATTAATATGTAAATAGTGGTATGAATTTCTTCTCTCCAGTAGACTTTTGGTAGGTTAGCTTCTTTCATCATAGTCCTAGCAGCTTCTTGAACAATCTAGTTTTTCTTTTCAACCACTCCATTCTACTAAGGAGTTCTAGGGGCATACAAGTGCCTCTTTATTCCATGTACTTCACCAAAAATGTTAAACTTATTAGAGGTGAATTCTCCACCTTTTTCAAACCTCAAACATTTGATTTTCAAATCCATTTCATTCTCAACCATAGCTTTAAATGCTTTGAATCTATCTAGTGCATCAGATTTCTCTCTATAAAAAGTAACCCATGTCATTCTAGAATAATCATCAAACAAAAGCATAAAATACCTGTCACCTTGAAGAATTCTCACCCTTGTAGGACCACAGAGACCCATATGTATTAATTCTAGTAGTTTGGTAGTAGATTGTTCCTTTCCTTTGAAACTGCTTCTTATTTTCTTTCAAAATTGACAATTCTTGCAAACACCATTGATAGGCTTTGTAATTCTTGGTAGGTCTCTTACTACATGAACTGAACTGATTCTAACCAAATTATCAAAATTCATGTGACATTTCCTCTGGTTCCATAACCAACTATCATTAATATGAGACATAAATCAATGACCATCAGCACCCTTGAGCTGATAGATGTTTCCACCTATCCTCTTACAAACAACAATCACAGTTTCAGACCCTTTTTTGATATCACAGCTTTCATCCTTAAACACAAGATTATATCCTTTGCTACACATTTTTCCAACACTTACAATATTATGTCTTAATCCTTTAACATATTAAACATCTTCACTATTATGCTTTCCATCAAAATTGATTGAACCTATTCCACAAATCTTAGCTCTTGAATCATCTCCAAATTTAGCTAATCCTCCATCATACTTTTCAAGTTTAACAAACTTAAGTTTGTCTCTTGTCATGTGATTAGAGCAAGTACTATCAACAACCCAATAGTTCTTATCCTATTTAACATGAAAGAAGATACTAAAGTACCTTCAACCTTCTCCAAAACACTTTCCTTCAAACAAATTTCAAAGTTAGCAAAAGTAGATTAATCTTTCAAAACCAAGAACAAACATTCATTCTCATCAACATCTCCATAATCAAATTCATCATCAGGAATACCAACATCTTCTTTAATATAGTAACTTTTTTTAATCATTTTTCCTTTGTTCTCCTTACTTTTATTGTTCATAGCTCTGTTTGGACATCTTGAAGCATAATGACCTATATTTCCACATCCAAAACATTTGAAAGGTAGTTTACATTTGTACTTACTAGTGTCATTTTTCATACTTCTTACAAAAGTTATCTTCCACATCAACAAGATCTTCTCCATCGGAATCTTCAATCTTTTCATATTTTCTAGCCTTGAAAGCAATCTCCAATTTTGTTCCATTTCTCAAACCAAGTTTTCTCTTCTCAAAAGAAGTTAGTATACCAATCAATTGATCTATAGAATAAGTATTAAAATTTACAACTTCCTCAATAGAAAATACATTTTAACTGTATGAATCAGGAAAATATCTGAGAAATTTCTTTAACACACTAGGTTCTTTGAATTGTGCACTGAGACCTCTCATAGCACTTACCAACTCATCAATCCTCTGTGTGTAGGTTGTAATTGTTTCATCTTTAGACATTCACAGGGTCTTAAATTGTGCCTTCAAATTTTACAACTTTGCTTGTTTAACCTTATCATCTCCTTTATAAATGATTTCAAGCTTATCCCAAACTTCTTTAGAAATCTTGAGATTCATAACTTTTACCAATTCAGAATTTGAAAGACTATTCACAATGATAAATCTTGCCTTAGCATTTATCTCATGTGCCTTGATTTCATCACTTGTGCTTGGACCGTTTGCAAGTGCAATTTATTGATTATTTATAGCCTTTTCAATCTCATACCCATTAGATGTCAAATATCCTTCCATCTTTATCTTCTAGAGTGCATAGTCTATTCCATCAAATCTAGGGCAACCCAAATTGTTTTCCATCCTAGATCTACCTCAAGCGATTAAGCTCTTCTCTAAGGTACATTGCTTTGATATCAATTGTTAAATGACCAAGACAACTAAGAGAGGGGTGAATCATCTATAGCAAATTAAAACATCAAAACCCTCAATAGTAATTAGATCCACATGCATTTATTAAACCCTTTTTTTTTATAGTGACTAATCATGAAATGTAGATAACAACGACTGAAATAACAACACCATACACAAGAGAACACCATATTTATGTGGAAAACCTAATGAGGGAAAAACCATGCTAAGGATTAGCTCACAATATAAGTAATTGCAAAACTAGTACAAGGGCTCACTTCCAAAATAGGAAACACTATCCAAAAAGGCTCACAGTCAAGGCTCATTGCCACAAAAAGAAACAAAGAAGATAGAAGAGAAATTTTACACAAAGAACACTTTCTCAATGCAACAAGGAATCCACCACAATTTCTCTCACATTTTCACAGCCTTGCATGAAATATTGTAGACACCTTCAGCTCACTGCCTTAAAAAATCCAACACTTTGAAACTCGCACTACTCTACTCAAATTTGCATCTCATTCATCACTCACATCTATCTCACATCTATCTTGCATCTCTATTTCATCTTACAACAATACCACTCTTATTTATATCATCCTCAACATTGAAAACCTTCTCCTAGGTTAGAAACTATCTATTACATTTCAAATTTCAAATTAGGTCAGCACCTAAACATTCCCACAGTGGATAGGAATGAATGGCGACCCATATAAATCCTTAGTTAGGACCCAAATTAATCCTAACACACCTCAACATGCTTCCACAAGCTTCGCATGTAGTGTTAACACTAGGTTGACTATTACCCATACAAACACCATAAAACATTAAGTACATTCTTCCCATTTGATCAAGACGACACACAGACCACACAAATATCCTTTACATGATCTAGAAAAATCCATGAACCACCTGAGATCCAATAAAGACTTCATCCAAACTCGCATCATAGAAATATTTCAACTCAGAACATTTGGTTAGCCTTATACTAATTTTGACATATGAAACACACACTATACTGTACTAAATCAAGTGAAACCTTGAATACTAAAAGATACAAACATTATAAGAAACTTCCCAAATTCGCACAACCTAGAACCAAAATGTGGAACAATGCAGAGAAAATACATTTCTCCTAGACCATAGAAAATACCACTGAAAAACTAGTTCACACACTAGTGAATATATTTCACTCTACACAACAATCTAAAAACCCAAATTATAGATATCAAAACTACTAAAAACAAAGAAAAACATATCAGATCCACACAGGCATAGCATCAACATAGAAGAAATGTGTAACACATCCCAGAGCATGTTCTAAACACTTGCACAACATTGTTTTCTTTGTTTATCATTTTTTTCTCAAAAGCACTTGGAAACCAAGTACTAGAGACATAATCTAAGCACATTACTTCATTCCAACACATCTCCAAACATTGAAACATAAATATAGCTCCATGTACTCACAACACTTCCTCAATATCTCCACTATACATGCACACAACCTACAACAATTGTTTCCCTCTTTTTCACAATTTTCTTAATATCCTTGGCATCTTCATAATGCAACAAACTTCCTCAACACATAGTTGACATCAATGACAACACCAGCCTATTGAAATCAATGGAAACACCTTCATACTTGCAATAATATACATCATTCTATATCATGTCCAAGTGTATGATGATACTGACAAAAGGATTTTGCATTAAATTTTAGTGGTAAAAGTTTACTTGTATCAGCGATTGTATCGTAGGTAGTTGAATCATGTTTCTACTTGATAACTGCAACATTATCACATGAAGAGAATCAAAATATTGTGAAAATTGCCTATATCTTTGCCTAAATTGATGAGTTGTACTTGTGGTAGCAACGTGTGTTTCTATGTTATTGGCAGTTTGAGGAGTATTAATCTTAATGAAGTTTTTTTCTTTTTAAATGATGGGTAATTATTTTGATGTATAGCTTTGAATTGATCAATAGAAGTTGATGGAGTGCCCTCATATTGACTAATAATATTTTATAATCATGAAGAGTTGTACATAAGTGTTTAAAATATAGATACTTCAATAAAATCTTATCTCAATGTTAGGTTGTTTCTTATAAACACCCTTTGAATGTCAATGTCAAGAAGACTATAAGAGAGTTGTGAGTAAATCAATTGGTATCATCCTATGAAATCTATTATATTTTCCTTAGTCCCTTGTTTACAATCGACTAAGTCTATTAATTTCACTTGAGGAGCAATGTTTTCCTAAAAATTGTTGGAGAAATGCACTAAGTTGTGTAAAAGAGGTTATTGAGTTGTTTGGAAATGAGAAAATCCATTCCAAAGCTATATCTTTGAATGTTCTATGAAAAATATTTACTTATATCACATCTTCAAAAATGAAATCACTACATAACATAGTAAAATCTGGCACATGGTTTTTAGGATCTCCCTTACCATTATACTTTTCAAATCAAGGTATTTCAATGTTTGGCGATATTGGTGTCTTGAGAATGGAAAATGATAAAGGATTACATGTTTTGAGAGTTTGTTGAGTATGGTGAACTAGTATGAGTGACTAGTGGGTTACTATGTTGCATGTTTATGAGAGGTGATGAACATAACAGTGTTATTGGTGAGGTGAAAAACTATAAGGTTTCCCACTAAGAAGCCCTAAGCTTGGATTTAGACCATTGGTATATTATATTGTTGATACTATGGTTGGAGGTGAGAATGTGGGAATAGAAGGCATGGTTGTGGGGAAGGAAACTTGTTTTCCAACTTGATTTTGAGCATTGGTGAATGCTTGAGCGCAACTAGTTGTCGTAGGCATGTTAGAATCTACTATTGAGCTAGAGCATTCAAAACTTCTATTCCTTGACAATAATTTATCAACTTCCTAAGGTTTTCCATAATATGCATAGTCTCTCTAGCTAAAGGTTCAATACTTAGGAAATATGTAAGACCTAAATCCTTATCCAATTGTTTAAGTTTATCTTCAAGAACATGGGCAATAGTAGCCTCCAAGTCCACATAACTGTTGGATTACAAGGAATTCATAGGTAATGTATGATTAGGAAGGGAATACAAAATAGATTGGGTAGAGGAAATACCTTGTGTGAAAGCGTTATGGGACTTAGGATTCACAACAGATGTGGTTACAACGTGAGAATTTATAAGTCTGAAATTACATCTCACAAGGGTATTAGCAGTAGGACACTAGGTCGTCAAGCTCATATGAGAGTCAAAACACTTGAGTAATCCTACTATGAAAGGAAAGCACAAGATAATCATAACAAATGAGACAGTTTGAAAAAATAGAAGGCAAAATCACCCAAAGAATATAGAAACAGACTTGTAATCCAAATCTGAGTGAGTTTTGATAGTTCAAGGGCATGATATGTGGTGCAGTCACAGATGGAGGGTTCAAAAAGAACAGTCCAAACTATGCAGCATAGAGTCAAAACAATGGAAATAACATAAGAAAAAGATCTACAACTATGACAGTTTATTGAATTGACAATCTTACATGCAACATATGCCTCATGGGAAAATATCCAGGGTGTGTAGGCCTACTGCAAGGAAATTCAACATTACAACTGGCCAAAGGTCTTATTACAATTCCCTGAAGGGTTGATATGAAAATATCTATATCTAACCACTCATGAATAACTAACTAATGATCTAAAATAAATTATAATGATCTTAAATATGATTCTCAAGCTCCAACAAAGGTCTACATCGGCCACAAAGGTTCATAAATCCAATGAATGATCAAGCATGAAAGTTCGGCCTCAAAATAGAAGAGATAATCCTTTATTAAATCAAATTTCTTGTGAATCTCCAAGATAGATCTCATTGGACCCAACATGCTTGTGTGATGTCCCATTAGGCTTTGCATGAACTAGAATAGGTATGCACTAAGAAATCTAGAATAGGTCAGCACCAAATGCTTTGATTGTGAAATACAATGAAATTTTGAGAACGATAACTTTCTAAAACCAATACAAATGATCTAAAATCTATATATGTGATAGATGTCAATGTGTAGATGCTATATCCTACTCCACGAGCTGAGAAACAATAATACATTGAAATGTGGAATGAAATATTGAAACTGCTATTGAATGAAATGAAAGAAAATAAATGTTTTTGGTTGATATAGGATTGCTTTACAACCAAGGATGCTCCTGCATCAGACACCCGAGGTTGGGAGAAAAGTGAGTCCCTCACTTTCTAGGGCTAAGAGGAAAACCAAGATGGTCCACTTCAACCCGAGAAATCCATGATGAATCTTCCACTGGTCTTCCTTTCCACTTCACAAGATTTTCTTTATACTGCTTGTTTCTAGTGCTCCTTCTGGTTCTGGTATCCAAAATCTACTAAGTCTCCTTTAGTTCTTGTTGTGGTAACTACTCCTTCAAATCCACTTAACTGCTACTACCACTTGACTATCCATGGTACTCGTATATGTCTACAATATTCAAAATAGGTGATATACCCAATGTCTCTAGTAACTCCACTTCATATGCATTTCCAGAATCAAACTTCTTTAGAATCTTACATGGTCCAAACTTCCTCATCTTCAACTTATTGTATGCTCCTATTGGAAATCTATCCTTCCTTAGATATACCATCACTTTATCTCCAACAAGAAATTCCTTATGTCTCTAGTGCTCATCTACCTTCTCCTTATACTTATTGTTCGTGTCCTCCAAATGCTTCCAGACCTAATTATGCAATGTCTCTAGGAAATCTGCAAACTCTTATACCTCTTCACTCCCCTTATTCTCCACACTAATGTCTCTTAACTCTATAACTCCCCTGGGATGTGTTTTGATAACAATCTAAAATAGTGTTTTTCTTGTACTCCATTTTACGTAACTATTGTATGCAATTTTTTCTTGTGATAGAACTATATCCCAACTTCCTTCCTTATCTCCTAAACATCTCAACAAGTTACCCAAACTTATATTCACTACTTCTATTTTTCCATCTGCCTTTGGGTGATATGTTAAACTGAGCTTAAAATCTATCTTCATCTTCTTCCACAATGTCCTCCAAAAGTATCCAATGAATTTGGTATCTCTATCTGAAACTATACTCTTAGGTAATCCATGCAATATCACAATCTCCTTGAAAATAAGTTAGCAACATGCATAGCATCATTAGTCCACTTTCAAGGAATTAAATGTGTCATTTTAGAAAAAAATTCTACTACTACCATTATAGAATCATATCCCTTCTTTGTTCTTGGGAATCCCAATTTTAAATCCATGCTTATATCTTCCCAAGGCCTCTCCAATATTGTCAAGGTTTATATAATCTAATATTTTGAATACTCCCTTTTGCAACTTGAAAAATTCTACAACTTTGAACATATTTCCTAACATCCTTATATATTTGTGGCCAAAAATAATGTTCACTCACCAAAACTATTGTCTTTTGTGCTTCAAAATGTCCTACTATTCCTCCACTATGCTTTTCTTTAATCAAGTTCTCCCTCATTGAACTCCTCCTAATACACAATTGATTTCTTTTGAACAACATATCTTATTGAATGAAATAATCCAACCATTGGCTCTAGTTTTTCACTACTATTTCCTTACATGCTCTCTAGCCTTCACCAAAATCTACATCATCTTCATACATATGCGTCAACTCTTCAAACCCCAATACTTATATCCTCATCTTTGTCAACAAATTCCTTCTTCTACTCAATGCATCTACAACTTTTTTTGACTTTCCACTCTTATATTTCAACACAAATATATAACTCTACAAGAACTCAACCCACCTCATATTTCTTTGATTCAGCTTTCCTTGACTATACAAATACTGCAAAGCTTGATGATTTGTATACAATATAAACTCCTTAGGCAATAAGTAATGTCTCCACTTCTTCAAGGCTTGAATTATGACATAAAATTCTTGATCATAAACTAAATATCCTCTTGCATCATTCAACTTCTCATTGAAATAAGCTATAGGTCTTCCTTCTTGACTCAACACTGCTCCTATTACATTTCCACTTGCATCACAATCAACTTGAAATACTTTATCAAAATTTGGTAATGCTAACATTGGTTGTTTTTGCTTCAACAATTCAAAACTTCTTTGTGATTTGGATGTCCACTTAAATTCCTTCTTACTCCTCTCACTGTCTTTGTCATAGGGTTACAAACACTACTAAAGCTCCTGATAAACTTCTGGTAGAAACTAGCTAATCCATGGAATGATCTCACCTTTCCAATGTTCATTAGTGTAGGCCAATCTACAATTGATCTCACTTTCTCAGGGTCCATTTTCAATCCTTTAGCAGAAATAACAAATCCCAAGTTTACAAATTATGTCTTCATAAAGCTACACTTCTTGATATTAATCAACAACTTCTCTTCTCTCAACCTATGCAATACTTGTCGAATGTGCCACAAATGTTTTTCTCTAGTTCTACTGAAAATAAGAATATCATCCAAGTAAACAATGACAAACTTACCCAATAATTTCTTCAATACTCCATTCATCAATCTCATGAAAGTGCTTAGTGCATTGGTCAATCCAAAAGGCATCACTAACCACTCATACAATCCCTCATTTGTCTTAAATATGGTCTTCCATTCATCTCCTTCTTTGATCCTAATATAATGGTATCCACTCTTGAGATCAATCTTTGTGAAATACTTTGCTCCACTCAAACAGTCCATAATGTCATCCATCCTTGGCAATGGGAATCTATACTTGATAATGATCCTATTGATTGTTCTTGAATCTATACACATTCTCCACTCTCCATATTTTTTTGGTGCAAGTACAACAAGTACTGCACATGGGCTCAAACTTTCTCTAATCAATCTTTTCCTCAACAATTCTTGTATCTTTCAGTTCAATTCTGCATTCTTTGTCGGTGTCATTCTATGTGTTACCTTGTTTGGGAAACTTGCTCCTGATATAAGGTTTATATGATGACTGATACTCCAGACTAGTGGTAAACCATCTTGTACATTATCTAATATGATGTCTCCATACTCTGTCAACAAATCTACTACCTCCTCATTCTTTGCAGTAGGTTTCTCTACCTCCATATTTCCACCCTTCTTTGGAATTAATGTGAAACACATATTCTCATGCCTCAATCCATTCAAAAGTTTCCTTCTATCTACCAAACATATTCTAGAAGTGCCACAAACTTTAGTCTTCTCCTCTTCCTCTAAAGGTATCAACTTAATTCTCTTTCCATTTGAAGTCATGGTATAAGTATTTCTTCTCCCATCATGAATTTCTTTCTTATCATATTTTCATGGTCTTCCTAACAGTAAATGACAAGCATCCATAGGCATAATATCATACAATACTTCATCTGTATATGACCCAATATGAAATTTCACCAAACATTGCTCATTCACCAATATCTTATTCTCATCTTGAATCCATGCTATCCTATAAGGGTTTGGGTGTTTCAATCTCTCTAGATTCAACTTGGTTACCATTTCTTTTGAAACTAGATTATCAGTGCTACCATTATCAATGATAACTTTACATACCTTTCCTCCAGAGTTACATTTGGTTCTGAACAAACTCTTCCTTTGTAGTGGTTCCTCAATCACCTCTTTATGTATCAAATCTCTCCTCATCACCAATGGTTCACCTTTCTCTGCTTTCCCAACTAAATTAGGGGATTCAACATGTTCTTCATCCACATAAGCTACTCTTCAGGTATGCTCAGGTTTCTTTCTAGTGCTTCCTTGGTGACACTCAAATGCTCTATGTCCTTCACCTACACACTTGAAATAGGTTCCTCTAAATGGTCTTCTCTTGGATCTCCCTTCATCTCTTCGAAATCCATCATTGTGGTGAGAATTATGACCTCCTCTACCATTGGGGTAGAAATTTCTATATTCTCTTCCTATGTGGTATGAATTGTTATCCTTCTCTTCACTCCAGTAGGGTTTTATATCTTTTCTCTATTCTGAATAAGGTCTTCTTTCTCTGGATTGTGATTTGTTCCTCTGAAATATTCCTCTTACACTTCTTTTTATTTGTTCAAATTTCTTGTTCAGCTTCTCTTCCACCTTCAATGAAAATTGATATGCTTCTTTAACTGATTTCATCTTTACCAGACTCAATTTTTCTTAGATGTTTTTTCTCAGTCCATTGATATATCTTGCAACCTTTTCTTTTCTTGCTTCACTATGTCCAGTCCTAATGATCATCTTGTAAAATTCTTTAGTATACTCCTTCACAGATCTCTCCTTTTGTCTTAGGTTCTAGAATATTTTCAACAATTCAAGTTCATAGTCTGCTGGTATGAATTGGTTCTTCAATTTTGTCACCATTCTATCCCATTTGATGATTTTCTCTTTTCCTCTTCTATTTTTGTCCAATTGAACTTATTTCCACCATAAAGCAGCATGACCTTTCAATTTTTTTTCGCAAATATGACTTTCTTGATCTTCTATTTCTTCATATTCAAAGTATTCTTCCCTTTCATTGATCTAATCAATCAAATTCTTTAGGATTCAAATTTCCCGTATAATTTTGAATTTCAACTCTAGGTCACTTACCTATTTTGGAGATCACTTTCAACATCTTTAGTTGATCTGATTCTTCTTCTTCACGTAGGGCTTCTATAAATTTATTTTCAACTTGATTATCTTCATCATCGCTTTCATCCTCATGCCTAGGGTTTAGGCCTCACCTTCAATCTTCTTCTATAGCATCTAGTCACACTCACATCTCATGCATCATTTCCAACATCTCATCCATTCTTCCAACAACATTCACCATAGCAAGTTCTCTCCTCAGTCACATCTCTCCCCTCGACTTTGGTGCACCTACCTCAATTCGATGATCTGGCTATAAGGGTTTCAACTGCCTCACAATCAGTGATCGATTGAAAACACATGTAGTCTACCTTAGTTCAACAATCTATTCACCTCAAGGAATTCCTTTAGGAATCACAAACTAGCTCTAATACCACTTGGTGTAGTCAGGGAAGGAGGGTTCAAAAAGAATAGTCCAAACCGTGTAGCATAGAGTCAACATAGCAGAAATAACACAAGAAAATGATCTGCAACTATGATATTTTATTGAATTGACAATATTACATGCAACATATGCCTCATGGGAAAATATCCAAGGATCATAGGCCCACCATAAGGGCATTCAACATTACAACTGGCCAAAGGCCTTATTAAAAATCCTCGAAGGGTTGATGCAAAAATCAATATATCTAACCACTCATGAATAACTAACTGATGACCTAAAATGAATTACAATGACCTTAAATATGCTTCTCAAGCTCCAAAAAAGGTTTTTGTTGGCCACAAAGGTTCATAAACCCAATGAATGATCAAGCGTGAAAGTTCGGCCTCAAAACAAAAGAGGTAGTCCTTTATGAAATGAAATATCTTGTGAATCTCCAAGATAGATCCCATTGGACCCAAAATGATTGTATGATGTCTCATTAGGCTTTTTATGATCTAGAATAGGTTTTCACTAATAAATATGGATTAGGTCAGCCCCAAATGCTCTGACTGTGAAATACAGTGAAATTTTGAGAGCGATAACTTTCTAAAAACCAATGCAAATGATCTAAAATATGGATATGTGATAGATGTTGATGTGTAGATGATATATCCTGCTTTGTGAGCTAAGAAATGATAAGAAATGATAATGCGATGAAATGTGGAATGAAATACGAAAACTACTACTAAATGAAATGCAAGAAAAGAAATGTTTTTGGTTGATTCAGGATTGCTTTACAACTAAGGATGCTCCTGCATCAATATGCCTTCGAACAACAAGGTATTTTTACTAATTTCAAATTTTGGATGTGCTCTATAGCGTTTGAATGTCCTATTCTAAAATTATTTAGGTTTGAGAGTAATTTTTTAAAAATGCACCAAATTATTAATATGCTATGGGTAATACAATAATGCATGCAACTTTCAGAATTCCCAAGTAATAAATGTGATTCAAATTGTAATTTTTAGATTGTGAAGCACATAAATTTACCAATCCTAACTTGATAAATCTAGAAATGTAAAAAAATTCTATCTTTTTGGCACAAAAACAATGCTATTGTTCACTTTTTCACTATATGCACATGTCTAAATGATCACTTTAAACATTTTCAGATGATATATTTAGATTTGATATGATCTATAGTGATTTTTTTAGTGGCTAATATTCACTAATTGGCTAATAGTTGAAATTTGGGAATCCAAAATTGGCCAATAGTTCAAGCTATAATGTGACTTGAATCACCACATTTTTACAAAATTTTACTATAGTCATATTTAAATCGCCAAAGAATTTATTTTATTAAAAAATTTAACTTAAAAATTCACCACAATATTCAATACATGATTAGATCAGATTTTCCTAAATTTTATAAATTATAGTAGAAATCTATATTTATTCACCAATAGTATATCGTAATTATTAGTTTCTTTAGGAGCATATTTCTAATCTTTAGTTTCCACTATTGATTTATAATATAATATAATGGCCCGTGTTGTATTCCATGAGTTAAAATGTACCCACAATTTTTAATGCTCATGGGGCCCACAATTTTGGGTCTCATGAGCATTACATATTGTGGGTACATTTTACCTCGTAGAGTACAACGAGGGTCGTTAGATCAATGATCTAAAAGAAATTTTGAGCCCCATGAGAATTACATATTATAGGTACATTTTACCTTGCAAAATACAATTAGGGCCATTATATTATATTTTAAAATAATGGTGGCAAGTAAATATTATAGTTTACCCCTTAAACCCATCGATAATTTCCACCCTTGGGCCCCTACTTTTCCATGAGAATTATTTTTAGATTGGATGGATTCTCCATCATAATTAATGCATTTTCCTATTATTTTTCAAGATTTTCCAAAACTTTCTACAAAATTTTAGTGATATAAAAAAAATTGCCAATAAATTTATTTATTTTTTTGAAAAAAAAAGAAAAGATTCACCAATAGAAATTAATATATTTTCCTAAAAAGGAAATATTTGCCAAGATTTTATATCTTTTTTTGAGGGTGGTTTCTTAAAGTTATCACTGATGATCTAATATAAATTTATTAATGCAATAATGAATTAGATTCTCTTTGCAACAATTGAAATTAACCCTAGTAGTCTTATGAATACAAAATGCAATATAATTTTTTCGTTTTCAATGCTTTTTATGATAAATATGAGTGCACAAATGATTAATGCAAACAATCTAAGATCATACTCAGATTTTAAAATGATATATTTCATATTTTACAAGATTTAGAGTGTAAAAAATAGTCAAGTTCACCAAAAAAATTGATTGGGAAAATGGATCTAGGTCCTAAATCACACTTCTCCCAATGTAGGACATTAAGGATTAGAAAAGATCTTAAATCCACTTGACTACAAACCTCAATGGAAGACTCTGAATGGTGGATCAAGGTTATAATCCTTGTTATAGGGGGGTTGTGTGTTATAAATAATGTGGATTGATTGTTAATTGACTAAAATTTAAGATGCAATTTTGTTCCTAGGTTAACTATGAAAATGCAAAAAACTGTGATAATTTCTAAGAAATCTGCAACAAAAAGATAGAAACAAAATTCAAAAAAACAAAGAGAAGACATAGAGGAACTTGGCCTAGAAATTTGAAGTTGAATTGGTTGGTCAGGGGTGTGATGCACCCTAGACTGGACTCCTACTTTTTTGTATCTCGAATCACAAGCCTAAAGCCTCTAGTTTGTAGGTCTTGTTCTTTTGGAGTTACTATTAGAACTTCTTATTTTGATGTAAAAATCCAATTTCCATGTCTTTTCCACTTGCAGGGATTGAATGCATGAATGAGTAATTAGTCTTAAATCTTCCTCCACTTTTCTTTAGATCTGAGAACCTACACACATGAAAGAGGGGAAATGGTTGTGCTATAGAGGGTTTTGTCTAAGTCAAACCTCATTTTTGTATTTCTACCACCATAACAGTTATGATGATGTATAAAGAGAGCTTACCCTTGATGGGGCAGAGGCTAAATGATAAACAAGTAAAAAAATGACTAATGTTGCAACTCACCACTCAAATTTGTAGTCCTTGATGGACTGAAATCATGTACTCATCACATTGAAGGAGAATTTGATTGCTTGATTGAAGTCCTACAAGTGTTAGTACTCACAAAAAAAATGATCACAAAACATGAATAAATGTATATGAAAACATAATTAATAATTGACATGATGCTTGATTGGAATAAATGTTGCACTAATGTTGATAATTCTACTATTGACTACTTTTACGATGCTCAATTTTCTTAATGAAAGTGATAGGATTCATTAGGTGTGCTTAGGATGAAAATGACTAGTATTTATATGCAATTCTTCTAATTTCTCAAAAAACAAATATCGATAGCTGACAAATGAAATTGGAAATTTAAATAATAAAATACTAAAATTGATATGTATCCAAAAAGGAGCCAAAAAGAGGTGGTATAGGGCATGGGGTGCCCTAGACTAGACCCATTCTTTTCGGGTTCCAAAGTGTCAAGAGAAAATATTAAATGCTCATTTTTATTTCCCATTGTTTGATTTTTTGAAGATATTTATAAAATGGGTGATTAAATGCATAATTAGGTCCAAGAACATAGGGGGAGCTAAACTTATTGTGAAATTATAAAGTGTGACAATTTTTGACACTACAACACCATATCCAAGTTGCATTTGTAGTTTATTTTTCAGCTTCTCCATGCCTTGTCACACTAGATCTAGAGATGTATTTAATAAAAGTAATGTTTCATATCCAAGAATAAAATTCCTCTATGTTTCCATGGGATATTTGGGTTGATTTGTCACATGATCTGGAGAAAATTATGCTTGGGAAATATGGGCATTCTTTGCAATGTACCCATTGTGGGTCATAGAAATATTAAAAATATGGAATCTCTCTTTGAAGGTATTAAATACCTAAAAAATCATTTAGGGGAGATGGAAGATGGAAATAATAGGGGAACTTATCAAAGATAAAAACTCACATAGTATTACACTAGGTTTCACAAAATTTAGATCTAGGTATTGTATTTTGTTATTGTACTAATATGGGTTTGTCCCAAAACTTGTATTAACATATTTTAATATTTGAAGAGTGAATTGTTAAAGGTATAATCAACCTTGAGTGATTTTCTTCATGTGTGTAATGTGTATTTTTGGATGTGTGTTAATTAGTTGGCTAGCCATAAGACTATACAATCCTCATAATGGTTTTGTGATGTATTTTTTTAGAACAATAAAGGAAATATATGGATATGTTAAAAAATTATAAAATTAGTCTCATTTAATACTCTATAAACATCTGATAATTTTTTGAAAGTGTAGACAAGGGGGATTTGTTGCTCGCGTGTCTCTTTGTTCTCAAGAGAGTCCCAAGGAATGAACTGCCCTAAACTACCTCAAAATAAAAAGGTGAGAGTTCCAAAATCAGAATGAGGACATCACAGAGGTTTATTGCATAGAAAAAAAAAGTTCTTAGAAAAAGGATGATAGCGCAACACACAAATAGTAGCATGGTTGTGAGTGGAGTCCAGAAGGTGCACTAGTATCTCGTACGAACAGAAAACCAAGAATGTCACAAGAAAACAACAAAGTGCCTACTACTATTCTAACTACTAAGAAATCTTGGAATGCAAGAAAGTAATAGAGAATAATAGAAGTGAAATAAAGTAAAGTAGAAATCTTGGAATGCAAGAAAGTAATTGAGAATAATAGAAGTGAAATAAAGTAAAGTAGACTAAGTAAAACATAAATGATAAAGCTAAGGAGAAGAAATAAAATTCTTACTTAGAATTGTAGACACCTAAAAATGGTCTGGAGAATCCAATTAACCGAATACGCCTTATTTGATTAATTAATCTTAAAATTCCTCTACTTAATAAATAAATAAGAATATTTATTTATATTAAGTTCATTTATCAAATTCTCCTATTTTTCTTTCCTAATTAAATAAACAAAATTAAAAACTTTGTTTTATTTAATTATTATCATTATCTCTTTTTATCTTAAAATTAAATACACAATTTAAATAATTCGTGTTATTTAATTTCACATTTCCTCTTAATTAAATAAAGATTGTCAAAAATCTTTTATTTAATTATCACTCTCCTTTAATTTAATAAAACCAAACCCTATAGTTTGATTTATTAAATTATTTATTCCTCATTTTTGCTAAATTTAAATAAATTAAAATTATTTAAATTTATTGCATAAAGTTTGCACTATTCCCTCACCAATAAATATTTATTTCCCCACCAATGAAATTAATGGCACTGCCATTCACGGGAAAGCTTCAGGGAAAATTTGCAGGAAGTTCTCTCAACAACCTTCCACCCACCTTCCCTCTTATCTTGCCTGGTGTTTTCATGGGGAGAAACCATTCTCCATGATCAGCTCCTTCTTCTCATCCCATGCCTTTGGATTCTCCAGAGGAAATCACAGCCCCTCATCCCGGTTTCCTGTGCAATTGTGCTGCCGTGAAAGCTATAAATATAGCTCTTGGGCTACAAGAAAAGGATCCCAACAAATGCAATCTTACTCTGCAGGTTTCTAGAGCACTCAAGCATCCAAACCATCCAGCATTGAAGCAACCATCCAGCATCCACCAAGCATCATCCTTTTGCAGTCATGGCTGCCATTAGCATAGAATTGCATACTTAAATCATATTAGAATCATCTTAGTTTAATTTCTCATTCTCTAAGTGTCACTAAATAGTTTAATTAGCTTAAGAATCTGAGAGCTAAATAAATTAGTTCAGTCTTTAGAGTTAGAGAGCAATAGGATAAATTTCTGTAGATTTTGTAGTTTAATTTAGTTTAAATTTCTTAATCTTAGATGCAATATCTTATTTAGAAGCGTAGAGGCATTGTTTACTTAGTTTTCCCCTTTTACACGCTTACAAGAATAACTCGAGTAATGAATCCTCCAACAAGTAAATATCTTCAATACCTACACACATAAGATCGAGGGAAAATATTGGGGTTGTTTAGGGGTTTGCCTTAGTCAAACACTCGTTTCAGTGCTCCCACTTCCATGGACAACCAAATGGATAGAGAGAAATAATAAGTAGAAATGAAATGAATGTAGGAGTGATAAAACAAAACCTTGCTCAAGGAGGAGAACCCTTATCACAAAATAGAGATGCAATAGATAGGGTATGTGATAAATTCCAAGATGCTCAAAGATACAAGGCACAAGATAGATATCACTTGCAAGGCTTGAGGAAGCCAAGGAGAGAGATAGAGCTACGAGAGCCAAGAGAGTTGCAAAGAGTGTTGTGAGAGGTTTTGAAAGCATTGTAGCAAGTTGTAGAGAGCTTGTGCAAGCAATATATCAAGAAAGAAAGACAAGATAATGTCCAATGGAGGAGAAGAGAATTCAAGAGAGAATCCAAGAAGCTAGAGATAAAAATGCCAAAGAGACCAAAGAGAGCAATAGAATGGAAGAGATGGATTTAAAAGAGATAATAGGAGGGAAAAGTAGGTTCTTGAGCCATTACAAGGTGTCTTGGGTCATTTCCATCAACAAAAGTAGTTGACAAGTGGCAAGGCAGTCGAAAATGGTCATTTGAACATCAAAATATCACAAGATGCTAGCACGGTGCACAGGCGTCTATGCAGCACGCTAGTGTCTAGACACATCACACTACAAAATGATGAGAACAGGAAAAGCACAAGGTTTGACACAAATATAGCGTGTGAAGGTAAATTTTGAAATGGGTCTTGAGTATCCTAAGAGGGGAAAAAGGCTAATGCAGGGGCTAAAATGAGCCTACACAAATTCTAAGGGAGTGGACACTAAATTGGATACAATAATGTATGTGAAATTGCAAAGGGTACAATTTTATGACATTACATTTTTCCCCCACTTTAGCGGGTTTATGAATCTACATTAATATGCATGCTAAAAGAAATCTACTAAACATAAATAACATCATGATGTCAAAAGGATGTTGTAGAGGAAGCAAACAACTCTTCAAACCAAAGAAGCATGCCCACAAGGCTAAAGACCTACAAAATAAACACATTAGACAAGAGAGATCTGCACAAGATAACAAAGTTAGAACATAAAAGGTCATTACATCAAGGGGTTAGAACATATACATGGATAACACACACACAAAAGCACACAAAAAACTAAAGGATTTGAGTTAGCAAAGTGAAAGAGACCTCGATGTAAAAGATTGTCTTAGTACTATGCGGCATCCCCAAATTAAGAAATAACACATAGAATAATTCTTAAATGGAGAGAAGAATGTAAGGATTGATTACTTCAAGAGAATAATGCATACAAAAGACAGGAAAGCAACCAATTTCGAAGAGAGAAATAAGTATATATTTAGGACAAAAAAGATGCAAGTCTTCAATCCAGTATATACAATTTGAGAAGAGAAGAGAAAAGAGAATTTAAGAGAGCAAGAAGGAGCTATAAAGGAATGAAAATTCCAAGAGAGATGGCTCCACAGGTACTCGTTCCTATGGAAGATGAACAAAATCTCTTTAGGTGCTCAGTCCTACAGAAGTTGAACAAAACTCTATAGGTTCTTGGTCCTACAGAATTGGTTCCATGGTTTCTCGGTCCCACAGAAAATAAAAGGCTTTACAAGTGCTCGGTCTTGCAAAGGAAGCACTATAGGATCTCGTTCCTACAGGGCTTTATATGAAAGGATTCGTAGAGTCTGATTGGTCCTTATAGGTGCTTGGTATTATAAGGAAAGCTTGATGCAAAGGAGTTCTATAGGTTCTCAGTCCTACAAAGCAAGACTGATCAGAAAAGCTTGTGGCTACTACAAACTACATTGCAGGACAGTCACAGAAAAGATAGGTCTAGTCAGGCTACCCCCAAGCTAGATGCGAAGATATAAGATAGGTCTAGTTGAGTTACCTACAAGCTAGACGTTGAGATCAAACATTAGATATTACAAGACACTCAAGAATTCTTTTAAGAAGAAATATTTTAAAGGGGGTTCCTTCGATAGGGAACCCTTCAAGACACCAAGGGGCCCATTTAAAGGAATGCTCCAATTGAAAGACTTAGAGAAGAGAGGGGATACTTAAGAAGGGCGCACATCTCCATAACAAGTTATCACTACCCCTAGCATACAGTGGAGGAGAACCATGCAAGATACTATTATGTCACTACCATAGAAATATTATGGTTGCACATAATAGTGTATGACCATGAATGATAATAATCAAGTAAAGCTACAATTGCCACATAATGGGAAACAACACAATAAAATCTCATGAGAAGATGCTTAGAATCGATAGGATAGAGGTAGACCTCAATATCACTTGTCATGCAAAGAAGAGACAAGTGCATCGATAACTGGAAGATTGATGGCACTAGAATCAAGAAGTTGTATTTTATCCTTCAAGGCCTTACATTCACTAGTGGAATGGTTGGGCACTTGATGGTATGCATAGAAAGAATGTTTTTCTTGATCATGCTTATGAAATTTCTTATGTGTAGGAGGAAGAGTAATTAAGTGGCCCTTGAGAAGCCTCAACAAAATAATCTCTTGCTTAGATAGAGGATGAGGAGCAGGAAGCAATCCTTTATTTTGTGAAGAAGAGTTTGACTGCTTAGAAGAAGACATGAAGATAGAAGACAATGGAGGATGAATCAATTCAAGAGAATGAGGTTGAGAGGAAATCATGTCATTCAACCATGGTTTTGCATTTAGATTGTTCATATGAGCAACCAAGCCCCAAATTATGTGTACAAGGTGTACAATCTATAGGGACCTAAATGCCTTATTCATTACGCCCACAACCTTTACACCCATAACCATATTTAGAGGAAATTTTATATCCAGGGCCATAGCATGTTTGCAAATCTTGAGGAGGATCTACATAGAGAGCATTATTCCAACAATGGGGATCACACTCTTCTATGGGTTTGCCATCATCCTTCTTGATAGGATCACCAAGATTAGACTCTTTAATAAAGATACGATCATTTTCCTCATAAGGAGGAGGATCAGCATTAAGAACATTACAATTTGTGTTCACTTATCCCGTGATGCAGAAGAATAACCATCTTTGATAGCAGGTTTGGATGATGTTATAGGAAGGTCTAAGTGGAACGAGTCAACTTCATATTCACCAACAAAGGAATTTGTAAAGTTTAAGGAACTCCAATCATCATCGAGACATGTATTTTTTTTAGAAGAAGGTGTAGACTCAAAATTTCTTGCTTTAGAAGGGCCTTCTTCAGGGATATCCATCTCAAGAGTATCCTTTGTAATAGGTACTAGTGGAGTAGACATCAACACATTGGAAGACATTGAAGGGACAAAAGTAGGCACATCCAAAGCCTGACCAATAGCTACCATCTCACATAAGTGTATAGCATCAGGGTTAGCACTGATTGTGACTAATTGATTGTTATGAATGAACTTAATAGATCTATGTAAGGTATATGGGACTACACCCATAATGTGAATCCATGATTACCGAGAAGTAGATTATATTGTAACTTTTTGAACTTAACATATACGAGGGTGGGTACAGTAATGGGTCCCAACCTTAAAGGAAAGAATATCATTCCTAAAGTTTGTCGACCAACATTATCGAATCCACAAATAACAAGAGAAGAAGTAGCTAGAGAGGAAGAATCAACATTAATCTTAGGCAATAGATCAATACTACATATATTGAGCACCGAACTAGAATCAACGAGATTACATCTAATGTCAATTTTATTAATGCTAACTATGATCATTAGAGGCTCCACTTGATTTTTAACTTCCAGAGGTGGGAGTTCCTACAGATATAACGCAATATTCAACGAATCCGCATGAATATGAGCTATCAATGCATTAACATTTGTCAACCTAGTAGAAGGCAAGAGGATCTTTTGCAAGGCTTCCTAAAGCATACCTTGATAAACTAGAGCAGACTAAAGCAAGTCCCATAGTGAGATCTTGGTTGGAGTAACATGAAGTTTCTCGATAAGGTCATAATCACCAGGTGCTTTAGTTGTAGGTTTAGGTGCCAAAGGAAGACTTGGTTGAGAAGGTGATAAAAAAAGCAGGCTGATCAACACTTTTTTTGTTCCTTCTATTCTTATAAGTATGGGTTACTGCTCTATAAGAGGGAGCCTTACAAAGATCAGGAGAATAATTGTTAAATGGAACATCGTTAATAGAATAAATATTTTTAGGGGAAGGACTATTCGAGGTCAAATAAATGACCGGTCTCTTAGGCCTTTTATGGGTGGCAAAGACATAGATGATATTTACAGATTCCTTACAACTTATAGAGGAATCATTTGAAGAAATATGCTCAAAATCTATCCTTGGAGGATTCAATGTGAGAGGAACTTCATCATTCACTAATGCATCATCTCTAGAAGAGAGTGAATTGGAATGAAGGGAAGGTAGAGTAATGTTAAGAAAAGTATCAATGATTTCATCTTCTTACAACAAAATATCCTCTAAAGTAAGAGGAATTTTATTAGAAGGATCAAAGATACCGAGTGACATGGATAAAGCCAAGTCGCCATCACATACATGAAATAGAACATCATTAACACTTTGAATAAAATTAGAAATTGAACTGATAAAAGAATACATTAACTTCATTTTTAAAATAAGTTAAATATGATAAACAATTCCTAAACAAGTCGCCCATAGGCCAGTGCATCACATTGATATTACAAAATGGGGTTCAAGGCATCACCTCAAAAAAAATTGGGGAAGGTGTTTTCACGTCAAGTTCACCAAAATGTAGGGAAGGGGGATTTGCTACTCATGAGTCCTCTCTGTTCTCAAGAGAGTCCCAAGGAATGAACTGCCCTAAACTACCTCAAACTAAAAAGGTGATATTTCAAGAACCAGAATGAGCAGATCACAAAGGTTTTCTAGATAGATAGATAACTTCTCAAAAAAAGGATGGTAGCATGGCACATAGATGGTAATGCAACACATTGGAGTCTAGAAGGCACACTAGCATCTCATACGAATTGAAAACTGAGAATGTCATAGGAAAACAACAAAGTGCCTACTACTATTATGACTACTAAGATTTCTTGGAATGCGATAGAGTAATAGAGAATAATAGAACTAAAATAAAGTAAAATAAACCAAGTAAAACATAAATGATAAAGCTAAGGAGAAGAAAGAAAATGCTTACAACAGCCCAATTAATGATGCCTCTAGTAAGTGAATATCTTCAATACCTACACACATAAGATCGAGGGAAAATGTTGGGGATTTTTAGGGGTTTTCCTCAATCAAACCCTCAATTTGGTGTTCCCACCTCCATAGATAGCCAGATAGATAGAGAGAAATAATAAGCAGAAATGAAATAATTCAAGAGTGATAAAAGAAAATCCCACTCAAGGAGGAGAACCCTTATCATGAAATAGAGATGCAATAGATAGGGGATGTGAGAAATCCCAAGATGCTCAAAGATACAAGGCATAAGATAGATATCACCTTCAAGGCTTGAGGAAGCCAAGGAGAGAGATAGAGTTTCAAGATCCAAGAGAGTTACAAAGATTGCTATGAGAGCTTTTGAAAGCACTATTGTTGCAAGTTGTAGAGAGCTTGTGCAAGCAAGATATCAAGAGAGAAAGACAAGATATTGTCCAAGGGAGGAGAAGAGAATTCAAGAAAGAAGCCAAGAAGCTAGAGAGAAAAATGCCAGAGAGACCAAAGAGAAATAGAATGAAAGATATGGATTTAAAAGAGAGACTAGGAGGGAAAAGAAGGTTCTTGATCCGTTACAAGGCATCCCGGGCCATTACTACTGACAAAAGTAGTTGAAAAGTGGCAAGGCACTCGAAAATGGTCATTTGAACATCGAAATGTCACAGGATGCTAGCATGGTGCATGTACATTTGCACAGCACACTAGTGTCCAAACACATCATGCTACAAAACAATGAAAACGGGAAAAGCAGAAGGTTTGACGCAAAGTTGGTGCACAAAGGTAGCTGCTGAAATAGGGTCTGAGTATCCTGAGAGGGGAAAAAGGTTGATGCAAGGGCTAAAATGAGCCTACATAAATGCTAAGGGATTAGACACCAAAGTGGATACAAGAATGTATTTGAAATTGCAAGGGGCACAATTTTACGACATTATAGAAAGTATGTGTAGAGCCCAACTTATACATTCTTACAAGCATCGTATTTTGTGATATCTAGATTAAGGTATCACCTTTGGTTATAGCTATTACAGTTTTGTATGAACTTAGAGAATCTATTTTTCAACTAGATAAAGGCATTTTTTTAATATTTTTCCACTTTCCCTTCATCCCAGAGGTAACACGCTCAAAACAGCTTAATATAATCATTTTCTTAGTTTAGTCTAATTTAGTGTGTTCTCACTACCATGTCTAAATATATATAACACTACAATGGGTTATCATAAAACATATTTATACGATATACTATCTACTCTAATATTTTTATTTACCTTGATTATTGTAAACCATCATATAGACATGAAGTGAAAATTGAAATAAGGATGCACTATGCAATGGATATGGTTTGCATGAGGGTTAGTGTTTAGTCTTTGTGATGATATATTTTATAGCACCTTAGGGAAACCCCCCTTCTTTTAATAGATCCAAAGTGTAGCAAGTCCTTCCCACCTTAATAATTGGTCCTTAGTTACCAAACTTGAATATATGTTTTGTGGTATTCTTCCCAAGTTTGACACCCCTAGCACTTTGGAGACTATCTAGCTTTAAGTATTTGGGAATTATAACTCAAATAATAACTAGGGGGTACCAATCAATTCATCCCTCCAAGCATGCAAATAAGGAAAATTCTAAACTAATGATCCTATAAAATTAACTCAATGAGGTGTTAGGGATCAAAATTTGAGGATACATTCTAACTCGTGTCACTTTAAAGGTACTATTGCATCTTTAATTCAGATAAAGTATAGAGAAGGAAATGTTAAAATTTGAGGATTGAGAATACCAAGGGAAAGGTGTTTGGATAAAGGGATGGCCAAAACTCTAGTTTTGAAAGGTCAATTAGTATAAAGGATCAAGAATTCAAGGTTTAATGGAATGCATGCTATTAAGATAAAGTCCAAAACTCTAAAAAATAGAATGTAAAATGTGGGATTTAGAGGAAAGGGATGTTGAGAAGGAAAACTCTAAAATCATAATAGGAAATGGGATGATGGAAAGGTTCAAGGAAAATGTATGACAAGATGAGTAACTCCTAAAAAACCTAAAAAACCTCCATAAATGAATTTTTTTGGGATATTTACAACTTTTAACATATGATAGGAACATGAAAAAAGATGGAGAATAACACATAAAAACTTTGACCAATGGAGACCCATTACGGAATTTCTCAAAATAATTATAAATGATGCTAAATAAGGCCAAATTTCATAATAAGGTCATGACTTAAGAATAAATGGGCATAGTCAAATGAGGTGCCAATAGGATGGATAGGAGAGATTTGGTTTGGAGAAAGTGGACTAGACATGGTACATTATTTAAATTGGATTATAGTACTTGTGTAATTCTATTGTGGCTTCTCAGGATGCAAAGCAACCATTTGATATGCCAATGATGTGGCACCAAATATTAGACAAAATAAGTGAGAAAGGTTTTAAAACCTTGAAAAAGTATATTATTGTGGATATTTCTAATTATTATCTTGATTGTGATTTCTAAGTATTTTGAGTTTGGTAATTAGAACACGATTGAAAAATATTCTAATAGTAATAAAGTTTAAGGGATTATAAATTTTATTCGTAGAATTATGTTTGATCTAGTTAATGTTCCAATTCTTGGCTGAAACGTCTTGTTATTATGTTTCCTTCATTGATGATTACTCTATAAAGGTTAAGGATTTTTTCAAGTAGAAATCAAAAAAATAGCAAATTTAAATAATTTGAGGCAATTTTAGAAATGTAGAAGGAAAATAAAATAAAATTATTGAGAACTAACCATGGGTATAATATTTCTCTAATAATTTGAGGAATTTCATAAAAAGAAGGAATATTAAAATAGAAAATACTCTGTAAACTCCACAATAAAATGGGTACTAAGAGAATGAATAAAAAACTAATGGAAAGATAGAAATACATTAAGTGGCGTTGGTGTAATTAATATTTAATTACACTTGCATAAGTTTACTTGGGAATATTATTTAATTAATTCCTAGGTTGCATTAACTAGGCAATTAGTTATAATGGGGCCATCCCTCTTCACATGTATTTAGGAAATAAGATTCTTTGAGAAATATCATCTAGAACTTATCTTATCATTTCATCATTTCCGAGGTAATTAGTTAGTTGTCACATGTTGTTAGATCAAGACACATGTCAACATCACATTTCATACTACATTTCATTATTGCCTATTTATACAAAGCATTTGTACATTATTTTACATCTCATAATAGAATCTCAATTTGCATGCTCAAGTTGCAACACTTTCTTTTGTGGGTGATATTCTTCTTGGTTAAGGTCCTCTAAAGTCTGCAACTTCATAGGATTATTGTGCATCCATAATTTCTACATGGCAACAGAGTAAAGCCACTGAAGATTCATCTCAAGATCAAAAATTTGGGCTAAGGAGATTCGCATTGCAGGCTTGAAGGTTTTCATTGAAGGCTAGTTGGCTCCACCCAAGGACCAGCTAATTTCTAGTGTAGATTAAGTCCTCTCTAGCCTCACCATTATGCTCAAAAGGCCTTAAAACCCTAGAATTTCCTAAAAAAACATCAAATTCAGAGACTTTTTCCTGAGAGCCATTAGAAGTAGCTAGTGTTTGTCATCCGTACTGTATAGATTATACGGTCTGCAAAAAAAATCACTCCCCTTTGGTATCACTCCATGGCAAAAAAAAAATATCTGTAGGCTATTTTTAAAAAAAATATTGGGCTTATTTTATATAGTTTGGCAAAATAAATTTGTAAGGGTGAATATATATATATATATATTATTTATTTATTTATTTTTGGTCTGGAAGGGTATCCCCACAGCCCCAGCCCAACGGCCCCCCCTTACACTGGTTCAGGGGGGTGCGAGTGGGAGGTGAGACTAATCCCTACGGTCACGGGATAACCAACACCGCCCCCAAGCGTCTAGGACGGGGTGAAATCCAGGCCAGAGAGTCGACCCCAAGACCTCGGGGAGCAAACCCGAGACTTAAGACCAACTACTCTAACCCGTGGGGGCATAAGGGTGAATATATTATCACATAGGGTTTTGCTTTTATTCTTTGCAGATAAATAATATTGTAGTAATCATGCGAGTATAAATACTTTTGGGGTTTTGATATTTTATTCTCAGGGACCATATTATAAAAAAAATTATATATAAACCACTACGTCATATCATTCCATTGTCAGCTTATAAAGGGTTTTGATTTTTTAATTGCATGTTACAAAATTAAAAAAATCTATATATACTCCCTTTGTCGGCTCGTGTTTTGATTATGTAGGGTGTTAATTTACTTCGTCTACCCACTTGTTTCGTGTGGGCCCTGTCCTTTCATTACCCCATCCACTCATTTTCCACCAACCACTTACTCTGTCGGAGTTCTTTTACGACCACCGTTGATCTCCACCGACCTCTTATCGCCAAACTCATCTCTATCAGGTTCCATGGACCTCTCGCCAGTGCCCTCTACCTTAGTCCGCAATCACATCAGGATTTGGGAACTCTGCTCATTCCAGGTAGTGTCGCCAACTCTGCCACCCATCAACCGCTCCACTGACACTCATAGGGCGGTGTGATTTTTTAAAACCAGGTGAATTCCCCTTGGTCATATCAACAACCAGGGACCTCTCTTTTTTTAGCCCAGGTGCTTGTTTTTTGTGCCTAGTTAGTTTGCCAAGCCCTAATAGGACAAAAATATTTTGAGGGGTATATCTTTTCACCATGATATCAAAAATTGACAAACGAGATATCATTGGAAAGGTATGTCAGATAACTATTCAGGTGTTGTGGATGTCAAATTTTGCATTTGCTCAAAACACACATTAGCATTGTCATTTAAAACAAAGCAAAATAAGAACATCCCTATGAAATAATGAAACATGTTAATCATGCAATGAAAGGAATTAAGGAAACTAAATAAAACACATAATAACATGAATCAAACCCTATCTCATAGTGGACTGGTGCTTCTATGGAAAGAAGCCCTTTCCCAATCCTTTGCTAAGCTCCATGATATTGATGATATGAAACTGCTTTGAAGATGATATGAAGTGGACAAAATCAATTCTCAATTGAAGAGAGTGACTTTGCATGAGATTGTGGAGAAAGATCTAAAGATTCTGGAGGATTAAAACAATAGAGACCTCTATCTATGGCCAAAAAGGATAGAAGAATGCCAAACATGGAGGATGTGGGATTAAAGATCCACCAATGAGAAGAGGCCACTTGTCAACTTGTGATAGGTTGAGGAATGAGCACATTTTGGTCAATGTGCCAAAGAGGGGGAGATTCAAATTTGAATTTGAGAGTTAAATGCTAAGTTTGACCTTTGCAAGAGACATGTAAGAGCTCATAAATGCTTTGTTGGATGTACATGTCAACTTGTTTTTGAATTAAAATTTGAGGGAATATTCCTCAAAGATGCCATGTTGATGGAAAATGATGAATTTATAAATGAATTAAAATGCTTTATTGGTGCAAGTGGGAAAAGCTAGAGGATGTAATGGGTGGTTAGATTAGATTAATCAGGATTAGATTAGTTAAGATAATGTTAGATTCTTTTGACCCATTTGACTTAAATGCTTTGCTTTTATTTAAATCAAAAGGGAGATGAAAGGTGATTTAATTAAATAAAGTTTGGTTTATTTAATTAAAAGGATGTTGCAAGATTTGATTAAATAAAGGTTTGATTTATTTAATCAAAGAGGGATAATGATAGGCTTAAATTAAATAAAGTTAATTTATTCAATTTAAATACCTTGGTTTATTTAATTGACGAGCGAATATGATTAGTTAAATATGCATGATGTCAATTTCACGTGTCTACAGGTGTAGTCTATTTTCTAGAATTTTTCTTCCAATAAAAGTTATAATCAACTGAATTCAACTCCCCTTTTTGGACTCAAAGGCTCATATCTTCTAATTATTTTGTCAAAAATCAATGATTCCAGTATCATTCAAAAGGTATTTTAGTGAATTTTTTATCAGTCCATTCCTTTCTATCAGTTTCAGCTCCAGGTACTTTGTATTGGATTTTTGCAATTTTGTGCACTTCCTTCATTACTTGGACATCTTAAAGTTTGAAGAAATATTTTTTTCTTTGGGAAGCATCTTTTTAGTTGCACATTCATATATTAGAGGTTTCACATCTATTTCCATCAGACTTTTGTGCCTTGTACTTGGTTTATTGCTCTAATGGCTTACATATGTTTTGAGATCCTCACACCTAACAATTATCACACTTGGAAAGTGAGTTTGCAACGACTCCTTTGGTCAAAGGGATTGTGGTCAACATTGAATGAACAACAACCTCATTTTACTAGAGAATATGAGAAGTTCCAGCATAGAACCAAATGTGAGGAAGCAATGAGGTTGATTTCCCTACATGTTTCCAACTCACTTTTCTTCCACATCGAGGGGTGTGCTACTCCTACAAAGGTATAGGATAATTTGAAATATTTTTTTGGGTCAATTAGTGATATTAGAGCACTACAATTAGAGTCAAAACTTCCATCCCTTTTAGTTGAAATGTTTCCTTCTATTGAATACTATTTGGTTAAGTTCAAATCTTTGAGGACTCAATTGTTAGGATATGGAAAAGACAATTCTGACAAGGAATGTATCTTAATGATCTTGTCAAAATTGAAAGGTTCCTATTCATACTTTGCTACATATTTTTTCCCTAATATGAATGGATTAGGAGATAGTTTTGTCATGCCCTCCTTTGAGACATTTTGTGAAAGGTTGACAAGAGAGAGAAAAAAGCTCAATAATGTTGACACATCCACTAAGCCTCATGCTTTGATAGAAAATCCATCTAAGGGAAAGGGAAAGCATAAAGGAAAATCCAAGACAGGGTCTAGTGATGCCTCAAATCCAAAAGAAGATAATCCAAAGAAGGAGAGGCCTAAGTGTGCTTTTTGTAATGGCCTAGGACATCGTGAGGAGGTGTGTTTAAATAAGGAAATATATGAATTGAGGTAGATACTTTAGGATCATAATATCACTCTTCCTTATACTTCCACCAAATCACACTCTTGTTCTTCCACTCATGAGGAGTCATCTCATATAGGTATAGTTGGCACTGCCATAGCTGACATACAAGGGAAAGGACATGCATTGATCACTACTTTTGTTAATCAACAGGATGGATGGATAATTGATTCAGGATCCTCATAGCATGTTACTAGCTCTTTTGATCACATCACTCAGGGGTCACTTAGAGCACCTGAGTTTGATAGAATTTTTACTGCTAATGCTACTATGGTTCATGTAGCTGGTATATTTGATGTCACTTTGGGTACAGGGCATGTTCATGATGCAATATATATTGTTGAGATGGCACATAATCTTCTTTCTGTTTATTAGCTTACACAAGGAGTAACACAGTTGAGTTCACATGTGAGTCAACACTTATTCAAAATGAATTCAATGAGATCATTGTTGTTGGAATGGTTGATCATCAGTCCAGGGTATATACCTTCTCCCACTTTTGGAATAATGATAATCCACATGTTCCTAGTTCTCCTGACTCTAGGGTGGTATGTAATTCTCACCATGGCAGTGGTGGGTGGTTGGACTTGGATCTTCTTAGTATGGCACCACCTTCATCTCCTATCCCCTCACAATTGATATTTGTTTTAGCACAGTAGGATGTATTCACCTCTTCAGATTTGTGGTATTCAGATGGTTTTGTGTCAAGTCTTGTTGATTTGGCTCTTCATTTCTCCATAGATCTTGAGGATCCTCTTGAGGGGACCACCCTTCATTATGGTGGACTATATAGTCTCCAATTTTGATCTTGTTTTGTATCTTGTGATGGTTTTAGCTCTTGGGGGTATTGATGTTGAGACCTCCAAACATTACTCTTCCATCATTTGATCTTTTTCTGCAATTCATCTATTTTTTGGAGAGGGGTCTTCTTCACACTGGGTTTTCCCCTTTTCTCTATTTGTGAGAGATTAGTTGTGTTCATTTGCATTTGTACATGGGTACCTAAAATGGCCATCATGTAGTCGAAACCCATCTTTGCATCATCATTGCATTATCATTTCCTCCCTAAGTTACACTTATGGGGGGTGTTGGTGTAATTAATATTTAATTACACTTGCATAAGTTTACTTAGGAATATTATTTAATTAATTCCTAGGTTGCATTCACTAAGAAATTAGTTATAATGGGGTCATCCCCCTTCACATGCATTTAGGAAATAAGATTTTTCTAGAAATATCATCTAGAACTTATCTTATCATTTCATCATTTCTAGGTAGTTAGTTGTTGTCACATGTTGTTAGATCAAGACACATGTCAACATCACATTTCACACTACATTTCATTCTTTCCTATTTATACAAGGCATTTGTACATTATTTTACATCTCATAATAGAATCTCAATTTGCATGCTCAAGTTGCAACACTTTCTTTTATGGTTGATATTCTTCTTGGTTAAGGTCCTCTAAAGTCTATAGCTTCATAGGTTTATTGTGCATCCATAATTTCTACAGTGGTCCTAATACAAAATATTTTGGTGGGGTTGAAATTAATAGTGCTACTTACTATTTGGTAAATATTTATCCTACTTCCCTTTATGATAAGATGCCATAGAAAGTGTGGAAAGGTAAAAATCCATCTATTGCACATCTTAGAGTCTTCAGTTTTCTAGATTATGTTCATGTGCTTTGAAATATGGTCCAAGTTGGATTTCTAAGATGAAAATATACTTTTTATTATTATGGTAAAAAATGCTAAAGGTTATAAACCTTGAAATATTTTAACTTTGTAAAATAGTTTGTTGGAGACTAGTGTTGACATTGATGTCAACGGGGAGATTGTTGGATATTGTTGCACTATGTTGTCTTTAGTGTTGCCATTGATTTAAACCTATTTCAACCTCTAGTTTGGTTGTGATGAAAAGGTACTTGTGGTTTTGAGCAAGTATTATTCATGCAGCTAGTTCAATTGGTTTCCAAGTGCTTTTGAGAAAATTTGAATAGAGAGTGTACAAGGTGACAAAGTTGTGTTTTGCATTTCTTCATGGTTGAATATGTGCTTATGTGGTTTAGATATGATGATTAGAGGTTTTATATCCAGATTTTCAAGCTCTGGATCATGCAAAAGTGGAAGATGTGTTTGACAGTGTGTTGTTTGTGCAGAAGGTTGTCTAGGAGAAATGGAATTTCTCTGCATTTCTCCACATTGAGGTTTCTTGTCTTGAAAATTTGGGAACGTGCTAATATTTTCTATAATTAACTTTTCCTATTTTTTTTGGTATTATTGTTCTGCAAGGTTGGTTAGTGAGTTGTATGTCTATGGCAATGTGGTTGGTTGCACAAGATGATAGTATTCTTAATTTTAGATGGTTGTGTTAGTGTTTCTAAATATTCTAATGGTGTTGGAATATTCTGGGATGTTGTGTGGTGTTTCTATGTGGTCTGTAGGATGTTTACACACTTGGTGAAGTGTGTATGTTGTTGTTTGTTAGCATTGATATAGGTTTGGTCGACCTAGCATGTTAGCACTGATTGAGAAGATGGTTTTTTGTTTGAGGAAGTGTGGTGTTGTGTGTCAGTGTAGATTTGGGTCATGTTTAACCCTTGGTGTGGTCTTCCTTCACTTCTTTCCATCATAGAAGTGTTTGGTACCGACTTATTTGGTGGTTGCACATTTGAGGTGCATACATTTTATTGAGGCCAACCTAAACAAGGTTGTTTGAGGTCGCAGAGGATATATAAGAAAGGTTAATTGTTGGAGATGTGTTTGGTGTGTTGTGTTGTACAAAAATATGTAAGTGTGATCAAGTGTTTTGATTTAAGTGTAAACTTAAATACCTAAGGATACTGGAAGCAGTGAGTAGAAGGTATCTACATTTTTAGTGTACCTGAAGTTTCTGGAGGTAGTGAATCAAAGGTTGTGGATGGTGTAGATTTTTTGTGGTGGATCTTCATGTTTCTCTGAGGTAGTGAACCTCCTTGTAACAGTCTTCTTCTATTTTCTTCTATTCCAAATAGTGATTCCTTTGGGCAGTGAGCCATTCTTTTCTTCTAGGCAATGATCCTTTTGTAATCAATGTTGCTATTCATATATATGTGATTTAATCCTCACAATAGTTTTTCCTTGATTAGGGTTTTCCACGTAAATCTGGTGTTCTATTTTGTATGGTTGTTGATGTGTTAATGTGTTGATGTTTCACTTGTTTATATTCATTTTGATGCTTAATAAGGATTTGAAGATTCATGAGGGTTTAAATGTTTTAATGTACAACTAATTCACCCCCCTCTCAATTGCCATGTGTGTCTAACATAGTTTACTCTAGAAATTATTATTTTTGGAAAAAAAATTCCTTATTTAGTTCACAACCAAATGGAAAAGAAAATAATAAGATAAACTTTGAGATCAATAAATAAAAATATGCATCAAATAATGAAAAATTTGGTGCAAGAAGAGGACTTGAGATAAATTTCAGATATAGGTGATGAAGAAAATAAAATTCTCTACGATGTTGATAAGATTATGTAGGAAATATAAGCATGTTGAAAAGTATGTGCCACTAGAATTTATTTGTGTGTTTGATTTATATTATACTAATTATAAACCTAGATCTATTATGAAATATCTTTCATCAAATAAAATAAATTATTATAAATAGGCCATGAAAGAGGAAATAGTGGGCATGAATAAAAATGTATGACCTAGGATCCCATTGATCTACCTAAGAGAAGAAATCCCATAGTTTTCAAATGGATTTTAAAGAATAAATTTATTACAAATGATAAGTTATAAAAATATAAGTCTAGAATCATGGAAAAAATAATATTCTTTAGTGGAGGTAAAATATTGGTGAAATCTTTTCTCCTATTAGTAAACTTGATTCTAGTTGATTCTTACTTTCTGAAATTGTTGCTTTTGATATTGAAGTTGAAAAAATGAACATGAAAAAATCATTGCATTGGGATCTAGAAGAGGATATTTTGGTGCAGGAGCACCTGTTTGATCACATGCCTCCATAAGGCCATATTGAGTCATTTGTTCCATTTTGAAGTCTTAATGTTGTAATAAGGCCTAATGAGCCATTTTTTATATGCATGAGTGTTGTGCCCTCAGCACACATGCCCCATTTGGAATGGGGACCCTCTTTTTCTTTTTCCTTGTCAGGTCATTTTTGTCATCGCCTCGTTTTGTGTGCCCCATTTTAGTGTCCTGCATGGTCAACGAACCTGCAGAGTCTCATCTTGAGTTGACCGTGTTTCGCCCCTTCAATTTTCTCAAGTCCTAGTGCTTTCTGGAGTCTCCTTGGCAGATTGACTCTGCCAACGGCCTTGGAGCCTGGCGGGCCCACCCCACCAGGTTTCCCTGGTCGGGATTCCCCCTTGTGTTCACCGTTCCGAACGGCAGAAGGCTTCTGACTTCCTGGGCCCGACCCTCTAGACTTCTGCGTCTGGAACTCCGTGCGGACTTTGTCATTCCCAATGGCTGATCACTGATGGAACTTTGCCCTTTAGGCCCCGAGTCCCCCTTCGCCGCCAATTTCCAAAAAAGATTTTGGAACAGCCATTGATCTATGTCCTTCCAGTCTTCGGGCCCCGAGATCCTCTTGGCCATCAGTTTGTGAAATGAAGTTTATAGTGGTCGCAAGGTCGCGTCTTTCCGGCCCCCAGGTCCCGAACCTCCCACCATCATCCGTGAATTTGAATTCACCAACCCAATTGTCCTCCATATGGACATTAAATGTGGCCATTAATGGCAGGGGGCATAAATATTGGACCCCGACCTGTCATTTTCACTTGTCAGGATTGTAGAGGGAGATCAGAGTGCTTTTCAAAGAAGATCACTGCCTTCGTCGATCGTCGCCCCCGCACCCATTGCCGTCATTCGCCGAACCTTAGTGGATTGCACGCCTCCTCTCATCAGGTTCCCAAGGTAGGTTTTTTGTTTTCCCTCCCAAGAAGTCTCTATGATTTTAACACCTAAAATGATAAACCACATGGGTTAAGGTTACTTTTAATTGATAAAACATGACAAAACTCACAAAACCCATTTCTTAGAATCGTCGAAAACCTCTGTCGCTTCCCATAAGATTGATCTGGAACTTAACCTGCATGCGGCTGTTCTTCGCTCAGGGGCATTCGCGTCATCTCGACCCAGGCCTCTCCATCTCCGACAGGACTTGTCAAAACAGAACACCTTTTTCAAAATGGTCGCACCCTCTCTCGGGCCCGGCTCATCGGACTTCCATCAGCAGTTCACTGTCAAGCATTGCAAATTTTGAACTTTGAAGTCGGCCTCCTTTTTGGCCTCACAGGGCCTACACCCCCGAACTTCCACGTCTGGGATTCCGCCAAGCTCCTGCTATTCCCGAACAGCGGAAGGACCCCGTCCGCCCAAGCCCCAAAGCTCACCTTGTAATTCACTGTCTGGTGTTGGTCTCAAACCAGTTGCCCGTCATGAACCCGGGACTCGTTCCGCGGACTTTCATCCATGAACTTCCATGGATTCTTCACTATTTCAAATGGCGAACCTACAACGACCTCCCGCCTTCTGGGTCCCGACCTACCTTTTGTCACGAGGGTTTCAATTCATCGAACTTTAATGTCCTTGCCCTCGCCGGACTCCGCCATCCAGAACTCCGTCCTATCCCCGAGGGTTCAAAAGAGAAAATTGCACCCGCCTTTCTGACCTCCGACCTCTGCCAACCTACTCGCCGCAAAAACTTAATATGAAAATCTAACACCCAAGCTAAGTGTTGGGTCTAGTCCGCTAGGCCGCCCCCCTCCAGACTTTCGTCCGACGATTGCCATTCTGGACGGCGAAAGGATGACGGCTTCCCAGCTTCTCAGGCCCGAGCACTTTAAAAACTGTAAAAATATCGACCACCCTTGGACCCTCCGGGTCCCGGACCTTGGAATTCCGTCTCCAGAATTCCCTTTATTTTTGGTCATTTCAAACAGCCAACCCCAGACGACCTTCTGGCACTGTACCTCCAGATGCTCCCAAATTGATCCAAATGACCTCAAATTTAAAATCCGATCTCGACCCACGTGCTCAAATTTAGCCCTCTTCGATACAAAGCTTTTGAACCATCAAAATTCAATTGGAAGAAATCTCTCAGATCACACTACCTCGTTTGCCCTTTCAAAATAGCATTTTGGCTGGGGAAGTCCGGGCCTCTGGGCCCAGAATGTCTGAAGGCCCTCAATTGAAGGACTAATGACATCTGGAAGTAAAAGTATGATTTTATGAATGATAGATTGTCTAAAGTTGATTTCGTCCATGGGATTTCGACTAACATCAAAGCTTTCATGATCAGTTGCATTAACTATGCCTTTGCTTGCAGGATATATGGAATAAGGTGCAGGACCCTTGGGCATAGCTATGGAAAAGGAGAAAGGAAAGAAATCAGGCAAGACTCCTCATGGAAAAGAGGACAAGGACCAAATGAAGTACTAGTTCCAGGGTGAGCCTTTGCACTCAAAGGTTGTCACAGACTAGAAAGAAATCACCGACACCAATATCAGCCATGTTGATATTGATGAATTTAAGCAAAGGGTCAGAGTCAACCCCACAACCAAGAATGCAAAGTTGATTAGGAAAAGCAGAATCAAAAAAGTTGTGGGCTTCCCCCCATCTCTCATTGCCCCTGAGCTAGTCATGGTCTGTCGGCAGGCCTATCAAACCGAGACAAGGACCATCGTCAACAGAGAAGGTAATATTCTAGCGGATATGTCAGCTGAGGGAATTACAAGGACCTTGTACATTCTCACCTTCGTCGATATGGAGATGCCTACCATAGAGGAATGCAAAGTAGCATGTGACGACAACCCGACAGGCTGCAAGAAGTTGATAAATCAGCACTAGCTCAAAGAGAAACGAGGTAGCGCTGCGAAGGTTCCTCAGGAACTCTTCTGCAGTGATTTCCATGAAGATTATCATGACTTAGTCACTATGCTGAGTAGGGTGATGGGTCTCCCTACTGCTGCCTTCTTTCAGGAATGGATGGTGTACTTCATTGAGCAGATCCTCCGCAGGAATGAAGACGTCACCACAAAATCCTTGTTCTATTAGGGAGGCATAATAAGCGACTGCTTCCATGAGTAGTTCAGGAATGTGAAGAAAAGCTCCAAGTTCTACATGACCTCCTATCTAGTCTACTCCTTAGCGGACCAGAGACGATACAATGGATTGTTTGTGGCACCCGATCAGGAGCAGGGTCAAAAATTGAAGGTTTATGACAGGTACCCCCAGCTCTAGTACCAGAATTTCAAGGAGTATTGCAGGGTAAACGACGCATTCATTGGCCATATCATCAGAGTGATTGCAGGAGATTTAGAGAGAAGGGTCTCTCACAGTGCTCGGGCATTCTTGAAACAATACACCTTCCTTTTCATTCAATACCCAATGTTCACGTACATTCACACACAGGGCTTCACAGAAACGTCGAATAAGCTGCCCTAATACCCCAATGACTGGATCATCCTATTAGAACTCTCCCGGAAACTCCAACACATACAATCAGTCCTCAGCGGAAAACACTTGGCGGGGATCTCCTATCCCTAAACTTTCGGCCAAGGAATGTATAAATTACAAACTTCCCAGTGTGCTGGGAATTTTAAGAAAGAATTGAATGATTATCATTTCCACCTACATACCGCTTGCCCGTGAATGGACCCATATGGACATATAAGGAAAGCACTAGGGACGGGGTTCGCCCATCTACACCACGTTCAGGACTTTTGGGCAGATTGTTAGGACGACAAGGAAGTGTGTGTAAGGCACTATATGCGGATGACTACGTACTTCATAAGAAGGGTGCAACCGTTTTCCATACCAGATTAGGTCAAAGAGGACGAAAGAACCATAATGGACCCCAGATACCCTACAGTCGCCAACTTGCCACTACCAACAATAGACTAGGACAAGTAGGAAATCGATGATCTCGACGTTATAACCAAGTCGATCTTGGCCCGTACCAAGGAATGGGTGGATGGACAAGTTTCCCGGTTGAAACAGCAAAGGGTGATCCTAACATATGAAGGGCTAAAGAGTGAGCCCAATGCCACCAAGGATGTCGTCACCACAACTTCAATAGGCATGACATCCAAATCTCCTCCAACCACCAAATCTAAGAAGAGGAAAGAAACAAAAATGAAGCAGTCTCCGGATCCCAAAGTATACGCAAGGAAAGATCCAGGAGGCTCACCTTCCAAAAGGCTCAATCAAATAGGAGGCACCACGAAGCAGCCCGTAATCTAAGAGGAAGAAGAAAAACGTACAGATCAATTAAAACCTCTTTTGGCTCTCCTTGTTTCAACTGCCCCATCATCTACCTCCCTAGCCATGGTTGTCACATCCCCGCCAGCAGTGGACATCTAAGTCCATCTTGCCCCTTCACCTCCGACCAAGCCTATAATAGTGATCGAATCTTCCTCTGTCGTAGCTACTCCTCCTTCCTCCGCTGCCATGTCACCTACCACATCACTCCCATTAGCTACAATGATGGCACCGATGTCTACTCCCACCTTGCCTGAGGCCTTCTACAAACATATGCAGAATCTCCCCTCCGAGCTCTCTCAGATCCTTATGGATCACACTCCTCAAATGGCTCTACCATAGGTCCTCGCTACTACTAAACCTTTGCAGCCTCCAGCAGGACCACTGGCTATGGAAGCCACCATGCTAATTTCTGAGGAGTGGGAGAGAAGGGAGCAGGAGGCCTCAAAGCCATTTGAAGAGGAAGCCGACGAATACCATGAACACCTGGAGTATGAGCACCAAACAATTGATAGGGTGGTTTACGACGAGGAAAGAATAGGCTCTTTCGAGACCAGGGATGAGGAGGAGGATGTCGATGGTAGGTTCATCGTACAAACCTTCGATGATGATCTTGAAGAAGAGATGGCCCGACAACTGAAGCCTGATGAAGAAGAGGAAAAAAGGTCACCTCTCAGAGAAGAAGGACAGCAACAAGAAGACAAGGTAGAAGAATACGTGGAGCTCCCTACAGGGGAACTGCAGGAGGGTATGTTGTCCCCTTATCAAGAGAAGGAAGATGTAGGCGAAGACAGGCCTGAGGGTGAGGCCCAAATTGTTAAAGGCCTCAAAATTGAGCGGCCCAAGGAGCATGTGCATGAGGTTGAGAAAACTAGAGAAAGGAAAGGGAAGGAAATAGGGAAAAAAGAAAGTCCCCAGGAGCGATTACCTACCAAGCCTCCCATCAAGCGCTTTGTGTTCATTCAGGACTCTGATGAAGAAGAAGGAGATGCTGCTAAATTGGAAGAAAGGGCCCCTGGAGTTAAGAAAATAGAGATCTTAGCCGAGGTTGGTGAAAGTGATCATGAATCACCTAAGGAAAAGTTTGTTATGCCTGAATGGCTAAAAAGACAGCTTGAAAAGAAAACTCCTGTACCAAAGGACCCAAGAGCTAGGTTGGAGGCTATCTTAGCCCAAACGCAGGTCAAAACTAGAAAAGAGAAGAAGCCTAAGATTAGATCCAAGGTAACAATGATGATTTTGGGTCTCAAGCAGTGCAAATAGCCACGTCAATGGTGGGTAGGGAAGGAATAAGCTACAACATCACCACCATTGATTTAAGAACTGCTACCAGGAAATAGAAGCTGGAGCACCTCGAAGAGTCTGTAGCCACGGTGGTACATATGATACAACAGGACAAAGTTTCAAATGACAAGCTTAAAGCTCAGGTGGCTGATCTAACAGCCTACATCCAACAATGGTCCTCAGGTGAAGAAATAACCACCACATCCGTGGCTCCACCACAATTGTTGTCCAAGGAACAGATTGACAAGCTAGAGAGAAGAAAGAACTTGGACAAGACTATAGAAAGCTGGTTCTGATAGGTCCTGTATGTCGGGAACATGGGTATTAGCCGGGTTGTTCGAATAGCCAACAAGTTCTTGGACCTACAGCAATCTCTGGATATCACGAAGAAGCTTTGCACCGACTTCCCTACAACGTATGACTCCACCTATCCAAAGATTGAGGCCATCCTCCAGTTACCAAAAGCCACATGGGAAAAAGAGCTTGCATTCAAAAGGGATGATCACTGGTTGATGGATGTGTGGAGGCGATATTTTGACAATAGAAAGGAAAGCTTGGAGCAGATAATAAGTAAGGTGGATCTAGACATCGAATGGGTCACAGAAATTACGGCAGAATGCGCTTGATATCTCAAGCTGATGACGGAATATGACATGCCCGTAGTACAGATGGATCCAGAAAAGGTAAAACCTTACTTTTAGAAGAAGATGGAGGATGGGATGTCCAGTGAAATAACAGTGGAATGCATGAGGTTTTCCACCTGTGCCTTCGACCAATCAGAACTGTTTAGAGATCAGGGCATAACATATGATGAAGACTTGAGAATGCTTGAAGATAATGCAAAAGAATGGAGCTACCAGATGCTGCGATACAAGATCATTGAGGTAGACAAGCTCCAGCCAATTATTCTTAAATTCATGGAATATTCAGCTTTGAAGAAGTAGGAGAACAGCCCTACTATCAATGAGGAGCTCCCAAATGAATAGCTACAGCAAAAGAGCAATCAGCAAAAGATAAAATGCTATAGTGCTAGCACTAAGTGACAAAATAGGCAAAAGGACAAGAATGTATTTTTAAATTGTAATATATTGAGGGTGGGTGAAACCCTATTTTCTAATGAATTTTGGCCACACAATGAGAATGAATCTTGGCCATTCATTTAACTTTTTGGGCACTATAAATAGGGGTCTCCCCTCATTTGTAAAAGGGAGTTGAGTTGTTGTAAAGACATGCTGAGGAAAAATTTTAATGAAAAATACATTGACTTAGTGCATTTTCTGATTTCTTCACATGTTTCATGATTCAATTCCCATTATTAAATGTTTTACTTAGATTTATATTGTTGTTCTAGTTGGTTGTATTCATGCTTTGATAGATTTTAGAAATGATGTTCCGTAGTTGTGAAAATTCCTACTATGTAGATGCCTTCTTAGTCATACTTTTTTGTTGTTTGTTGCTGGTAGATAGCTGTGTAAAGTTAGTCTAGGCTTAAATTCAAAGCTTCTCCGCACTTTTATCTTTCTTCATGCATGCATATGGTAAATGAAAGGTTAAATATTTGCAGACCTTATAAGTTAGCACAAATTTCATGAGACTGTGAGATTTCTGGTTAAGTGAAATATTGTTTCCAGGAAGTTGTCCATTGCAGGAACTCCATAATTACTATTCATAGTTAGTTGTAGATCCAGGAACTTTTCATCTTCCCTGCTCTTTTTTCTTTTTTTAGAAATAGCCTATACTAAGGTTCATTGCACATTGTAAAGCCAAACTTGAAGAAACATCAAATTTTTGGGCCGCTATCCGAACCTATAGCAAAGTGAAACTTGACCTCCATCTCAAAAGCTTCAGATTTGAAGATATACCTTGTATCCAACTACGTACGTTCACCATGTGATTACCAACAAAATCACATCAAAATCAACTGAGGAGTTCCATGCAAGTTATGACTTGACACCGGAGAGACCTTGGGGAGATTTTCAGCAACTTATCATTGGAGATTTCCTTTCAAGAGAGGTAGTGCACCTGTGTACTACCTATGTTGAGAAAGTGTGCAAAACACCCATCAATAGAACTAGCGCTAGAAGGAGGGCCTTGTGAAGCTAGATCGAATCAGATCGTTCTCCCCAGAAATATTTCAAAGGGTTTTACGATCAACACTGAATAAGGGAGAATTCCAAGAGTTGTAGCCCCCTTCAAGGGAAAAACGAACTAAGGGAAGCAACACTACTTCTTCCTCTTGCTCCATTCCACCCACTTCCCTTCCACCTTCACCCTCATTCGGCTAGTGTCCATCTTCCACCCTGCCATCTGAAACTGCATTTTCACTCCCCATCTCCGGTGGCTAGGAAGTTGCTTCTCTCCCAGCCATTCTAGCCCAAGGAACAGTCCAAACAGCCGCAGCCCAGGTGTAGTCCCAAACTATCATTTTATTACAGGTGCAATCCCAAATTTTTGTCCCTCAATCGTAGGTACCACCTCTGTCTCCCGCAATGGCTTGGTTGGCACAAAATTCGTCACCGATACACTTCGTTGCTTACCAAGATATGCCCAAGAATCTTGAAGGTTTTTGTTCGAAGTTCAATTCTCGTGAACCACAAAGAACAGCTGAAGAACACATTGAAATATTTGAAACAACAGTCACTGAAATGCAAGTCGACCATGAGGATGTTGCATGTCACCTTTTTCTACATTTGTTGGGCGAGGAAGCCTTCTATTGGTACATCAATCTGCTAAGGGGACCTGTTACCTCATGGAACCTAATGAAGAATCTTTTTCCTATAAAAATATAAGATCCCAATCAGCCCCTCAGAATTATATAGGAAGTTTGTCTTTCAGAAGGGAAGTCAACAAACCCATTGGATCCTTTAACGACCGTTTTCATCGTGCCTTCATGAGGCTTCAGGACCCATACATACACAATGATGTTGCAGCCCTCCCCGTGTACTATGCGGCGTTGGATAATTTCACGTTAGCATTGGTCAAAAGGATGCGCTGGCCACTCACCACGCTGGTGACCACCTACACTGAGGTTGTTGTTGCCAGTGCAGATTTGGTGCAGAATATCTTTGTCCCACTACCTTCTTTGGGACCGGTAGCCCACCTGATGCAGGTTCAAGGTCTTAATCAAACATTCGCTAATCAGATGTCTCTTATGAACCAAGTGCCTCAGCTGCCCATCGTTCTGCACCCGGGGCAACCAATGAATTACGCACCTCTTGTGCCTTCTTATTTACAATACCAACAAAAACAAAGTTACACTCAGGCTCCCCAACAACAACAGATGTACTCTCAACAACCGAAAACACCACTATTTTTTCCTGGACCGGAATCCCCCCCAATGCATCAAAATCAACCGGTAGGGCCACCTATCTTTCTCCAAAATCTGGCACCTCAACCAAGCAGCGTTGCTGAGAAAGACAAATTGGAAAAGTTGACAGAGATGATAAAGAAAATGTCCACGAAAATGTTGCATTTAAAAAATTAGAATAATCAGTTACAAGCATCCCAGCGTAACCTTCAAGCCAATCTTAATCGGGATAGTCGAGATAACAAGGACAATAGGGACAATCAAGAAGCAAGCACCTCTTTTGGGCAGAATTATGATAAAGGATAGAGTCTGAACCAAAGTTCCGAGAGGAGGCCTTTTCAGAGGCAAAACCGCATGTGGAATACAAAGCCCAATAATGGAGATGTCTCTACTCCTCTAGATCAACCGACCAACAATGAGAGAAAGGTTAGTGGGGTGTACCTCGCTAAGGCAACCTTGTCCAGATGGTGTCAAATTTACAAGACCAATAGACACTCCGAGTTGGACTGTCCTGAATTTCAGACAACTACAGAAATTTTTCAAATCGAGGTCCAAAATGTCGCTGATAGTACTGTTTGTAGAGATATCATCTTGTCCAAACCTTACAACTCCTCCTGTCTTGTGGTGAACCAGGCGCCGTTTCCGCGGGGTGACCATAATTAGCCTAAGGTCGAGCCTGCTCCCGTTAAAAGCGAAGAAGTGCAAGAGGTAAGTAATGAGCAAACCTTGGCTCAACTTTTTGATTCGGTATACAATGGTCTGGTAGATGAGGAAGAACCATATGTAGATAAAATTCACATGTTTCACCAGAGAGCAACCCCTTACTTCCTCAGAAATAGGTAGGTAGGTGGACCCTTTACAACCTCTACACCACCAAACAATTTTACTACCCCGCCTGACCCGAATACCAGCATTAATCTTGGGCTTCCCCATATACCCACCCAATATCTCGACAAGGATAAGCCTCAGAATCAGACGCAGAATCAGCCTCAAGGCCAGCCCTGAAATCAGTCAAGTCAAAGGGAAGTCCAGCCTCCTAGATCTGCAATAGATCGAGCCTTTGACTCTAAGATTGAGCAAATGGTTGAATATGTGGCAGAAGAGTTCAAGAAAGTAAAAACTAGTATGTTGCCTTCAAACTACTCAAAGTCCCTGTTGTAAGGCATACCTTTTTTAGGATACTTAATGGGACCCCATCATCTAAAACAATGCAAGAGGCACCAACTAGAAGAGTCACCTTTGAAGAGCCCAGGAAGGAATCTGTGACTTAGGATATCATAGAAAAAAGGAAAGATGTTCCCTCACATCAATCTACAGGTAAGCAGTCAGAAAAGGAACCAGATCAAAGCAATAGGAAGATTTCCAAGGATCATCCATTTAGACAGACCAAGGATAAAGCCAGTGATAAAAACAAGGGTCAAGTAGCTCACATAGACGCACCTATGGGCATCTTCCAAGGAAAACTTGAAACCCCTCCTTTCCTCATTACCATCCGGATATTCGGGAAGAATTTGCATAACTACCTGATTGATTCAGGAGTGTCTGCCAATGTCATGCCCCTGGCAGTATGCAAGGCCCTTGGGATTACTCCCACACCTTTTAGGAGGAAGGTGACCCAGTTGGATAAAACTGAGATCAATATAGTGGGAGAAATGAATCGGATCCCAATGCAAATTATTGTGCATCCAAGGATACAACAAGTCATTGATATTCAGGTGGCCGACATTCCTGATACATATGGGATCATCCTAGGAAGAGAATTCACCAAAACACTAAATGGATATACTGCCACGGACCATTCTCACATGTGGCTACCATGGAAAGGGCTTCCAAATCAAATCTATGTAGATCGAGAGCCCCATATGAAATATATGATCACGGAGTACAACAACCTAAATGAGGTGATGTTTGTTGACATAGGATTGGGAAATTACTATCCCTTGGCACATCAAGATGAATTTGAACCTCAAGAAGAGTATGTTGCGGAGGTGCTCTTAGTGCAGTGCAATCCTCCAACTGACTTCACTCAAATGCCCCCGAGTACAAAAATGTTGGTAGAATCAGACGATAAAACTGATGAAGGTGACAACTAGGGACCACTCAGCGGTTTCCAAGAATTCATAGAAAAGTGTGCAAGGGATCAACTTAGCTTGGGCGCCCGAATGAATTTCCAAGATCTTTTGCTGCCAAATTGGTGCAGGATTCACAATGCTACCCATTCTGAGTTTGACTAATACTTATGTCAAACACTAGTAGAGCATGTTAAAAGGTCAGTCGTCCCTCAGAAGGAGATGCTGAAGGAGGTGCTAGTAGAACCATCTATTGCTCAACATGCTAGGTTTCAATATTTCCCAAAGATCATGGAGGTAACCACTTAGCCAAAAGGAAGTAAGAGCTTAGTCGAATCCAAGGTCAATGAACTTCCCAAGTTTTAGACGCTCTGATTTGATGGGTCCAAGTCAAAACAAGGAGTTGGTGTCGGGTTTGAACTCATCAGCCCAATGGGTAAGACCTTTCTTGCTTCCCATAGATTGCAACTTTATTGCACCAATAACGTAGTGGAATATGAGGTGTTAGTCTATGGCCTTCTTATGGCCTTGAAGAAAAATGTCAAAATGCTGCAAATTTTTAGAGATTCTAAACTTGTAGTTAAATAAGTTAGAAAATTATATTCCTGCCATGATAGAAGACTTGCAAACTATAGGCATAGGGTTTGGGATCTCCTAGAAGGTTTACACGCATTCAATATACACCTAATCCCTCATGCCCAGAATCATACAGTCGATGCCTTGGCTCAAGCAACCAGCACTTTGCAACCCCTCTCCTTGTCCAGGCTTAAGAAATTTACAGTTGATTTGACATCTACGTAGTATGTCTCAGATAATGTCACTCACTTTCAGGTCTTCAATGATGACAAACATATCCTTGAATTCATCACAAGTTTTGATGTCTTCGCCATCCAAATAATTGATGAGGCTAATCCAAAAGAGGCTGAATTGGACATAGGAGTCATCAACCTCAAAACCAACACAATTCCCAGAGGTGTGGTTCAGCTGGAACGCATATTTGATTTGGACCAAATCAAAGATCAGAATCGACAAACGAAGAAAGAAGCCATAAGCAACCAATGTGATGCTCACAACCTCGAGACAGCCGAGGAGATCAAGAATATTTTTATTGGCAAAGTATGCACGCCCAAGGAAAAGAAGGGAATCATTGATGCCTTGTGGAAGTATCCTGATGTGGTGGCATGGAGTTATGAAGATTCAAAGATTTATGACACCTCCATCATCACGCACACCATCCCTCTCAAGATAGAAGTGAGGCCATTCCATCAGCTGCAACGTCCTATTAATGCCTTGTTGGAGTGAATCATTTACAAAGAGGTGCAAAAGTTGATTTCGGCAAGGATTATCTTCCTAGTCAGACATTCTACATGGGTGGCCAACTTGGTCCTGGTTAGAAAAAAGAATGGAGAAATCAGATTGTGTGTAGACTTCCGCAATTTGAACTGAGCTTCAGAGAAGGGCAACTATCCAGTTCCTTCATTGGATGAGGTGCTGCAGATCATCAACGGCTCCCAAATGATGTATTTTCTTGATGGGTACTCCGGGTACAACCAGGTGATGGTGTAATATGAAGACTATCATAAAACAGCATTCACCACTAAGTGGGGGGTATTCTCTTACAGGAGAATGCCTTTTGGGCTCATCAATGTTGGCACCACCTTCCAATGTGCCATGGATATCGCCTTCAAATATCTGATTGGAAAATGCATAATCATCGACATGGATGATTTAACTGTGTTTTCTAAAAGGCAGAGTGACCATGTTTCTGATCTGTGCAAGGTGTTTCAGAGATGTAGGGAGTTTGGAGTTTCACTTAACCCCAAGAAGTGCATTTTCAGTGTGACTGAAGGTAGATTTCTTGGGAATATTATTTTAGAATAGGGAATCTCCATAGACCTGAATGTATCCAGTCTTTGCTGAAGATCCCACCACCAGGCAGGAAGAAAGAATTAAAATCCTTCTTCGGAAAGATCAACTTTTTCAGGAAATTTATCATGGGCTTCGCTGAGATTGTCAAGCCCCTCAACACTATGTTAAAATAGGATGCCAAAGTTGAATGGACTCCCAAAGCCAAACAGTATTTTGAAGAAATCAAACGGACCATTACTGAGGCACTTGTGCTAGTTAGCCCAAACTATCTGAAGCCATTTTACATCTATTCATTCGCTTCAGAGTATTCCTATGCCACCATTCTGACTCAGAAAGATGATGAAGGAAATGAGCACCTGATCACCTTCATGAGTACTCCATTGAAAGATGTTGAATTACGCAAAGTAGGCATATTCCCTTGTTAGGGGGGTGAAGAAATTTTGGCATTATATCATGCATAATAAAGTGTTTGACATTGTCCTCGACCCAACAGTGAAAATGTTGCTCATGCAAAATGAACTAGGCGAACGAAGAGATAAATGGGTCACCTTGCTCCAAGAGTATGATACGAAAATCCAACCGATGAAGTTGATGATGGGACAGGCACTTACCCGCACAATTTTTGAAGCGGCAGCAGTGGCTGGACTCGAACTCACTATGCAGTAGTACCAGCTCAAGGATGTTTCCCCGGGAGAATGGTACGAGAATGTCGTCTATTATTTGTTGAACCACAAGTGTCTACCTCACTTGCAGGGAGTCCAAAAGTGTGCTCTTAGATTGAAAAGCAGTGGTTATATGTTGTAGGGGTCCATTTTATAAAAGAGAAATCATGAAGGCATCTACTTAAGATGCCTTGGTAAGGAAGAAGCAGACTAAGTTTTAAAAGAGTTTCATAACAAGTTTGGCACTGGCCATGGATCCGGTCCTTCCACTGCACATCAAATATTGAGAGCGGGATATTATTGGCCAACCGTCTTCAAAGATGCTCATTGTTATGTTTGCTCATGTCACACATGTCATACAACCACCACCAAAGAGAAGAATGTTGTTGTTCCACTGCAACCCGTATTGGAGGTAAGGTCGTTCGTGCAATGGGTTCTTGATTTCATCGGTCCAGTAAGCCCTCCATCATCTGCGGGACATAGGTACATTCTTACCGCTAGAGATTACTGCACTAGATGGATAGAAGCAATTGTATGTAAGCAATGCACAACTAAAGTAGTTAATAATTTTTTGGAAAGTTTCATTTTAAATCACTTTGGTTGTCCTTATGCATTGGTGTGTGACAATGGACCTGCATTTGCTTCATTAAAATTTGCTAGTTGGGCCTTCAACTACAGGATCACCCTTAAATTTTCATCTAATTACTAACCTCAAGGCAATGGCCTTGCTGAATCTACAAACAAGAACCTGATCACTGTAATCAAGAAAAATTGCTAGATAGGAACCCCAAATACTGGCATACCCAGCTTCGTTTCGCCCTTTGGGCAGACCGCACTCGCCACAAGGATGCCCTTGGCGATTCTCCATTCCATCTCGTTTATGGCCTAGAGCCCATATTTCCTATCCACCTAAAGATTCCCACTCTCCATTTTATCAACGACTTTTATGAGGGGGGGTCGTAGAGAACCTCAGTTAGTTGAGCTATTGCATTTAGAAGAAGACTGAGACCGTGCAATATAAAATTTCGCCAAACATCAGGGCGTGGTTAAGAGATGGTTCGACCGCCGAGCTAAAATCAAGGCCTTTAGAATTGAAGATTTGGTCCTATATTGGGGTAAGGCCCATGAAAAGAAAGGGGGACACAACAAATTCGACAAGCTTTGGCTTAGCCCCTTTTAAATAGCTGAAATTTTGGGAGACAATGCTTTCTGCCTAAAAACCTTAACTGGTGAAGACGTCCCATTGCCAGTCAACGGGCAGCACTTGAAGCATTACTTCCAAGCCTAAGCTCTTTCAAGCTCTTCCTTGTAAATATCTGTATATAGGTTAGAGTAGGTTGCATTTTGGTTTGCTTGCATCTTGTTGTTTCGCGTCGCTTTGTTTGCTTGTTCCCCGGGTTGTTTTGTTTCAAAAAGGATGTTTTTTGTCCCCTTTGCGGTGGTCGTGCTCGCTCGATGAATGGTTCGCTTTGTCATCCATCCTTGGTGTTCTTCGACTAAACATTCATTTCTGACTATTGGTCTCGGAAGGCTGCCTACGACTGATTTCCTCATTTAAACTTTACCTTAGAACTCAAACCTTGTTTGGATCTCTTTATGCACATCTCAGATCTCGCACAAAACACATAATTATCATTTCTAAAAGGACTATACCATGGTTTCTATGACACCCTAGTGAGTGAAAAATCTTAAGTCTGCTCCAGTGACCACTGTGGTTCCCAAACCCATGGTAGGCTTCATTGCTTACCTAGTCGAGCAAAAGATAAGTGAGAAAATGGACATTGAGAGAAATATCAAAACAAAAGAAAAAAGAAATTCTAAAAACTAAGCGACCGCATGGGTGTGCGGATAACTCTACCGGGGCTATGGATGCACGGTCGGCAGTAGAGCAATATACATGGGGATAATAGTGACAACTCTGTCGGGGCTATGGACGCTTGACTGGCAGTGGAGAAATTTTTAGGTTACTTTTGGTGTTGAACAGTTTATGTAGCTTGCTCGGTTGGATTAGCAGCCACTGGTCACAGTCTTGTGAAAAGCAATGAATTCACTACACACACTTCTGAGATGTCCTATAGACTAACCCAATTAAGGATCCTGTTCTCCTAGTTCACCTTTGGAAGTCCACTCCTGGTCTGTGAAACCAGAGATTCTAGGTCCTGGATGAATACTTATCCTTAGAACACTCGAGAGCATTTCCTAGTGGAGTCACCATTTGTTGTGCCCTTAGCAAACATGCCTTGTTCGGAATGGGGATCCTCTTTTTCTTTCACCTTGCCAGGTCATTTTTGTCGCCGCCTCATTTTGTGTGCCCTATTTTAGTGTCCTATGTAATCAACGTACCTCCAGAATCTCATCTTGAGTTGACCGTGTTTCGCCCCTTCAATTTTGTCAAGTCTTGGTGCCTTACGGAGTCTCCTTGGCAAATTGACTCTGCCAGCGGCCTTAGAGCCTAGCAGGCCCGCCCTGCCGGGTTTCCCCATTGTGTTTATTGTTTTGAATGGTGGAAGGCTTCCGCCTTCCCAAGCCCCGAGAGCCGGCTCCCTATTTTCTGTCTAGTGAAACTTGCAAAATTTCTTGGCTGCTTTCACCCCCTCTGAGCCTGACCCTCCAGACTTCCATGTCTGGAACTCCGTGCGGACTTTGTCGTTCCAAATGGCCAATCACTGACAGAACTCCGCCCTTTGGGCCCTGATTCCCCCTTCACCGCCAATTTCCAAAAAATATTTTGGAACAGCCATCGATCTGCGTCCTTCCAGTCTTTGAGCCCCGGGATCCTCTTGGCTGTCAGTTTGTGAAACGAAGTTTATAGCGGCCACAGGGTCAAATCTTTTCGGCCCCTGAGCCCCGGACCTCCTGCCGTCGTCCATGAATTTGAATTTACAATCCCAACTGTCCTTCGTATGGACATTAAATGCAGCCATTAATGGCAGGGGGTATAAATATTGTACCCTGACCTGTCATTTTCACTTGTCAGGTTTGCAGAGGGAGATCAGAGTGCTTGTCAGAGAAGATCACTCCCTTCGTCAATCGTACCCATTTCCATCATTCGCCGAACCTTAGTGGATTGCACACCTCCTCTCATCGGGTTCCCGAGGTAGGTTTTGCGTTTTCCCTCCTGAGAATTTTTTATGATTTTAACACCTAAAATGATAAACCACATGGGTTAAGGTTACTTTTAATTAATAAAACACGAAAAAACTCACAAAACCCATGTCTTACAATCATCGAAAACCTCCGCTGCATCCCATAATATCGATCTGGAACTTAACCCACACGTGGTTGTTCTTCGCTCAAGGGAATTCACGTCCTCTGGGCTTGGGCTTCTCCATCACTGGCAAGACTTGTCAAAATGGAACATCTTTTTCAAAACGGTCGCACCCTCTCCCGGGCCTGGCTCATCGGACTTCCGTCGGTAGTTCGCCATCAAGCATTGCAAATTTCAAACTTTGAAGTTGGCCTCCTTTTTGGCCTCCTGGGCCTGTGCACCCGGACATCCGCGTCCAGGATTCTGCCAAGCTCCCGCTATTCCCGAATGGTGGAAGGACCCTGAGCCCCAGAGCCCGCCTTGTAATTCGTCGTCTGGCGTTGGTCTCAAACCGGCCGCCCGTGATGAACCCGGGTCCCGTTCCACGGACTTCTGTGGAGTCTTCACCGTTTCAAATGGCGAACTTATAATGACCTCCTGCCTCCCGGGTCCCGACCTGCCTTTTTCTGTGAGGGTTACAATTTGTCAAACTTTAACGTCCTTTCCCTCGCTAGGCTCTGCCATCCAGAACTCTGTCCCATCCCCAGCGATACAAAAGAGAAAATCCTACCTGCCTTTCTGACCTCCATGCTCCGCCCTCTTGCTCGCCGCGAAAAATTAATATGAAAATCTAACGCCCAAGCTAAGTTTGGGGTCCGGTCCGCCGGGCCGCCCCCTCTGGACTTCCGTCTGAAAATCGATGTTCTTGATGGCGAAAGGATGACAGCTTCCTGGCTCCTCAGGCCTGAGCACTTTAAAAACTGTAAAAATATCGATCGCCCTAAGACTCACCAGGTCCTGGACCCTAGAATTCCCTTTATTTCTAGCCGTTTCAAATAGCCAACCCTGGATGGCCTTTCGGCCCTTTACCTCTGAATGCTCCCAAATTGATCCAAACAACCTCAAATTTCAAATCCGATCTCGACCCACGTGCTCAAATTCAGCCCTCTTTGATACAATTCTTTTGAACCATCAAACTTTAGTCGGGAGAAATCTCTCGAATCGCACTACCCCATTTTCCCTTTCCAAACAGCATTCTAGTCGAGGAAGTCCGAGCCTCCAGGCTCAAAATGTCTGAAGGCCCTCAATTGAAGGACTAGTGACATCTGGAAGTACAAGTATGATTTTATGAATGATAGACTGTCTAAAGTTGATTTCGTCCACGGGATTTCGACTAATGTCAAAGCTTTCATGATCAGTTGCATAGACTATGCCTTTGCTTGCAGGATATATGGAATCAGGTGCAGGACCCTTGGGGGCAGCTGTGGAAAAGGACAAAGGAAAGAAATCGGGCAAGACTCCTCATAGAAAAGATGACAAGGGCCAAATGAAGTACCAGTTCCACGGTGAGCCTTTGCACTTGAAGGTTGTCACAGACTGGAAAGAAATCACCGACACCAATATCAGCCATGTCGATATTGATGAATTTAAGCAAAGGGTTAGAGTCAACCCGACAACCAAGAATGCAAGGCTGATCAGGAAAAGTGGAATCACAAAAGCTGTGGGCTTCCCCCCATCTCTCATTGCCCCTGAGCTAGTCATGGTCTGTCGGCAGGCCTATCAAACCGAGACAAGGACCATCGTCGACAGAGATGGTAATATTCTAGCGGATATGTCAGCTGAGGGCATTGCAAGGACCTTGTACATTCTCACCTTCGTCGATATGGAGACTCCTACCATAGAGGAATGCAAAGCAGCATGGGACAACAACCTGATGGGCTCCAAGAAGTTGATAAATTAGCACTGGCTCAAAGAGAAACGGGGCAACGCTGCGAAGGTTCCTCAGGAACTCTTCCGCGGTGATTTCCATGAAGATTATCATGACTTAGTCACTATGTTGAGTAGGGTTATGGGTCTCCCTACTGCCGCCTTCTTTCAGGAATGGATGGTGTACTTCATTGAGCAAATCCTCTATGGCAATGAAGACGTCACCACAAAATCCTCGTTCTACTAGGGAGGCATAATAAGCGACTGCTTCCATGAGCAGTTCATGAATGTGAAGAAAAGCTCCAAGTTCTACATGACCTCCTATCTGGTCTACTCCTTATCAGACTAGAGAAGGTACAATGGATTATTTGTGGTACCCGATGAGGAGCAGGGTCAAAAATTGAAGTTCTATGACAGGTACCCCCAGCTCCAGTACGAGAATTTCAAAAAGGAGTATTGTAGGGTAAACGACGCCTTCATTGTCCATATCATCAGAGTGATTGCAGGATATTTTGAGAGAAGGGTCTCTCACAGTGCTCGGGCATTCTTGAAACAATATGCCTTCCTTTTCATTCAATACCCAAAGTTCAAATACATTCAAGCCTAGGGCTTCATAGAAAGGCCGAATAAGCTGCCCCGATACCCCAATGACTGGATCATCCTATAAGAACTCTCTCGACAGCTCCAACACATACAGTCAGTCCTCAGTGAAAAACACTTGGCGGGGATCTCCTATCCCTTAACTTTTGGCCAAGGAATGTATAAATTACAAACTTCCCAGTGCACTGGGAATTCTGAGAAAGAATTGAATGATTATCATTTCCACCTACACACCACTCGCCCGCGAATGGACCCATATGGACATATAAGGAAAGCACTAGGGATGGGGTTCACCCATCTGCACCACGTTGAGGAATTTACAGAAGATTTTTAGGATGACAAGGAAGTGCATGCAAGGCACTATATGCGGATGACTGTGTACTTCATAAGAAGGGTGCAACCATTTTCCATACTGGATCAGGTCGAAGAGGACGAAAGCACCGTAATGGACCCCAGATACCCTACAGTCACCAACTTGCCACTACCAACAATAGATTGGGACAAGCAGGAGATCGATGATCTCGACATTTTAACCAAGCCGATCTTTGTCCGTACCAAGGAATGGGTGGATGGACAAGTGGCCCGATTGAAACAGCAAGGGGTGATCCTGACATATGAAGGGCTAAACAGTGAGCCTAATGCCACCAAGGATGTCGCCACCACAACTTCAATAGGCATGACATCCAAATCTCCTCCAATCACCAGATCTAAGAAGAGGAAAGAAAACATAAACGGAGTAGTCTCTAGATCCCAAAGTATACACAAGGAAGGATTCGGGAGGCTCACCTTCCAAAAGGCTCAAGCAAACAGGAGGCACCACGGAGCAGCCCGTAATCCAAGAGGAAGAAGCAAAATTTACATATCAATTAAAACCTCTTTCGGCTCTCCCTATTTCGACTGCCCCATCATCTACCTCCCTAGCCATGGTCATCACATCACTGCCGACAGTGGACATCTCAGTCCATCTTGCCCCTTTTCCTTCGACCGAGCCTGTAATAGTGATCAACTCTTCCTCCACCGTAACTACTCCTCCTTCCTCTGTTGCCATGTCACCTACCACATCACTCCCATTAGCTACAATGATGGTAACCATGCTTGCTCCTACCTTTCCTGAGGCCTTCTCAAAACATATGCAAAATCTCCCCTCCGAGCTCTCCCAGATCCTTATGGGTACCACTCTTCAAGTGGCCCTAGCACAGGTCCTCACTACTACTAAACCATCACAGCCTCCAGCAAGACCACCAGCTATCAAAGCCCCCATGTTAATTTTTGAGGAGTGGGAGAGAGGGGAGTAGGAGGCCTCGAAGAAATTTGAAGAGGAAGCCAACGAATACCATGAACACCCACAATATGAGCACCGGACAATTGACAGGGTGGCTTACGAGGAGGAAGGAACAGGCTCTTCTGAGAGTGGGGATGAGGAGGAGGATGTCGGTGGTAGGGTCATCATACAGACCTTCAATGATGATCTTGAAGAAGAGATGGCCTGACAGCTGAAGGCCGATGAAGAAGAGGAAAAAAGGTCCTCTAAGAGAAGAAGGACAGCAACAAAAAGACAAGGTAGCAGAATACGTGGAGCTCCCTACAGGGGAACTACAGGAGGGTGTGTCATCCCCTTATCAAGAGAAGGAAGATGCAGGAGAAGATAGGCTTGAGAGTGAGGCCCAAATTATTAAGGGCCTCGAAATTGAGCGGCCCAAGGAGCATGTGCACGAGGTTGAGAAAACTAGAGAAAGGAAGGGGGAGGAAATAGAGAAAAAAGAAAGTCCCTAGGAGCAATTACCTACCAAGCCTCCCATCAAGCGCCTTGTGTTCATTCAGGACTCCAATGAAGAAGGAGATGCTGCTAAAGTGGAAGAAAGGGCCCCTAGAGATAATAAAATAGAGATCTTAGCCGGGGAAGGCAAAGGTGATCGTGAATCACCTAAGGAAAGGTCTGCTATGCCTGAATGGCTGGAAAGATAGCTTGAAAAGAAAACTCCCATACCAAAGGACCCAAGAGCCAGGCTAGAGGTTATCTTAGCCCGAACGCAGGTCACAACTAGAAAAGAGAAGAAGCCTAAGATCATATCCAAGGTAACAATGGATGCTTCTGGGTCTCAAGCAATGCAAATAGCCACGCTGGTGGTGGGCAGGGAAGGAATAAGCTACAACATCACCACCGTTGATTTAGGAACTGCTACCAGGGAACAGAAGGTGGAGCACCTCGAAGAGTTTGTAGCCATGGTGGTACATATGGTACAAAAGGAAAAAGTTTCAAAGGACGAGCTTAAAGCTCAGGTGGCTGATCTAACAGCCTACATCCAACAATAGTCCTTAGTTGAAGAAATACCCACCACATCCGTGGCTACACCACAATTGTTGTCCAAGGAATAGATTGACAAGCTAGAGAGAAGAAAGAACTTAGACAAGACTACAGAAAGTTGGTTCCGACAGGTCCTATATGTCGGGAACATGGGTATTAGCCAGGCTGTTCAAATAGCCAACAAGTTCTTGGACCTACAACAATCTCTGGAGAGCACAGAGAAGCTCTGCACCGACTTCCCTACAACGTACGACTCCACCTATCCAAAGATTGAGGCCATCCTCCAGTTACCAAAAACCACATGGGAAAAAGAGCTTGCATTCAAAAGGGACGATCACTGGCTGATGGATGTGTGGAGGCAGGATTTTGACAATAGAAAGGAAAGGTTGGAGCAAATAATGAGTAAGGTGGATCTAGACATCGAATGGGTCACAGAAATTACGGCGGAATGCACTCAATATCTCAAGCTGATGACGGAATATGACATGCCCGCAGTATAGATGGATCCAGAAAAGGTAAAACCTTACTTTTAGAAGATGGAGCATGGGATATCCAGTGAAATAACAGTGGAATTCATGAGTTTTTCTGCCTGTGCCTTCGACCAATCAGAGTTGTTCAGAGATCAAGGCATAAAATATGATGAAGACTGGAGAAATCTTGAAGATAATGCAAAAGAATGGAGCTACCAGATGCTACGATACAAGATCATTGATGTAGACAAGCTCCAGCCAGTTATTCTTAAATTCATGGAATATTCAGCTTTGAAGAAGTAGGAGGACAGCTCTACTATCAATGAGGAGCTCCCAACGGAATAGCTACAGCAAAAGAGCAATCAAAAAAAGACAAAATGCTACAGTGCCAACACTAAGTGACAAAATAGGCAAAAGGACAAGGATGTATTTTTAAATTGTAATATATTGAGGGTGGGTGAAACCCTATTTTGTAATGAATCTTGGCCATTCATTTAAATTTTTGGGCACTATAAATAGGGGTCTCCCCTCATTTGCAAAGGGGAGTTGAGTTGTTGTAAAGACATGCTGCAGAAATTTTTAATGAAAATACATTGACTTGGTGCATTTTCTGATTTCTTCACATGTTTCATGATTCAATTCCCATTGTTAAATGATTTACTTAGATTTATATTGTTGTTCTAGTTAGCTGTATTCATGCTTTGATAGATTTTAGAAATGATGTTTCGTAGTTGTGAAAATTCCTGCTATGTAGATGCCTTCTTAGTCATACTTTTTTGTTGTTTGTTGCTGGTAGATAGCTGTGTAAAGTTAGTTTGGGCTTAAATTCAAAGTTGCTCCACACTTTTATCTTTGTTCATGCATGCATATGGTGAATGAAAGGTGAAATATTTGCAGACCTTATAAGTTAGCACAAATTTCATGAGATTGTGAGATTTATGGTTAAGTGAAATATTGTTTCCAAGAAGTTGTCCATTGCACGAACTCCATAATTACTGTTCACAGTTAGTTGCAGATCCAGGAACTTATCATCTTCCCTCCTCTTTTTTATTTTTTTAGAAATATCCTATAATAAGGTTCATTACACATTGTAAAGCCAAACTTGAAGAAATATCGAAGTTTTGGACCGCTGTCTGAACCTACAGCAAAGTGAAACTTGACCTCCATCTCAGAAGCTTCAAATTTGAAGATCTACCTCGCATCCAGATACGTAATTTTTCCTTGTGATTACCAACAAAATCACATCAAAATCAAGTAAGGAGTTCCATGCAAGTCATGACCTGACACCCGAGAGACCTTGGGGAGATTTTTAGCAACTTGTCGTTGGAGATTTCCTTTCAAGAGAGTTAGTGCACTTGTGTACTACATGTGTTGAGAAAGTGTGGAAAACACCCATCAACAATGAAGTCATTTGTATTCCTAGGAAATCATATTTAAAGTTATTTTTCGCATAATGATCAAAGTTACTCCATATTGTAAACATTGTCAAAAGAGCAAAAATTAAGTAAATGATAAGTCCATTAGTTAGATAGAGGTTGGAATCAGTTATAGTCACTTTTTTTGAGTTAGGTTTTTTTTCAAGGCATAAATAATACTTTCACAAGTTGAGGTAGGAGAGAGTTTTGCATTGTAAAGAAGAAAACATGAACAAAACTCAAAAAATTTGTTTTTTTTACTGGTAAAACAGAGTTCTTGGCTCCTGTACGGCCATGTACGGCCTGATACTAAAGGGACAGTCATTGGAAAATATAGTATTATGTTTCTGGATCATTTTTCACTTGGTCTAACTTAATTTCATGAAGATTTGAGTAAGATATGGCTTCTTTTGTGCAAACGGTCTAAAACCCTCATCTAGGGTATACAGTAGCAAAGGAAATTGTTCTTCTCATGTTCTAACCGATGGGAAGGCCTAGAAATCAGTGAAATGGATCAATATTGTATGTTCTTTCATGCCCTAAAGTTGCAGACTGTAAGTATCATGTTTGTTATTGTTTTATTGATGCCCTAGGCTGCATATTGAGGAGAATGTGGGAAAATAATAATGCACAATGAGTTTCTCGATGTTTTGTTATAGAATATAATGTCCATAATGATGGAGGGTGTTTTTGAACAATTTCAAGGGTGTATGAGGTCACTCTACATATGATTTTAGTCAACAATAGCCAAGTTTGGAGCATGTATCTTGTAAATGATTCTGACTGTGTTTTCCTGACAAACTGGTAAACTGCAGATTACAAGAAGGTTTTAGTGTTTTATGGTTCAAAGGGGAACTCTATTTGGGATTTTTTGATTGAAAGGGGTTATCAAAATGTATTGTGTCTCCTTCTCAGAAAATTATTAATGAATTGTATGTTTTGGATGAATCTTTGTATGTAGCCATGTTACCACAGAGTTGAAACAATTGGGTCAAGAATGGAGGATCAAGACAGGGATTTGTAGGAATGTTATGAAATATGCATGGGAGTGGGTTTATTCAATTATTGCAGACATATTTGAACATGATAAAATTCTTGACAAGGCAGATGAGAGGTTGGGTTACTTACTTTCAATAAACCCTTAATAAGGAAGGCTTAAATCTGAGTTTTAGAATTTTGTTTCTTAAATGGTTACCATTATTGGTATGGTTTGTTGATTTTGGCCTATTGCCACCTGTTGAATGTACCTGGATGGAGTTGAGGGTTTGTGTGTAGGGTATCTTGAAGATTGGTAATTGGAATGGCCTAATTTGGACTTAGCCATTGTAGGACAGTCCAATCTGAATGTACACATATTTGGAATGTTTGAGTTGGTAAGTGATCAAGTTAAGTTTGGTAAAAGATGTTAATCTTGTTAGATGCCTCTGAATGTTCATGTGAAGGCCTGAAGCCCTAGGTGTGGGTTAGATCCCTTGAAGTTCATTTGTGTTGAGAATAGAGTTTGAGTCCATTGTTTGGTGATGTCAATGTGTTTGTATGCCTTAATCTCAGACTAGTTGTCTAGTTGTGTGGAATCAAGTTGTGTTTGTGAAGTGGATGTTGAGTTGAATTGTGAATCCTCCTAGCTCTGCATCATATTTATATGTTTCATTCCAAGTTTTTTTTACAAATGGGAAGGAAAAACTAGTTTATCAACTTGAAAGCTCTTTCTTTAATGTAGTTACCCATAATGTGGTATCAAAATTTTAATACTTATATTTTGGAACTTGGGTTTGCTCATATTAAATTTGGTCATTTTATCTACTATAAACAAGTTTATATTTATATTATAATCATTATTTTATATATTGATGATATGCTTCTCACTAAAAATAATAAAGATATGTTAAAGAACTTAAAACTTAAATTTTCAAGAAAATTAACATGAAATATTAAGGGGATTAAAAATACATATTAGGTATAGAAATTAAGAGAGGCCAACCTAACATTATGTTTTTTTAAGCCCAAAGAACTATGTTGAAACTATTTTTAAAAGGTTGATAATACATTATGGTAAATAAAAGAATGTATCCCTTCCAATTGGCATAAAATTATGTTTCAAACAATGTCCTAGGTCTAATGAGGATTTTAATACATTTGTTTACTTTTTAGTATGTAGTTCAATAGGAAGCCTTATCTATGCAATGGTTTGTTCTAAATAAAGTATAGTAAATAAATGAATGTATCCCTTCTAGGTGGCACAAAACTATGTTTCAAATAATATTCTAGGTCAAAAGAGGATTTTAATACATATGTTTGATATTTAACATGCTAGTACAATAGGAAGCCTTTTGTATGTAATAATTTGTTCTAGACTATATATTTCCCAATTGGTGGGAACTTTGAGTGGATTTATGTCTAACTCTAGGAAAGATTAATGAATTTATGTTACAATGGTATTTATCTATTGACATTAGAGTATCTAGTGTGTAAGAGCAATCTTATATAAACCAAAACTATTTTATTTAACATTTATTTTTTTTGTAGGTAATTTTATAGTTTTTTAGATATTTTGGGTTATGTATGTCAATTTTATATCATAAAATTATTGCACCTATGTTCTATTAGTTCAAATCTTCATGATTTTAATGGTAGGCACAATCAACCTTTAATAAGTTATGCACTATTGAATTTCGATGATCATGGATTACAATTGGGAACATATGCCCAATGGACCATGCAGTGTTTCATGCAATTATGATAATTGCATTCATGTTTTCCATCTCAAGAATCTTAACTCAACCAAAACTAGATTGTTCATTGTATAGTTTAACTTATTTGAAATATGTGTCAAGTATTTGAAACTTATGTTGATTCCAAATATAACCTCCTTAATTACGGGTCTAACAAGGATCATGTATGGACCGCATCAAATTTGGAGACTTCTATCTCAAGGTAGAACAAAGATGGTGATTTTTTCATGTTCTCACTAATCCTACACACTAATAAGGGTGATATATTAAATTTTAAGGATGACTAAAGATAAAATCATTTAATTTGGGGGAATTTGATCCTTATCATATCAATCTATAATGATGTACTACATTTTTCAACTAATTTACATGAATTTTATATCTTCTATATATAGAGAATTCTAAATATTATTTGAGGGAAACTATTTTTTAAAAATAATGAGAAGAATCAATCCTAAATAAGATAAAAATGAATTGATTTTGAAATCTCTTTAAGATCTATTTTATAATCAAGTGACTATTACTTATCCTTTATCAATCTCATGAAGATATTTTTTGAATTTATTTTATTTCATGATGATTAAGGTTGAATACTTCATTTTTATATAAGGTTTTATAATCCTTTATTGAACCCACAAGACTTGACTACATCAACTGTTAACGGACCTAAGTTTGGAATCTAGAAAATCTTCTAGTAGTGAGTGCCTAATAGAAAATTTCTATGACATGAATTATTTATAAATAGAGTGCCAAACCAAAGGTAATTTACTATAGATATAAATATTCCTCCTAGAATAATGGATAGAGTTTGAGGTGTGCCCCAAGAGAATTGAGGAAATATTCAATATGATATTGAATGTCTAGATCTAGTTGTATGTGGTAGAAGATGATAAAAGAAGAGGGATTTTTAACCTTGGAACTTGATGAAAGTGATGAAGATAATGGACCACTTTAAGAAAATATAATAGATGAAGAAAATGGAGATGAAAGAATGTTTAAGGCTATTACCAAAATTGGTAAGAAAAGCTAATCTAATTTTCCTAATTATTATAGTAGTTTTGAATCTTGAAGATTTGGTTGATTGGATTGATAATATGAAAGAATATTTTAAGTATGAAGAAAATATTGGCCTTGATAGAATGAATTTTTCAAAGAAAATTTTAAAATTTCATGTTTCTGTTTGGTGGAAAGAAACTCAGTTGAAAAGGAATAGGATAGGTAAGCTTAGAAATGGTAAATGACATAATATGGTAAGAAAATTTAAAGTTAAATTTATTCTTGCAAGTTATTAATTGGATTTATTGAAGATATTTCAACTATAAGGTAGAAATATTTAAATATGAAATACTTTTTTCTAAATGATATCATAAGTTGAAAATAAGAGCAAGTCATCATGAAGATAATCTGAAAAAGGAAACTAGTTACATCAATGGCTTGAAAGGATCAACTCAAAACAATCTTGAAAGGATAAAATTAAGAATAGCTAAGCATGCTAACCATTTAGTCTATTGATGAAGCATGTTAGTTTCCATTGAAAGCTAAATACAACTTAAACTATAGATTTTAGAAAAAGAAAAAATGAGAGAGGAAAATTTGGTGAATTTTCAAGAGGAAAAAATCAAGAAGGTGGTAGAGTAACTTATAATGATGATTTAGAAGAAAAATAAAGCAATAAAAATTACTATAGTAGTAGGTATAATTATCAAAGAGGAAAAGGAATATATGGTAGAGGTAGTGAAAGATCATTTTGAGTAACTTGTTTTAATTATACTCAATCACAAGGAGGATATGACTAAATATTTGAAAGGATCACAAGATAAAACATGTTGATGAATAAATTTGATCTAATGATTAGAAAGTATGTTAAATAAGGGTAAGTCCATATTGTTGAAAAGAATTTTTTACTTGCCTGCAGGAGATCTTAATGAACAAGTACAAAGGAAAAATTTGTTTAGAATTATATGAAAACATAAAGGTAAGTTTTATAAGGTGATTATTGATAGTGGTATTATTGATAATCTAGTTTCCAATGAAATGATAGAAAATAAAAATTTGAAAAGTGTTGGACATCCTAATATTTTTAGAGTATCTTGGTTAGAAAAATATCATAAAATTTTGGTAATGGAACAATGTCTTGTGAAATTCAAAATTGGGATTTATGAAATTGGATTTTTATGTGATATCATGTCACTAGATGTTTGTCATATTTTTTTGGTAGACAATGGTATTTTGATAGAAAGGTTATGCATGATGCTAGAGAATATACTTATAGGCTATTGAAAGATAGAGTGAAACTATTAGAATTGTTGTCATTGATGTCAAAGGATAGTCATTAAATTCTTGTCATTGATGGCAGTGGATCAGTTTTTAGAAGTTTGGTGAAGGTTGATGAAGAGAAGAGCATGTTTTGCAAATGTTGCACAAATTTTCTCAATATTTTGCAATATTGATAGAGGATGAGAGGTTGTTTCCATGGGTCTACAGAGAAATCAAAGAGCAGATTTGATATGGTTTTTTTATGCTCATTCTAGTGGTGGGATCTGCATGTTCAGAGGATGAAGTAGGAGCTTGATGCAGGGAGCATCATGTGGTGTAAGGGCAATCTTGCATCACCCAAAAATAGTTAAATTTCAAGTTTCTCAGTTTTTTAGATGTTTTACATTTTGGATACCCTTGTCATCATAATGAAATTCCCAATTTTTTTATTTTTCTATTCGGTTGAAAGATATTGCAGTTTTAGTTTCCCATATTTGAAAATCTTCGAGTTAGATTTGAGGCACTTAGAGTTCCGGCCGAAACTTTCAAAATCAGCATAGCGGATTTTGAGTGCATTATTGACTTGAGACCTTTCCAGCGGTTCAAGCGGTTCTAAATCAAAGTTCGATCAAAAGTTATGGCCCAGAAGTTGGCACACTTTATAGAAGATACAATTGCAAATGCTCTTTTGAAATTTGAACTTCATGTTGTAAATTTTTGGCACCAAACCACCTAAACTCAAATTTGAATGTTGTTTTGGCTCCAAACTAAAGAGGAGCTCTATTTATGGGCGGGTTTCTAATTTTTGGGTAACTTTTTGGGGACAAGCTCGCATATTGCGAAAGGGTTATTCTGTAGCTTCTGTAACTTGCATGTGTTGTAGAACTTGGGAATTTGAGATCCTCTGCATGTAAGAAGCTCCATTTTCTGAATAATAAAATTATTTTTGTTTGTGGGTTATTTTCTAAGTCACGGGTTGTGCCCTCATCGAGCTAAAAATGAATTATATTCTACTCTATGGTCAAATTAGGGTTTAGCGGGTTAAACCCTAAGGGTTATAAGTCATGGCATTGAACAGGTTTTATATTTTGATGTTGACCAGATGTTGACAGTTATAGGTTGCTTATGTTATAACTTAAGCCATTTTAGTTGTTGTGGTGATCGGTCCCTTCATCTAGTGTATGTTGGCTTGGCAGTATGTTGATGGATTTTATTATTTCCTAAGTCTAGCGTCAAATATTTTCTCAAAGAAAATCAACAATTGAGATCAAGATAAAGCGATCGGACGGCTCCCGCATGCCCGCACCACTCTAGAGGTGATGTCATCAGTTTTCTACAGGATTGCAAGATGATGACACATGTCCCTAGTGGTACCTTGTATTAGATGTGTGACCAAGTGATATCTACGATTGGGATTCAAAGCGATCAATGATTTGGTTGCTCCCTGCACACTCGCACTACATAGGAGGTGGTGTCATCATTTTCCTATGGGAATGTGGGAAGATGACACATGACTTTGAGATCGATGTGCAATGGTAGTGGAAGGTGATGTCACAAAGATAGGTGGAAATTTATGATTGCATCACATAATTAATTCACATCGCTATTATGAATTACCCCATGTGAAGAAAGATGGGGCATGTGACGGTAGTGGAGTATGGCATATGGAAAGGACATATGTGTATCCCCACTAGCCTACTAAGAGTATGGTGGGACCTCGCCTAATTCCTATGAGAGTGTGGGATGATAACACGTGTTTGTGGTGACACCCAAGAGATAGATGGTGAATGGCTATTCTATCATGCAACTTCTTTGCATCACAAAAATGGGTTTTTAGTCCAAAACATAAAGGTGATATTCATATAAGATGAGATGGTGATCTATGGCTCGATTTTAAGAGAAACTTATCAGACAACTAAGTTTTAGAGTTGATGTAGTTTAATGAGAACCTTTAGAAGATAAAATTTGATGGGAAGTTACAGAAATGGAGGTGATTTGGTTGTATTTTTAGAAACTGTGAATCAGTTAGGGTTGGTAATTTCTTGTTACCATCCATGTTAGAATGGAGGCTTGATTGGATGCAAAAATTTGGAATTCTAATAAATCATTTAAGGTGATAATTGTGATCAGTTACCTAGGTTTGAATAATGGTGAAATGGTTATAGTTGTAATTAGGATGTGTTTGTGAGTTGTAGTATGTAATTCCCATTCAAGAGTGTTATAGGAGGTTGTGATATGAAAAATTATATCAAAATGATGAACATTCGAGGTTGAGTAAAGAGAAGCAGAGTGTAGAAAAAGCAGTGTAGTTTAATGTTTTGAGAAGGTGCATTCTTAGGTTGATGAAGAACCAATATTTACACATATGAACTAGTAATGTTGTAGAGGTTGATGCCTCAGAAAGGTTGAGTTGGTGCTTAATTAGGTGTGCATTGTACCAAGAGGTTGGGGCCTCAAAACAGTGTCAGGTGTAAATGTACCTATAAGTGGGTGCTTACAAAACATATCCAATACCTTTTACTGTGAGGCTAGATTTGAGTAGTAGACTCAAGCAACTTTTCTCACCGTGGTTTTTCCCATACTGGGTTTTCTACGTATATCTAGTGTTTTTCTTATGTGTGTGATATTTTATGTGATCTTTGTTCTTGTCTATTGATGTGGTAAAAATTTGTATACACTAATTCACCCCCCCTCTTAGTGTATCAGTGTTCTTTCAACAATTGGTATCAAAGAACAAGGTTCCTTGAAGAAAAATTAATCAACTTAAGGTAGATCTAGTTTCAAGAAAATTATGGTTGGAAAAGAAGGATCTTATTCCAAAAAAGCACCATTGTTTGATGAAACAAACTATGCTTTATAGAAAATCAAAATGGAACTTTATTTGACTTCTCTTGGATTTGATGTTTGGTAGTATTTTGTAAATGGTTACAAAGCACCAACAACTTCTCCCACTGATGTTGAGAAGAAAGCATGTGAATACAATGCCAAAGCTAAAAATGTTATTCTATGTGGTTTAACTAATACTGAATTAGTAAAATTATGCATTATAAATCTACTAAAGAAGTATGGGACAAACTGAACATCTATGAGGGAGATTTTAAAGTAAAACAAGAAAAATTGTAAACTCATAGAGGAAAGTTTGAGACTCTTAAGATGAAAGATGAATAAAATATTGCAGCATACTTTCTCAAGGTTTATGAGGTAGTGAATGAAATTAGAGGTCTCGATGAGACTATTGAAGATAAGGTGGTAGTAAAGAAGGTTTTGAGGTCTCTCCCACAACGGTTTGATTCAAAGTCCTCTGCAATAGAAGAAGCTAAAAATCTGGATACATTTTCTATGGATGAATTGTTTGGGTCTTTAACTACATATGAAATGAGAAATGAGAATATTGTATCAAAAAAAGTTGAAGCTACTTTTAAGACCTCCAAAATCAAGAATATTGAAGAAGATTTAGAATCTAATACCAACTCCAGTGAAGAAGAAGTGAAATTTGTTAGAAAGATAAAGAAGGGAACTAGCAAATATAAAGGTAAGCTTCCTTTCAAATGTTTTAATTATGGAGAAATAGGTCGTTTTTCCTCAAAATTTCCTTTAAATGAAAAGGAAAAGGGAGATAGTTTCAGGAGTCAAGAAACTTCCAAATAAATAAGAAGAATATTCTTTATGTGGATAAAGAAATTAGTTCTTTGGATGAATGCTCCTCTTCAAGTGAATATTGTGAAGTGGGTGAAGCTGCATTTATGGTTGGAGATTTTAAAGAATGTGAAGGTTCTAAAGAGGAAGAAGGTGAAGTTGATTTGGAAGGTGAACTGGTTTTTGCATTAGAATATTTGAGAGATGCAAGAAAACATAATAAAAAAGAAGAAACTATGGTAAAAAGAAGAAGATTCTTTGTGTGGATAAATAAATTAGTTCTTCGTATGATTGCTCCTCTTCATGTGAATATTGTGAAGCAGGTGAAGTTGCATTTATGGTTGGAGAGTTTAAAGAATGTGAAGGTTTTGAAGAGGAAGAAGAAGGTGAAGTTGATTTGGAAGGTGAACTGGTTTCTGCATTAGAATATTTGAGAGATACAAGAAAACATAATGAAAAACACAAGTTAAGGATTAAAGAATATAAAAAAAACTTATTATATACCTTAAGCTACAATTAGAAGATTCAAAGAGAATTGTAGAGGTGACTAGTCTAGAGTTGAAGAACAGACAAGAAGAATGTCAAAAACTAGAGGCAAAAATTATTTCTTTGAGAGGAATTAGAGAAGGCTAAAGTGAAGATTGAAAAAGGATTGAAGTTGAAAGGTGGATCTAAGATACTTGATGATTTGATAAACTCACAAAAGCCTACAAAATAAAAAGACCGGTCTCCATTTTGAAAAGGGTAAAATTCCCACTACTAGTGCATCTGCTAATTTATATAACAATTTTAAAGCAGAAGAGAAGTCTGAAACAAAGTATGAGAAATCATGTGATGAAGGTCTTAAGAAACCTAAAGATTCCTTGAAGGATAAGAAGATTGAATATCTCAAGAAATCAAATGATGGATTTATCAAGGAGCACAATCCAAAGAGGAGATTTAGAAGCCAACATGCAGGACAAACAAAGTTTAATTATGATTTTTATGGTTTTTATTTTTCATGTAATCAATAAGGGACATAAATTTATAGATTGCAGGATTATACCTTTGAGAAATGATAGACATGATTTTGTAAGAAAGAATCATTTTGCTTCTCTAAGTTCTCTAAATGATGTATGTTATAATTGTAATAACTATGGGCACATTGCTAAGTTTTGTAGAAGTTTATACAAGAGAAAAAGATATTTAATTCTCCTAAGAAAAATATATTTTCTCATGATCGTGCAAAACAAAAGAAAGTCTTTGCACCCCCTACAGAGAAGAAACAATCTACACAAAGTTCTGAGAAAAAGGAGAAAAATATTAAGAGATGTTGGAGAAAGAAGAAGACTAAGATGAAGAATGAAGAATCAATGTTATTTCATGCCAAAGCACAAGGCAATCCTTGGGTGATTGATAGTGATTTCTCTAGTCATTTGACTAGAGATAAGAACAAATTCACCAGTTTGGAGAAATGGAATGGTGGTAGAGTCAAGTTTGGTGATAACATTATTGCTAAGATAACTGGAAAAGGTACACTATGCATTAATAGTAAAAAAAATGTTCAAGATGTGTTGTATGTAGAAGGATTAAAACATAACTATATTAGTGTTAGCTAGATGTGTGACAAATGATACAATTTGGTATTTCATGCTAGTGAATGTGAGATAAGAAATGTTAGCTCTGGTAGACTTTTTGTCGAGGCAAGTAGAACAAGTAGTAATTTATACCATTTGAATGAAGTAAAAAGTGGAAGGTGTCTATTAGGACAAAGTAATGATAGTTGGTTATGGAACAAAAGGATGGGTAGCATTAACTTTCACCATCTTGTGAAAGTTAGCAAGAAGCATGCAGTCAAACATATGCCTAGCATTGTCAAACCAGCAAGCACTCTTTGTAAAGAATGCTTTGAAGGAAAGAAAACGAGGTTTATATTCAAGTCAAAAGAATGCTCAACTTCAAATCCCTTGGAGTTGATACATAAAGATCTATGTGGAAGAAAAAGAACTAAAAGCATCAATGGAGAAAGGTATTTCATGTTATTAATAGATGATTATTCAAGAATGACATGGGTAACTTTTCTTAAAGATAAATCTCAAGATTTAGAAAGGTTCAAAAATTTTAGAGCTATGGGTGAAAATGAGATTGGTTCAATAATTAAATGTTTAAGGTTAGATAGAGGTGGAGAATTCACTTCTCATGAATTTGATAAATATTGTGAAAAACATGGAATTAGAAGACATTTTTCTGTAGCTAGAACACCTCAACAAAATGGAGTTTTTGAGAGAAAGAATAGAATGGTTCAGGAAATGGCTAGAACAACATTGAATGAAGCCAAACTTTCTAATAGATACTAGAAAGAAGCAGTTCAAACTATTGTTTACATTCAAAACACAGTACAACTAAGACTGAATCATGATAAGACTCCATATGAGCTATGGAAAGGTAGACCTACTTCTATGAAATATTTTAAAATATTTGGAAGAAAAATTCATATAAAAAGGGATGAAGATACTTTGAGTAAATTTGAGACAAGATCAGATGAAGGAATATTTCTAGGTTATTCAACTACAAGAAAATCTTATAAGTGCTACAATAAAAGGATACAAAAAATAGTTGAAATTGTGAATGTTAGAGTGGATGAAGATTACTCTCAAATGTTACACAAAGATGGCATGTACTTAAAAGTCCCTGTTAATGAAGAAAATGAAGTATCTACAAAAGAAGATCCACAAGAGGAAACTGATATTGATGAAGAAGAGAAACCAATCACTACTCCAAAAGAACCACCCAAACTTGTCAAAGAGATCATTCTGAGAAGTAAATTCTTGGAAACAAAATTGATGGTGTCATGACTAGAAGAAAGCTTGCTCAACAAGAATAGGTTAAGTATTCTTTATTATCTGAAATAGAGCCTAAATCTTATGAAGAAGCTAGTAAAGATTAAATCTAGATTGAAGCCATGAAAGAAGAAATTAGTCAAATAGAGAAAAATCAGACTTGGTAACTTGTTCCTATTCCTACTGATAAGAATGTCATAGGCTCAAAATGGGTATTTAGAAGTAAATTGAATGAAGATGAGAAGATAACAAGAAATAAAGCTAGATTAGTCTGCAAGGATTATGCTCAAGTTGAAGGTATAGATTTTTATGAGACATTTTGCACCTGTTGCTAGGCTTGAGGCCATTAGAATGTTTCTTGCATATTTAGTTTATAACAATTTCAAAGTATATCAGATGGATGTAAAATTTTCATTTCTTAATGGCTATTTGGATGAGGAAGTTTATATGGAGCAACTTGAAGGGTTTAGTATGGCTGAAAACAAAGGTTATGTATATAGATTGAAAAAGGATTTGTATGGTTTAAAACAGGCCCCTAGGGCTTGGTATTCCAAGTTGAACAAATATCTCCAATAGCAAGATTATAATAAAGGTATAGCTGACATCAATTTGTATTTCAAATGTGAAGGTAAACATATACTAGTTATCATTGTTTGTGGTGATGATATTATTTTTGGTAGAAACTGTGATTAAATGTGCAAAGGTTTTGCAACTGCAATGCAAAAAGAGTTTGAGATGTCCATGTTATAAGAATTAAAAAAAATCCTAGGTTTACACGTCAATCAATTAGATACAGGAATTTTCATTTCTCAGACCAAGTATGTGAAGGAAATTCTAAAAAAAATCAAGATGGAAGATTGTAAGCCAATTAGCACACCGATGGTAATAGGATGCAAACTCAATAAAGATGATGAATTTGGATTATTAGATCAATCATTATACAAGTCCATGATTGGAAGCCTTTTATATCTAACTGTAACAAAACCTAATATCGTGCAAGCAGTTTGCATGGTTGCTAGATTTCAAGTTGCTCCTAAGGAGACACATGCTAAAGTTGTGAAGAGGATTTTCAAATACTTGAAGAGTACATTAGAATATGGTCTATGGTGTCATGTTGGTAATGATTTCACTTTAATTGCATACACTGATGCAAATTGGGTTGGTTGTGTAGATGATAAAAAGAGCACTAGTGGTGGTGCCTTCTTTCTGGGAGATAGATTGGTACCTTGGTTAATTAAGAAATAAGAATCAGTTTCTTTATCAACTATTGAAGCTAAATATGTTGTATTTTTTTTTATAAAGTAAGCTACATTTATAGGGTGCATTACCCTTTACACAATGAGCCCAAGGGGCCAAAAAGAGATGAAGTACTCAAGTGTTGTGGATGAAACAAACACTGCAAGATATTAAGGTGAATTTTGATGGTTCAGATAGCATTTTTTGTGATAATACTATTGCAATAATTATCTCTAAGAATCCTGTTATGCATTCTAGAACCAAGCACGTATCTATTAAATATCATTTTCTCAAGGAGAAAGTTGTTGCACATGAATTCCAATTAGAATATGTTGCTACAAAGGATCAACTGGTAGATTTTTTTTTTTAAACCTTCCAAAGGAGTCATTTGAATAGCTCAGGGAGAAATTAGGATTTGTTCCTTCTCCTCTTTCTACTTGAATACAAAAGGTATTTACCTAGGGAGAACATATTAGAATACATCTTTAACCCTAGTTCTATAGTTACTATGTAGGATGCTAGTCCTCAGAGGGAGTTTTTTTGGTCTTTCTCTTTTTCATTAATGTCAAAGGGGGAGAAATTGAGAAAAATGCTCTATTTCTACAAGATGTGGAGATATGTCAAAGGGGGAGTTGTGATTGTGAACAGTTGTGTGCCAAAGGGGGAGAATTGATTGTTGTTCAAAATGGATGCTAATGTTTGGGCAAAGAATTTAGTTTTTCCATCAATGAAAAAGGGGGAGATTTTGGAATTGTTGTCATTGATTTCAAAGAATAGTCATGATTGTCACTGATGAGAGTGGATCAATTTCCAAAATCTTGGTGAAATTTTATGGAGAGAAGAGCATGTTTTTCAAATGTTGCAAAGTTTCTCAATATGTTGCAATATTTATAAATGATGAGAGGTTGTTTCCAGAGTTCTGCGAAGAAATCAAATAGCAGATTTGATATGAATTTTTTGTGCTCATTCTAGTGGTGAGATCTGCATGTACAGAGGATGAAGTAGGAGCTCAAAATGAATTATATTTTTCTCTCTAGTCAAATTAGGGTTTAGCAGGTTAAACCCTAAGGGTTCTAAGTCATGGTGTTGAACAGGTTTTATATTTTGATGTTGACCAAATGTTGGTAGTTACAAGTTGCTTAATTTATAATAAGCCATTTTATTCATCATGGTGACTGGCCCCTTCATCTGGTGTTTTTCAGCTTGGAAGGATGTTGATGGACTTTATTATTTCCTAAGTCTGGCATCAAATATTTTCTCAAATCAAATCAATGGTTGAGATTATCGGTAAAGCAATCAAGTGGCTCTTGTGTTCCCACACCACTCTAGAGGTGATGTCATCAATTTCCTATAGGATTGTGGGATGATGACACATGTTCCTAGTGGGACCTCACATTAGATGTGCAACCAAGTGATATCTACGGTTTGGGTTCAAAGCGATCAATGATCGAACAACTCCCCACATGCTCGTACTACACAAGAGGTGACATCATCAGTTTCCTACAGTAATATAGGAAGATGACAGGTGGCTATGAGAGATATGTGCAATGGTAGTGGAAGGTGATGTCACAAATACATGTGGTGATTTATGATTGCATCGCATAATTAATTCACTTGGATATTGTGAATTACCACGCATGAAGAATGGAACGACATGTGACAATAGTGGAGTATGATATATGGCAAGGACATATGGCATATACATGCTAGCCCGCTAAGAGTATGGTGGTACCTCACCTAAGTCCTGCGAGAGTGTGGGATGATAACACATGTTCATGGTGACACCCAAGACATAGATGGTGAATGGCTATTGCATCACACAACTTCTTTGCATGGTACAAATAGTTTTTGAGTCCAAAACATAGAGGTGATATTCATATAAGATGAGATGGTGATCTATGGCTTGAGTTTAAAAGAAATTTATTGAACAGCTAAGTTTTAGATTTGATGCAGTTAATGAAAACCTTTAGATCTTTATAGAAAAGGTATAATCAATGGACGATATTCAAAGTTAGCAAATGGATACTTCCAAAAGATAAAATTTTGCGGGAAGTTACAAAAAAGGAGCTGATTTGGTTTTATTTTTAGAAAATGTGAATCAATTAGGGTTGGTAATTTCTTTTTACCATCCATGTCAGAATGGAGGCTTGACTGGACGCAAAAATTTGGAATCCTAATAAATCATTTAAGGTGATGATTATGATTAGTTAGGGTTTGAGTAACGATGAAATGGTTACCGTTGCAATTAGGATGTGTGTTGAGTTGTAGTATGTAATTCATATTCAAGAGTGTTAGGAGATTGTGATATATGAAGTTCTATCAGAATGATGAACATTGGAGGTTGAGTAAAGAGAAGCGGAGTGTCAAAAAAATAATACAATTTAATGTTTTAAAAAGGTGCATTCTCAGGTTGATGAAGAACCATTATTGACACATATGAACTAGTAATGTTGTAGAGGTTGGTGCCTCAGAAAGGTTGAGTTGGTGCTAAATTAGGTGTGCATTGTACCAAGAGGTTGGGGCCACAAAACATTGTCTTGGGTGTAAATGTCCCTGTAATTGGGTGCTTACAAAACATATGTAATACCTTTTATTGTGAGGCTGGATTTAAGCAGTAGACTCAATCAGATTTTCTCCTTGTGGTTTTCCATACTGGGTTTTCTACATATATATGGTGCTTTTCTTATGTGTGTGATATTTTGTGTGATCTTTGATCTTGTCTACTGATGTGGTAAAAAATTGTATACATTGATTCACCCCCCACCTCTTAGTGTATCGATGTTCTTTCAACAAAAACATGTATTTTTACCACTAAAGGAGGAAGATAAACTAATGAATGGTATTTATATAGTGCTTGTAAATGGGAAACAATTTTTTAAGTGTTAAGTGTGAAGATATTTTTATTCCTAAGTTATGCAATTATAAAATACCACAAAATTAGATGCATTACAACCATAAATTGATAAGTTGTTGATAAAGTATAGTGATATTATTTTTTATACCCCACCTAATGGATTATTACTAGTGGCGAGTATAACTCATCATATGGATTTGATTCTAGGATCAAGTTTACCTAATAAGGAAATACATAGATTAACACCAGTTGAAATTGAAGATTCAAACAAGGAAGTTGAAGAATTATTGTAAAGTATGAATAAGATAAATTTTTAATCCATGTGTAGTGTCAATAGTTTTAGCACCAAATAAATAAGGAGAATGGAAAATGTGTATATATTTTAGAGCTATAAATAATATTACTATTTCCTTACCAAGGATAGATGATCTTATGGATTGTTTGAGTAATAAAAAACATTTTTGTAAGATAGATTGATATCAACATATTAGAATTAAAGAAGTTGATAAATCAAAGATTAATTTTAAGAAAAAAATAAGGCTTATATGAGTGGTTGGTCATTTCATTTGGTTTGACTAATACACCTAGTAATTTTATGAGGCTAATGAATGAGGTACTGAAACCATGTATTATTAAATAATATTTTGTACACTTGGATGAAATTTTTTTTAGTAAGAGAAAAGAAAAACACTTAGAACATATTAGGTTAGTTTTATAAAGGTTATAAAGAGAGAAATTGTTGATGATTATAAATTAATAGTTTCAAGAAGAGATATGGTATATATTAGTTTTTTTATTTCTTCTAATGGATTAAAGATGAATCCTAAGAAATTTTTAACCATTTTTTAATGGCATGCATCAATAATTAGTTTTAAAGTTAGATCTTTTCATAAATTCGTTATTTTTTACTAATTGTTTATCAAAAAAAAAAGTGGGATATGTGGACCAATTAAACAAATAATGAGAGGTGACTACAAGGAATTCAATTTGACTATAGCAACTAATAAAAAAATTATATTACTAAAGAATAAATCAAGTAAACAACTTATGTTATTTTTTATTGCTAAAGAATAAACCAAGTGAACCAACTACATCAGCAACATTATAAACACTTATTCAACACATCTACAGCATCTGTAACACTTCTCATAATGACTACACTAGAGGTTGAGATCAATATGACATCAAACCACAACATATCCATACTTCCAACAATCTCCAACAATCTCCCCAACTATGACAACACCAGAATCCTTCTAACAACTCCAACACACAATCTCCATATTGTTGACATCAATGAAAACACTAGCAACATACTTGAAACAATCTCCCCCTTTTACATTGATGGCAACACCAACTCTCTAAAAAACCATCAAAAACAAAAGCAACCAACAGCAACTTTACAACAAGCAGTACTCCCCTTGACTAGGGCATCTTTCACTCTTCATATTGTCATTCTCTTTCTCCTAAACACTCTCTCCCCCTTTGGTTTTGAGACCATATTCTCTTCGGAACTATGGTTTTTAAACTAACTCTCTCCCAAATGACTCTATCTCTCTCCTGTAATACTCTTCTAAAATATAGTTTTTCAACTAAATCTCTCCCCCTTTTACATCAATGGCCAAGGGTCATAAACTCATCCAACTCTCTTTCCTACATTGAACTCTTTTGTTCTCCTCCTTTGACAACACTCAAATGGAAACACATGCACCTTCCTCACACATCATTTGACATTTGCATAAACAACTTTAGATAATACTTGAAACACCAACAAGCAACAACTTTCTCTCCACTTCTCTCAATTGTCTGCACTCTCCCCCTTAGAGGCACAAAGTATGCTCCACATGACTGCACCAATCAATAGAACTACTACCTACTCCCCCTAAGATGTACCCTTCATCATCAATCTCGAACCAAGATTGTATCTTGAAATGCTTCGTTGGCCTCCTAAAATGATCTAACAACTAAGCCCTTATAGTTGTGATTCAAAGATTGGACATCTAATCTAAATAGCTATGTGCCAATCCCTGTAAATGTCCCTTGGGTTCCTTGATTCAGCCCTGATGGGCAAAGGGATGTTGGATTCCAATTGCCTATAAGCCCCACATTGTTGTCCCCAACTAATCTCATTATGTACCCAGGACATAAATTCCCTTAATTGGACATCCCCAACATACAACAGTGGATTCCAATTATGGTCTTGAGTCATAGCATAATTATGCAAATAGAATTCACACAACAAATTATTCATCTTAGGGGAAGTAATCTGATAAGCATTGAAAAATTCAATAGGAGTCTCAATGGAAGGGTTCAAACCTGAGGCAATCCTTTCCATCTTAAAAGAAAAATATTTCTCCTTCAAATGCAGAGCATAGATCCTTGGAGGGGTCCTGCACTCTAAAATTTGTGGTACCATGGCTACAATATTGTCCACTTTTTCCTTTAAAGTAACAATTTCCTCATTCTTATCCTTAATCACTTCATCTATCTTTTGAATGTCCTTCTTCAGCCTGTGTTTCTCCTCTTTCCATTCCTCCTCCCTCCTTTTTATTTCTTTCCATAAGTTCAGAATTGCTCATGTTGGAGGAACTCTTGTTGTAGGAACTCCTAATTTTCCTCATACCCCTGATTCTCAACTTGTTCTGCAATATGAACAAGATCTACAGTGTTATGTTTTTTTCTTTCTCAAATATGTCCTCTTCCTCGACATTCACCTTCCCCATTGGAACTTCTTTGTCCCCCTATGATGGTTCTCTAGGCTTAGGGCCTTCTTGCAGAGGCATATCAAAGGTTGGCCCAGCTGGTCTTGATTTTTTGGGAGGGCTTTCATGTTTTTCTTTGGCTACAAGATGAATAGTGCCAGCCTTCCACTTCTTAGAGTTTGGTACTTCTTTTTTTGTAGACTTCTTTTTAGCTTTTCCTTTTCTTATTTCTATTTCTCTCTTATGTGCCCTAGTTCGCATTAGGATGCCAAGAGGAACATCATCATTAGAATCTAGAGAGGAACTTTCTTTGTCTGAGTGCTCTATCTCAGAACTAATCTCTATGGTTTGTTTTGCTACAAGAGGGTTTACACTAGGGCCTACACCAGAGGTTGAAGCACCAAGAATGGCTTTAGTTGTGCTCAATCTCCTACTAGACCTACGAGGTTGAGGTAAAACCCTAAGTCGCAAATGCTCTAGTCTAATTTGATCAATATTTACGAATTCTTCCCAAATCATCTCAGACACATCATGTAGAGACTTCTCAACTAATAATTTGATCAAACAATGGTGGAAAATGGAATTGTCCCTACCTTTTTGAGTCTCAGCTATCATGATTGAAATAAGGTGGTATAGCACGTTTGAAACATTCATCCTCCTCCCGTGCCTCATGTGATTCAAGAGTTTGAAGTGCACGAAATGTAAATTTGACTGGCGACCTTCAGAGGTGATGTATTTTATAACATAAATAGCTATTTGCTTCCATGGCTCGGGCAGAGAGGTTTTCTTCGCACCTTTTTTTTCCATGCTCAATGGAGGATCACCAGGTTTTGTAAATTTGGCCCTAGCTAACCTAGCGTCTCTAGAAGCAAGGTAATTTTCACTGTCAGTAGGCAACCCTATAACTTCAGCAATCCTCTCTTCAACCACCATGACCTCCAGCCCTTTTATCATGGTCTTTCCTTCAGACAATGTCTGGGAAAATTCTAATGCAATTCCTTCATTAAAACCATTCAGCTTCATGAAATAGTCTAACCACCCACAATTTTTGAATTCAGCCTGGCAGGGTGCATCCTGTAGTAATACATCATGAACTATGGGCTCATTTCAAATTAACACACCTCCCATTGTCTTCAATCAACAATCACTCTACAAAGTTTTCCTTCTTGCAACACTACTAAATTTCCAACGCCAATGTCGTTTGAATTTTCCCTTTCTATTTTACCTTTTTTTCTCTTTATGTTTTACCTTTTGGCAACTTAAGATTATGACAGGATCAATAGTGGCAGTAAAGGAGTAATAAAGGAAGGTTATGATGGAGAAAAATGGCAGTGGTGGTTGGTGTCACCTTACACATATGATTCGTCAGCTCACTCAAAATTCAAATTGGCTCGATTTAAACTTTGCTGATGTAGACTAGCATGGACTAACACGTGGGAAAAGTACTCACATCTTTCCCCCCCAACCTAAATTTGAGCATGTGTCCTCATATGCAAGGTGGTAATGATGATTTGAAAGGGATGGGGAATAATTACATGCTATGGTGAACGTCCATATTAATTCACAGCAATTAAATGAATGCACTAAAGACAATTAAGATATAGCAATTAATGCACACATACCTAGATTCATGGAAGATTTGTTGCAAAGATTGTGGAGAAAGTACCAGTCACCTTTTAAGAAATAAGTTGAGAAATTAATGAAAATGAGGTGGAATGAGGTGAAGTGGAATGAAGGGAATTGATGGAAGAGAGAGAAAGGTGTATATGGATGGGCGGATGGGTGGATGGTTGAAGAATTGGACTCCCACAAAAGTGGAAGTCTTTATTATGACAAGGTACATACCTTAGTTAGCCAGAAGGAGGGACACTAGGTCCACTTCCTTCGAATACAGGAAGTTTAGATCTTGCATGCTGAGTGAATTTCTACAATAATTCCTCCTTGGAGGTTGGTTTGTGATACAATCTGAGGTGATGACCATTGACAAGCAGCTTAAATATAACTGGGTCAATAGTAGTGAGTTGAACATCACCATTGGGGAATACTTCAGCAACCTCATATGGTCCTAGCTATCTTGTCTACAATTTTCCTGCATTATCCTAATACCTTGAGTCGTAGAGCAGGGTCCAATCCCCTGGTTGGAATTTCTTATCCTTAATGAATTTTGCATGCCACTTGATTCTCTAATTCTGCACTACCTCTATATGATGCAAGGTTGTCTTCCTCATTTCATCCAATGCATTTAGCTGCATGATTCTTTCTCTTTGTGCCTCAGAGATATCCATCCCCAAGTCTACTGTAGTCCTAAGAGTTTTATGTACAAATTCAATGGGCATCATAGTTGTCTTTCCATACAGCAACTCAAAAGGAGTGAAGCCTGTAGTTGTTTTATAGTTTGTCCTATAGGCCCAAAAAGCTTCTAGCAGCCTATTTTCCCAATCCTTTTTATGAACAGCCACTATTTTGGCTTCAATCTCTCGGTTGGTCACCTCAACTTGGCCATTGGCCTAAGGGTAATAAGGATTGGACTTCATGTGTCTTATGTTGTACTCATTGACCAGTGTTGCAACAAGGGTTGATGTGAATTGAGCCCCCTGATCAGTCACTATCTCTCTTGGAACTCCATACCTTGTGAAAATCTCCTCATAAAGAAATTTAGAAACCTTATTATCTCTTACATGCTTCATGGCCTTAACGTCTACCCACTTGGTTACATAATCAGTGCATACCAAGATATAAGACTTACTATTGGATGGAGGATCAATGGGTCCTACAAAATATAGTCCCCATTTGACAAATGGAGTGATTACTACCTGAGGGAAAAGTGGCATCTCATCATATTTGGTTGGCATGCCCATCCTCTGGCATCTATCACACTTTCTTGTATATCTCCTTGCATCCTTGTGGAGTGTTGGCCAGTAATATCCTATATTTAGAATCTTCATCATTGTCCTCTTGGCTGAAAAATTTCCTCCACATGGTTCATTGTGGCATGCATGCAAAATATCATATGTCTCATATTCTCTCACACATATCCTCATGACATGGTCTGGCCCAGTGTAAAACAAATATCCTGCAATCCATGAAAAAGGAAATGATTTTTTAATGAGAACCCTTCTCTCTTTTGGAGAAAAGTGGGGAGGAACTCTCCCTGTGACCAGATAGTTAGCTATGTTAGCATACCAAGGTGTTTTCACACTAATGAAAAATAAGTGTTCATCAGGGAAAGAGACATCTATGACCTGATTGTCTTCTAATGTGGTCATCCTTGAAATAAATTTGTAACAACATTGGCCTTCCCCAGTTTATCTACAATGGTTATGTCAAACTCCTGCATCAACGATAACCATATTACTAGCCTACTTATGATCAAGGGTTTATTCATGAGATATCTAATGGTTGCATGGTCAGTGTACACAAATATTTGATAGCCTATTATGTTATGCCTGAATTTTTTTAGGGCATAGATTATTGCCAACATTTATTTTTCTGAAACTGTATAATTGAATTCAACTCCTTGCAAGTTTTTGCTGACAAAATAAAAAGCATTTTCAATAACTCCTTTCTTCCCTAATACTGCTCCTATGGCATAGTCTGATGCATCTGTATGGATGTGGAAAGGAAGCTCCCAATTAAGACCTTTGAGTACAGGAGCATGAGTCAAAGTTGCCTTCAAATCAGAAAATACCTTGTCACAATCTTTAGTCCACTGAAACTCAACATCTTTAGTGAGAAGAGTATACAATGATGTTGCTATTTTACTGAAATCCTTGATGAAATGCCTATAGTAGCCTACATATCCCAAGAAACTCCTACAATGGTTATGTCAAACTCCTGCATCAACGATAACCATCTTACCAGCCTACTTATGATCAAGGGTTTATTCATGAGATATCTAATGGTTGCATGGTCAGTGTGCACAAATATTTGATAGCCTATTATGTTATGCCTGAATTTTTTTAGGGCATAGATTATTGCCAACATTTCTTTTTCTGAAACTGTATAATTGAATTCAACTCCTTGCAAGTTTTTGCTGACAAAATAAATAGCATTTTCAATAACTCCTTTCTTCCCTAAGACTGCTCCTATGGCATATTCTGATGCATCTATATGGATGTGGAAAGGAAGCTCCCAATTAAGACCTTTGAGTATAGAAGCATGAGTCAAAGTTTCCTTCAAATCAAAAAATTCCTTGTCACAATCTTCAGTCCACTGAAACTCAACATCTTTAGTGAGAAGAGTATACAATGATGCTGCTATTTTACTAAAATCCTTGATGAAATGCCTATAGTAGCCTACATATCCCAAGAAACTCCTAACATCTTTTTTTTTTACAAGTGTAGGCAGATTTTTTATCACCTCAATTTTTACAGGATCTACTTGAATTTCTTTGTGAGAGATGTAGTGGCCAAGAACTACACCTTCTTGCATCATCATGAAACAATTTTCACTATTTACAAATAGATTGTGATCTTCACATCTCTGTAGGACTCTCTTGAGATTCTCCAATGCTTCGTTGAAATCACCACCATAGGTGGTGAAATCATCCATGTAAATTTCCATGCAATCATGAGAAATATCTAAAAATATGCTAATGACTGCCCTCTAAAAAGTTGCAGGTGCATTGCATAAGCCAAATGGAAGTACCGAGTAGGCACAGGGTTCCCCATGGACAGTTAAAGGTGGTCTTCTCCTGGTCCTCTAGTGCAATTTGGATCTGATTATAGCCACTAAAGCCATCTAGAAAATAAAAGTAGTGTTTTCCTGCAAGTGAGTCCAAAACTTGATCTATGAAAGGTAAGAGAAAATGGTCTTTTTTGGTGGCAGCATTGAGTTCCCTATAATCAACACACACTCGCCACTTCCCTCCCTTTTTGGGCACAATCACCAATGGAGACACCCACTAACTGTCTGAGATGGTGTAGATAAATCATACATCTAGCAATTTTTGTAGTTCTCCTTTTACAATTTCTCTTAGTGCAGGGTTAATTCTTCTTTGTGGCTATCTAACTGGGGTGCAATCATCTCTGATGTAAATTCTATGAGTGCAAAGCTTAGGGTCCAATCCCTTCATATCATGATAGTCCCACACAAATGCATGTTGGTGGGTCTTCAGTAAGGTTTTCAATGACACTGTTGTTCTTCACTCAATTTGTTGTTGATGTGCAGATGTTTTCCTTCTGCCACTTGCACTTGTGTAGTTGTTTTCCTTCTGCCACTTGCACTTGTGTAGTTATCTATCATAGCTACTTCACTAATGCTTGGTAGTTTGATTTTATGCAGCAGAAATATATGAGACATATTTTTTGCTGTAGGAAGTTCGGTTGTAGGAAGATCATCTACAGGAAGAGCAAGCAGAAGTGTCTTGACTAGAACAACAGAATGAGAAGATGATGCTTCATACACTTCACAATGATTTTGAATGATTTTAGCCAATACTTCATCTTCATCTTGAAGCTGCATGAAAGAGCTTCTTCCTAACATCATAAGTTGTGCCATAGAATTAACTTCCTCAGCCTCTTCACCAACATGTGGCCATATAGAATTATCCAGATCATGGGATGGCTGAGCAGGAGGGTAGAGAACAATATTTTTGGTGCTCTTTCCATCAGAAATGGTCATGTCTCTTGTCTTGCATCCACTACATGCATTTTTTGTTGCTAACCATGGTCTTCCTAGAATGATAGGGTACCCGCTGAGTGTGGCTTTAGGAGAAAGAATCATGAAATTTTTTGGGTACTCCCATGAGTCCATAGTTACCACAAGGTCCTCCACTACACCATCAGGTTTAACGGTTGAACTATCAGCAAGCTACAGGATAGTAGGAGTAGGTCTCATGCTTGCAACATTTATTTGTTGAATGATATCCTTGGTCATTACATTTATTGTTTCTCCCAAGTCAATCAGAGCATTCTTTATCTGGATCCCATTGATAACAACTCCTACCACAAGAATCCTTGGGTCATTATATTTGGGAATAGTCACTTTCCCAAGCATGATTTCAGGTAGCTTTCCCACCACATGAACCATAGTGGGGTGTTTCTTCTTCATGCCTGGCTTCTTAAGGCATGCTTCCTTAATTTTCTTTCCATAGATTGGAACATCTTTTATGGCCTGAAATAGAGGTATCTGGACACATATATGCTTCATCTGATCCAAGATTTCAAAGGTTGTGTCCTCATTTTCTTCCTTTTCCTTCATAATTTCCAACCTTTAAGGAAATGGGGGTGTTTGTGTAGTTTGCTTGACTAGAACTGGTTCAGGATTCTTAGATGCATTGGGTTGAATGGGGGTATTCAGAGGCTCCTCTTCTTCCATAGGAAGCTCAGTGATAATGGGTGTGGAAGGAGCTGGAAAATTAGTTCCTAAATGTAAGTGGATGTCACTTACACTCACACCATATGTAGGGAATTGATTTGGATCAACAGAGTATATTAGTTGTTGTTGCGGTTTATTATTTGGATTGGGTGTGGGCTGAGCTAGTAGCTGAGTAGGTTTAGGTGGGTTTGATCTTGGATTAGCAAGAGGAGGCATTATAGGAGGTTTTTGGGGCTGAGAAGGTGGTTGCATGTAGCTATTTGTCTAGTTTGGTCATTTTTGTCCTCCCCTCCATTGATTTGTTTGCTGCCAATTTCCTAGGGAGGGTTGCCAATTTCCTTGAAACTGCTGCCAATTCCTCTAAGGTTGCTACCACTGGGGTGGAGATTTTTGGTGATTAGGCTAGGTATTTGAAGGGTTACTCCAAGGTTGTGGTGGATATCCTCCATAATTGGATGGATATGGGGGTTTCCATTGGTTACCAGATGAATAAGAATTGAAATATGGCCCAACAAAAGATAATGGATCTGGTGGCATACCTTGTCTTGGAGCCCATGGCCTCCTTTGTGCAACATAGTATACTTGATCTTCTTCAACTATATTGGCTTGAACTCAGGTGCAATCTGCTTGTTTTCAACATTAGCTATCATCTTGCATCTGTAGTCCTTCTTCTTTTATCTACATTGAGGGAAATATTCTTCCAACATTGCCTCTGCCTCCTCTTGTTTCTTCTTGGCCTGAATTATATCCAGCTGAGTAGCTAGATTGTTTATAATGTCTCGCTTGAAGTCTGCCAGCAAGTGAGTAATCTTCATTCTTGAAACTCCATTAGTAGATGACTTACTCATGGAGGATTGATAAGCTCTCCCCTTCTTTGAAGCTACCCTAGATTAGTTCTGGCATATCTTCTTGATATCCTCCCAAGGGACTTGGGAGATATCTCCTCCTCCCATCAAGTCTAAGGCATCGATGCAGTTGTCATTAATTCCTCTTAGGAAAAGTAGCTTTTTTTATTCTTCATTAAGTGTATGGTGTGGATATTTCTATAGACAAAACAAAAACCTTGCAATGTAATCCTCCAGGCTCTCATCTTCCTTTTGTTGCATTCTGAAAATATCACCTCCTCTCATGTCACTGCCCCTACAATACTCCTTGTATTTCTCAAGGAATTTTGTATTCATGTCATCCCATGTCTCCACAGTATTTTTTACTAGGCTCATGAACCATCTTAATGTAGGTTCTTTCAGAGTAGTAGGAAATAGCTTGAGCCTATGGGCATCGGTGGTATAGTCATAACTCCTACAAAGTATGCCAAACTCGAACAAGAAAGTATCAGGATCTTTTGTGACAAGTCCATAGAACTTAGGAAGGACTGAAGCAGGGATATTCTTGAGGTTGTCTACTTCATTTTGATGAACAATGGGGAAAGGAAAATTTAGTTGGTTAGGTTTGTTTCTATTTTCATCACCCATACCTTCCTAATGTAGTTCCAAAGCAAAGGGGTTCTCAATCAGATTTTGATCTTCAGAGGAAACTTTAGAGCTAGTCAGATCAGGAAATGCATCGTCAAAGGGGTTTGGATCTTCTTCTTCTTCTCTTGGAAGGTTCTGATATTCAACTAGCTAGAATGGATTAGGATTGTTAGGAAGGAATCTCCCATGAGCATCTCTCCTCCTTCCTCTATGCATGCAATATCAACTCACTATCAGCCAGTTCACACAAAGAATTGGAAAAAGAATAGTGGATCATTACTTTCCTAAATGAGGGGTATACTAAGAACAACTTTTAGAAATACTACAGCAAGAAAAAATATCAATGACTCCAAAGAACTCCCTAGTTTAACACCATCCCCAACAACGGCGCCAAAAATGTTGGCCTCCTACAATGATCCAACTAAGCCCTTACAGTTGTGATTCAAAGATTGTACATCTAATCTAAATAGCTATTTAAATCATCATGAAGGTGCATTTAACTTGTCAACCCAAGGACGTGAACTTGAAATGGGTCAGCACAGTATGTGCACTAAGGATCCAAAGTAGCCATATTCATTCTACAACTAAGAAAAACGTAATGTTGAAGGTAAATTGCTTGGAAAGAAATAACATAGATGTTGAGCATCAACCAACAACTAAAATAAGCTAAAATGCATGACAGAAATGAAGATTTGAGCAAAAAAATAGGAAACTACTTTGTGTGCTTTGGCTGTAAGAATAGTCACATAATGGAATTCTAGTGGCTGCAAGAATAGTGAGTGCCTTTGATTCTTAATTAATGACTGAACAAAAATTAATAACTACAATAAAGTAAACTAAAGGAATGGAGTGAGTCACCAGATTCTGGGCCCCCAGAAATGGATGAGTCATCCCCTTAAGACAAATGTAAACTCAGGTGCACAAACTTATAAACTCATTTTATTCATGGAAAAACACAAGTACAATAGAGCATCATGATGTATTGCTAAAAATATAAGAATGTGAGTACATCATCAGATTAAGCAACCTCTTTTGAAGGAGCATCTGAGTCTTATTTATAGGAAAAGAAGCTACTAACTAATCACCTAGCAAGGTGGTCAACTCCAAAATATTAGGAGGACGCCACTTAGGGAAAGCATGAAAATTGGAGAGGCAGTTATGCATGCACAGAATCTGGTCAAGCATGTTGCCTTAACGCAGATTTGGCACAACAGTAATGCCTATATTTTCTCAACAGCAATAAAGACCATTTACAAGGTGGTTACAAGTTTGATTTAAATGAGGAATCTCTTGTCATTGAGAGTCTTCCCTCCATTGACCTTCGAATGACCACCTTGTTGACCGTTACAGAAAATGGCCAGCTGTCAGAGTCTTCCTCCATTTCACAGGCCTCTAATCATATATGCATGGCAATATTAGTACACACAATAAACACATATATGTAACTATCTTAAAGAACATTCATTAATCCACATGTATAATTAACACAAATAGTCCATATAACATGTCAATGTCATTAAATATTTGCAGAAATAAAATTAGTCCCAATATTTATGGTTTTGAGGAAATATCAACATTCAAACATCAAGGTCCATGACAACTTCAGCAAATAGATAATAAATTCTACCAAAATTAAACCATAAACTAGAATCATCATGCTTCCCAAACAGATGCACACACTTATGCATCTAATTGAAAGGAGGGGCAATAACCCTTAACTTATGTTAGAGATACTCAAAAGTATCTTTAGGAAGAGCCTTTGTGAAAATATATGTAACTTGATCCTTAGTAGGTACATACGCCAACTTCACCTCATTCTCTGCAACTTTCATTGTTAAGAAGTGATACTGGATTGAGATATGTTTTATTCTTGAATGCATTACCTGGTTCTTTGAAATATTGTTAGCACTTGTATTATCACATAAGATAGAAATAGGTTCATCATATGATACTCTGATATCCTTCAATATTTTCTTCACACAACACATGTGTGCAGCATGATGTTGTAATATACTCTACCTCTGCAATAGATAGTGGCATTGAATCTTACTTCTTACTCAACCAAGAAACTAATCTATTTCCAAGAAATAAATCACCATCACTTGTACTTCTTCTATCATCTATACATCTTTCCCAATCTATATCTATATATGCACTCAAGGGGAAATCAATATCCCAAGGATACCACAAATCATAGTCTAGAGTTTCCTTCAAGTATCTAAATATCCTCTTCACTGTTGCAACATGAGATTCTATGGGATCTTCTAGAAATATAGCCACAAGACAGACTAAATTCTTGATATCTGGTCTAGTAGCAATTAGATATAGCAATCCACCAATCATTGATCTATATTTTCTCTAATCGGCCTTAGGAGATTCATCATTTTTTCTCAACTTACAACTGATAACTATAAGGTTACATACTAGTTTATAATCCTCCATATTGAACTTCTTCAAGATTTCCTTATCATACTTTGACTGTGAAATGAAAATAACTTTTTCTAATTGACTGATTTGTAATCCAAGGAAGAAATTCATCTCCCCACACATTGAAATTTAAAACTCTTTATGCATTTCCTCTTAAAATTTCTTGCACATACCTTCATTTCCTCAAAGATAATGTCATCCGCATACACTACCACAATTAGTATTTGTTCTCCTTCAACTTTGAAATATAGATTGCTATTTGTAGTACATTTTTTGAATCCTTGCAACAAGTACTTATCCAACCTTGCATACCAAGCTCTAGGAGCTTATTTGATTCCATACAATGCCTTCTTCAATCTACAAACCATATCAGCATCATCTAATAACTGAAATCTTTCTGGTTGTTCCATGCATACCTCTTCTTCCAACTCACCATTCAAGAATGTAGATTTTGCATGCATCCGATATACTTTGAAGTCTTTATGTGCTACAAAATATAAAAAAATATAATGGCTTCCATCCTTGCCACAAGAGAAAATATATCCTCAAAATCTATTCCTTCTACTTTTGAGTAGCCTTTACACACAAGTCTAGCCTTGTTTCTGAAAAAAAAATCATCCTCATTCAGTTTTTTCATGAAAACCCATTTAGTTCCTATCACATTCTTATTTTTTGGTCTTGGGACCAATTCCCAAGTTAGATTCTTCTCAATCTGTTCTAATTCCTCTTTCATAGCCTTGGTCCAATTCTCATCTTTGCATGCCTCAGTTACTATTTTAGGTTCCACTTCCGAAAGTAAACAAAATTTTACTTGTTCCTCTGTCATAGCAGCTTTTTTCCTTGCCAATACACCTTTTCTCTTATCTGCAATGATCTTATCTTTGGAATGGTTCTTCTGCACACTGCAAGGGGATTCATTATATTCATATCATTCTATTAGAGTTGAACTCTATAGTGGTTCTTCATCCACCTTAACACTTACACTCTTAACAATTTTATTTATCATTTTATTATAGTGCCAGTAGGCCTTGCTTCTTGTAGAGTATCTAAGAAAGATTCCTTCATTGTATCTTGCCTCAAACTTTCCTAAGTTTTCTTCATCTCTTTTGATATAGCATTTGCTTCCAAAAACTTTGAAATACTTTACAGAAGGAGGTTTACCATACCATAACTCATAGGGAGTTTTTGAACTATTCACTCTTACTTGATCTCTATCAAGAATGTAGACTGCAGTATGAATTGCTTCTCTCCAATAGACATCCAGTAGATTATCTTCCTTCATCATTTTCCCAATTGCTTCTTGAACTGTTCTATTCTTCCTCTCCACAACTCCATTTTGTTGAGGAGTTCTAGGAGCTAAAAAATGCCTCTTTATTCCATGATCATCATAAAAACCGTTAAACTCATTTGAAGTAAACTCGCCACCTCTATCAAATCTCAAGCACTTGATTTTCAAATCCAGTTCATTCTCTACCATAGAATTAAATAATTTAAACTTATCTAGAGCTTCTAATTTTTTCTTAGAAATGTCACCCGAGTCATAATCATCAATCAATAACGTGAAATACATGTCACCACATGAGCTTCTTATTATGGTATGTCCACATAGGTTTGTATGCACCAACTCCAAAGGACCTATAGTAGAATATTATTTTTTCTTGAACCTCTTCTTTTTTTGCTTTCCAACTTGACATCCTTTGTAGATTGCATTGATAGGATTTTTTATCCTTGGCAGATCTATCACAGCATTAATAGAACTAATATTTTCTAGGATTTCAAAATTTATGTGACCCATTATTTTATGCCATAACCAAATTTCATTAATTTGAGACATGAAGCATTTAGCACCACTACCTTAAGCTGATAAACATTAACTTTTTTCCTTGTTCCTACAACAAGTAGAGTACCTAGGCTTCCTTTTCTGATTTCACAACCACCATCCTGAAACACAAGATTATATCCTCTTCTACACATCTATCCTACACTTAGAATCTTATGCCAAAGACCCTTGACATAAAGAACATCATTTTTTTTATGCTTTCCATCAAAACTAATTGAACCTTTTCCATAGATCTTAGTAGATGTATCATCACCAAACTTAACAAGACCACCATCATAAATTTCAAGCTTAACAAATTTACTCTTATAACCTATCATATGATTTGAGAATCCACTATCAATTATCCAGTAATTCTCTCTTCTCTTGCATGAAAACCAGTCAACATAGTTCCTTCAATGTTGTGGCCTATTCTCAAGGAACTTTCCTTCAAACATCTTTCAGAATTAGTAGAATTAGTTCCATCATTTAAAGCCATGAACAAGCATTCATCACTTCCTTCATTAGGATAATTTGATATCTCATCATCAAAAACACCATTATCCCTTTCAACATAGTAACTCTTCTTGAAAAAATGTCCTTTATTATCCTTAGGTTTGTCATTTGAAACTTTCATTGAGCATTTAGATGCATGTAATGCCCCATCATGCAAACCCCAAAGGAAAACTAAAAATGCAACAAATTTTTTTTTTTTTAAAGGAATGTACACTAAGTTTTCCAATGCATATAACTTAACTAATGATTACAAATTAAATGCCTAAGTCCTTTGGGGTACATGAGGTGACATTACGCAAACTATCCCTTAACAAAGTTCACAAATATAATTACCAATTCCATTATCGTGACCCATTCATTCACATATATCCATTTTAAACATTCATAAATGAAAAGGTAATATAACAAGAATAAGAAATATGGAAAACCAAACATGCATTCATGATAAATAAAACATGGAAATATAATGTGCATATTTCCACATATACAACACAACATTAACGGTGTTTACAATTATAGATCAAGAAGGAATTACATAGTATGATTATACATTACATCAGTTTTTAGTACATCTCATTTAATACATACATACATAAGTTTACATCATGAGACTTCCCAACACATGTGGGAGTAATACATTAATACAAAAAGTACAATTAAGTATCAAATATACATTTGGTAACATGTGAACTCTGGATCAAGTTGTATCTTCAAAACTCTGCACTAAATGGTACAACTGCATGATAGGGGACCCAACGGGGTGCATAGCACGTTCCACCTGACCACCCTCATGCTAGGGGTAAATAAGGAAGGATCCCCAACCAAGATCATCCAAACAGAAAGCAACAAGATTCAACTCCAAACAAGAAAGACATGAAAACACAAAGGAAAACATAACATCAAGAGATCACTTCCACAAGCTAGAAAAATAATAAAGAATCAAGGGAATGCTAGAGGAGAGTGTCATCGCACAGTCCTACATGGGTTATCCTAACTACCTTTCTCTAGGCCAACCCCCATCTATGGTTATCTTGATAGCCTCTCTAGGAACCGGCCCCATAGGGTGACTCGTGTGGAACCGTTAACCTCTCGTGGAGATGAGGCAACGATTTTTCCAACCACAGCCTTCTTAGCCCACCCTTAGTCTGTGAAATCCCTAATGGGTGGACGAGGCATCCTTAATTATCTTGTTAATTTTTTTACTACCCCAACCCCCCTAATTAATTAAGTTATCACTTGTTACTCTAACCCTCACGTGGGTTATCCTGACAACCCCTTTGTGCGCCAACGCCCACATAGAGCCACTCTCCCTAGAAACCCAGAACACAAAATCAAACTCCAAGGGGTTGTACCAACACAAGAAATTGAATCTCAAAATGGAAACATCTATGAGGCAAAACTCATCTCGCCAATAATCATAGGCATAACACTCATAAAATGGTACCACCCAAGTGCAAACTCAAAATCACAATTACAGTCAAAACATTGACAAGTGTCAAATTAAAAGACCTCATAATAAACCACCATTTCCCCATGCCTCTGGAAGCCTTAAACAATAACCTTAACTCCTACAAAAGGGTTAACTAACTTAAGGGTTTCCCACATGTCCATAACCCATTCAAGCGAAACAACAATCAACTCCACGAAAACTCAAGAGTTGAACAATTACGCAACTTAAAGATTTCATTTAGAACACAAGTTTTCTATAACTCAATCAAACACCATTAAAATAACACATTGCATGATTTCTATCATGAAATAAAACAATCAATTTACTCAATATGTCTAATTTTGATAAAAATCATTCAACTTAATTTATTAAAAATACTTGTTTCTAGTTTAGCCAATCACACCATAAAAACCAAGCCTTAAAACTTAGCATCATATAACTTTTCAATAATTTCAACAAATATATATAAATATATATTTAAATCAGCATTTTAATTGAATAATATAACCATGATATATTTGCACATATATATATACATGTATATTTATATATATATATATATAATATATATTAAATGAAATAAATAAATAACAAAATAACAAAATTTAATTTAACTAAATTTAAATTTATAAACTTAAATTTTTAAAACAAAACAATAATCGCAGGGGAGGTTGTGAATCCTCCCCTCACGGGGAGGTCGCAGCCCCACCCAAGGTTGTGCCCAAGAGCCCGCAGGCTATTGTGCGCAGTCATGGGTGGTTGCATACAGCAGCCTCCCAAGGTGCACATACAGGTAAGGGGGGCAGGGGTTGTGTACGGCGTAGGCGTCCCTCCCTGAATCCCATTTCAATTTTATTTTTTTAATAATTTTTGTCTTATTTTTTTAAAACAACACTTCAAAAAATTATGCAGAAAATACAGACCTTTCCCCAATAAAATTTGAAACATAAATTATCAAAGAATGAGATTGATAACTTCTCCCAAAACATATATATATATATATATACATATAAACAAATATTCCTGATATTCTCACAAACCAAAATATAGATCTGTTTATACACATATTTTTGTGACACAATTTCATTTCAGAAAAGAGTTTTCAGGGAAGTAATTTCAATGGGGTTTTATATTTTTTTTCCATTCACACAATCATTTGTCCACAATAACATAGATTTATTTATTTATTTATTTTCTTCAGCAAAACTGTAAATTCCAAACCCTCTCAATTTCAACCAGTATAAATTTTCCAAACACCAAATTCTTCTAAACACAATCACCAGTACAAACATGGAAGACAAGATATTTTTTTTTGTTTTCATACAAAGATAAAAAGAAATAAATGGTATGAGAGGAACCTGGAGTCCTACGCTTGATGTCAAAGCAACGAGCATGGCAACTCTTCTTCCTCTTTCGAAAACAATCTTCACGAACTCCTTTCTTCTTCCTCAGCAAATTCTTCCCCAATCTCTTCTTTCAAGCTCAATTCTCAATAATTATTTTCTTTTACAGACAAAGAACAGAGAAGCAACCTATTTTTTCCAAAACCCTTGTTACTTCTCCAAAACCCCCAAAATTACCCGTGAAGAAGAATTCTTCTTTTTTCCCAATAAAATAAAAGAAACTTCTTTCTTTTTCCAAAAATCCTAAACATGCATTGGTCCTTTTTTTTATCTTTTAAAGCTCACAATTATCCCCAAATAATTAATTAAAAATTCCTTTATGCAATATTTATCCTCACTTGATAAAATCATTAAATTATATTATTTTATCTATGCAAGTGATAATTTATAATTATCAACAATATTATTTATTTAAATTATTTATTTATCCCCTTAAATTAATTAAACAACTTTTAATTTAACAATCTTTTAAAATATAATATTTTAAATCTAACAATTAACTTAACCACAATTACCTATAATTAATTCATAATAATTAAAATAAAATTATCAATCTACCAAGAAAATATCAAACATAATAGTTAATCAAAATAAAAAATATTCACAAATTAAAATAAATAACCAACACCAACCCATACTGAAACAAAGGTGGGGTTATAGATGACACTGCTACACACACAACGAGGAGATGAACTTGGGACGAGGACACTTCCTTATAAACTCCTTTTCAAATTCATACCCGTTGGGTTTATGGAACACGCTCAAACCTGTCAAGCAGGTGGAGTCGGTGTCCAGTACCTACATCCTGCATAGAAACAAACATCAAGTAGCATATAAATCTCCAATATAGACACACCGTGAAAGGTAATCACGAGGTAGCAGGGCACTCGCGAACGAGTGATGTTACTCAGTCCTTTCACCAAGACTCACTAGCAAACACATTAGAATTCATAAACCAACATTAAACCATAACATCACCACATATTATTAAAGAAAGCCATAACATATCCAAATAATATGATCACCACATAATGTATCATCAAACACCATAAGCAATATCATGTGCATCAAACCAACTAAACTGTAAATCCACACAAATCAAATCGGTGAAATAATCACCATCACAAATCCAAGTACAGAACTCAACACAAAAGAGTATTTAAAAGTATCAGCAACACAAGGGGTATTACATCCCCCCCCTAGAACATGGCTTACTCCTAGAAGCCACTAAACAAATAAGGGTAATCCTCTCTGATACGGGATGCATCCTCCCATGTCATCGAAGTCTCATCATTCGGGTCCCACTGCACCCACACCTATTCAATATCTCTGCCCCTAAGAGCGAGTCTTCGATGTTGCAGCACGGCCACGGGCTCAAGTGCTAGCTGTCTGTCCTCAACCTGTAGAGCATTCCAATCAAGTACATGAGAAACATCCAGATAATATGGCCTAAGTATAGAAACATGAAACACATCATGAATCTTCGATAGACTGGACAGCAATGCTAGGTGATAAGCAACGGGGCCAATCCTCTCCAAAAATTCAAATGGTCCCACAAAACGAGGCGCAAGCTTGGAACCCTTTCCATAGTGGATTGGGCTCTTTCGCGATTACACTCTCAGAAAAACTCGATCACCAATAGAGAACTGACGGTCAACTCTATGTGCATCAGTGTATTTCTTCTGCCTATCCTGTGTTTCCACAAGATGCTCTTTGATATGAGATACCTTCTGCTCCATGTCCTGAAGCATCTCGGGAACTAGGAGAACTCTTTCCTCAAGATGGTCCCAACTTAATGGAGTCGTGCAGGGATGACCATATACTTCCTGAAAGGGAGCCATACCATTCGAGCTATGATATCCATTATTGTAGGAAAACTCCACCAAATGCAAATAGTCCTCTCAACGTGACTATTGATCCATCACGTACATATGAAGCATGTCCTCAAGAACCTGATTAACTCTCTATGTCTAACCATCTATTTCAAGATGGTAAGCAGAATTGAAATTTAGCTGGGTTCCTAAGGCACACTGCAATGATGTCCACAATGCAGATGTGAACACTAGATCTCTATCAGAAATGATTCTCTGTGGAATCCCATGCAAATGAACAATGTCTTCCATGAAGATTCTAGCAACCGAAGAAGCAATGTAAGATGATCGGGCGGGGGAGAAGTGTGCCACCTTCGTTAGTCTGTCAACTATGACCATGATAGCATCATGTCATCGAGAAGTCATAGGAAATCCCACAATAAAGTCTACTAAAATTATGTCCTACTTCCATTTCGGAATGAGATGAAGTTGCAAAAGGCCTTCAGGATGTTGGTGTTCTACCTTGACCCTTTGAAATTCTAAACATCTAGCCACCAAATCAGCAATATCCCTCTTCATGCCAACCCAAAAGTACAATGCACGAAGATCTACATACATCTTCTTAACTCCCAGGTGAGCAAAGTAGGGAGCCTGATGTGCCTCAGTCATAATTAGAGTTTGAATACCCTTAGCAAAAGGCACGTACATGCGGCCCAAATACCTCAAAATACCATCAGACTCCAGTGAGTAACCTGCAAACTTTCATTCCAAAGCTCTGCCTGATTCAATTTCTGATTTCACTTCCTGATACTAGCTATCTATGGGAAGTGTTGCGAGGACCTAACTCCTCAAATCCACCTCGAGAGCCACTATAGAAAACTCATGTCTCTTCCAACTCAGAGCATCTACCACTATATTCTCCTTTCCCTGAACATACTTGACCTCAAAATCATATCCACTGAGGAATTCCATCCATCTCCTCTGCCTAGCATTCAGGTTCGGCTACGTAAAAATGTATTGCAAACTACGATGATCGTTGTGAAGCTCGAACCTATGACCCAACAAAAATTGTCTCCATCTCACAAGGGCATGAACCACTGTGGCTAACTCCAAGTCATGTGTGGGGTAATTTAGCTCATGATCCTTGAGCTTGTGGGATTCATAAGCAATTACATGACCTTCTCGCATCAAAACGGCTCCTAAGCCCTCCAAGGAAGCATCTGTGCACACCACAAAATCCCCAGTAGGATCAGGAATAGCTAAAATAGGTGCACTAGTCAACTTTTCCTTAAGAGTCTCAAACATTTCCTGGCACTGATCTGACCAAATGAACTTCTTCCCTTTCCTCTAAAGAGAAGTGATGGGATGTGCGATCCTTGAAAATCCCTGTACAAACTGCTGATAATAGTCAGCTAACCCCATGAAACTGTGAATCTCTAGGACATTCTTGGGTGTTGGCCAATCAACAATGGCCTGGATCTTTGATGGATCCATTGTGATACCTGCACCTGAGATGACTGCCCCAAGTATTTCACTTCTATTTTGTAGAACTCACACTTAGACAAATTAGCAAACAGTCGATTGTCCCTCAAGCATTGTAATACCTATCTCAAATATTCCTCGTGCTCCTCCATTGATTTAGAGTAAACCAGGATGTCATTGAGAAACAAAAGCACAAACCTATCCAAATAGGTTCAGAAGACTCCATTCATCAGGCTCATGAAGACTGATGGTGCATTCGCCAACCTGAATAGCATAACAGTGAATTCATAATGCCCATAACGAGTGTGGAATGTAGTTTTTTGAATATCAACTTCGGCTATACACAACTGATGATAGCCAGACTTAAGATCAATCTTGGAGAAAACCTAAGCTCCTTTTATCTGATCGAACAAGTCATCAATTCTCGGCAAAGGATATCAATTCTTGATCGTCACTTTGTTAAGCTGCCTGTAATCAATGCATAATCAGAGTGAACCGTCCTTTTTCACAAATATAACCAGTGCTCCCCAAGGGGAAACACTAGGATGGATGAATCCTTTTTCTAGAAGTTCCTCCAACTGCAAACGGAGTTCCTACAATTCCTGAGTTATCATCCGGTATGGAGCCTGAGATATAGGCTTAGCTCCAAGTATAAGGTCAATTCTGAAGTCGATGTCACGCTTTGGTGGCATCCCCAGAATTTCACTCAAAAAAACATCAGAGTATTCCTTAAGAAGAGGGTAGCCATCCAATGAAATCTCTAAACTCTCTCCCAAATCCAAGTCATTTACTAAAATATCAAACAACTAACACCCCTACCTGAAGCACCTTTTTAATTATATGGTTGAGATCAATCATAGTGAGATAGGTCTCTGTATACCAATGATTTCAACCTCATTACCAAAATCGTCAACACAATGCATAGCCTTGTGTCAACAATCAATTATCACACAGTGGGAGCTCAACCAATCCATACCTAGCACCACATCATATGAACCAAGAGGCAGGATTCGGAGATCCACCGTAGTCCTGAGTGGCCTAATTTGCAAATTATAACCTTGAACTAGTGACTCAATAGCTACCTTAGCCCCGAAGGCCAATTCGACCTGCCACTTAACACCTTGCCTTGCTGCCACTAGTCTACAACGCTCTACTACTGAAGGAGAAATGAATGAATCTGATGCTCCGAAATCAAAGAGAATGGAAATGCTAGTTCCTTGCAATGCACCTGATGTTTCAACTATAGTTCCCTGATGTTCAGCTTGATGGTTTTCCACTACCATAAACACCCAGCATGCTCTACCTGCATCACCCATTGTCGGCTCAGAAGTAGCTAGTCTCTGACTAAAACCTATAGTGCTCCTCTATGGACACTATCTGGAAATATGCCCATGTTTTCCACAAGAGAAACAACATGTGCCTCGTCCAAATCCTCTAACACCAGACGGTGCACTCGACTGCTAGAAACTGCCTCGAGAAGGTGTCGACTATGTGCTCTATGCAGGCTACTCAAAATGATCCTGCCTAATTCGTTTCCAGCTCTGGTCCTTCCTGCTCTAAGATCTGCCACCCTACTCTGAGACTGTGATTTATTTTGCTTGGGTTGTGACTACTGTTGCTGCGGTTGCGAACCACCCTTGGAGGGTGCCCAAAAATTCCTGGAAGACCCTACAGCCTGAGGTTGTCCACCTCTAGAACCAAAACTTGATATCGGGGCACTGCCGATCTGAACTCCTGTGTGACCTCCCAATTCCATTTCCAAATTTTCTTCTACCATACGAGCCTTCTCAATAGCTCCTTCCATTGTCTTCGAGTCAAAGACTCTAACTCCACCATTGATTTGGGTGTTTAAGCCCCTGACAAAGTGTTGCACGAGCATTGCCTCATCATTACCAATCCCTGCATACTGCTTGAGCTCATAAAAATGACGCTCATATTGTTCAATGGACATTTCCATCTGTCTTAACTCATGCAATACTATACACTCATAACAAGACGTGGGGTTTGGGGCATCGCCCCGAAAAAATTGTTAACACATCAAGATTTTCTCATTGATACATCAAGGTTTTTTCCCGTTGACATGTCAAGGTTTTTTCCCATTGACACATCAAGGTTTTTTCTTGCTAACACATCAAATTAAAAAATACCTTGTAAAACCCTAATTCTAGAAGGTTCAAAAAAGCTTGTTATAAGCAGCTAGGATGTATGTTGTGGTGTGTGATTCATGAGATTGTAATTTTTTTGCACTAGATAATAAAATCATTGGGTGGATGAGTTTCTATGGATGTAGCCCATATTGGGTGAACCACGTTAAATTTTTTTGTTGATCTCTTTTGTGTTATTCTTCATTGTTATTTCTAGGTTATTTAATCTGCATATAATTGTTAATGTTTATTGCTCCAATTTTCCTGAACCTTAACAACTATCATCAGAGCCGTGTGTATTTCAATTGATTGGAAAGAAACCTCTAGACTTGAGTGGGAGCAATGGAAGAAAAAAATTCAAGGTTGAAAAATTCAACGGCCAAAATTATCAATTATGGAAGATGCAGATGGAAGATTATTTGTATTTAAAGGATCTATGGCGGCCATTGCAAGGAAAAACAAAGGAAGAGGCTACAATGTCTGATGAAGAATGGGAGATTCCTGATAGAAAGGCAGTTGGAACCATTAGGTTGTTCCTAGCCCTATCTATGGCATTCAATATAAAAAAATCAAAAACAACAAAGGATCTAATGGAAGCTTTGGCTAAATTGTATGAAAAACCCTCAGCCTCAAATAAGGTATTTCTCATGAAGCATTTGTTTAATCTGAAAAATGGTTGAAGGTGGATCTGTGACAGATCATTTAAATGAGTTTAATATGATTACCAGTCAATTAAATTATATAAAATTATTTTTTTATGAAGAGGCGAGGGCTCTCTTGGTTTTATGTTCATTTCCAAAAAGCTAGAGTAGCTTGGTAATGACTATAAGTAACACTATCTCTAGTTCAAATACATTGAAATTTGATGATGTTGTTGGTGTTATCCTTAGCGAGGAAATGTGACAAAAAAGCACAAGTGAGACTTCAACATTGGGTAATTCTTTTACTGTAGAGAATAGGGGAAGAACAAAGTGGAGAGGAAAACTCCCAACAAATCATGGGAAGTCACAAGGGAAGTCGAAGAAAGGAATATCTAAATCCAGAGGAAGATTGGATTGCTAGCACTGTGGAAAGCAAGGACACTTGAAGAAGGATTGTTGGTCTCAAAAGAGCAAACAAGGAGATGGACAACATGATGACAATAAGGAAGATAATGTTGCAAGTAATAAATTACAAAATTCTTTAATTTTATGTTTAGACAATGCTAATGATTCGTAGGTAATAGATTCATGGGCTTCATTTCATGCCACACCCCATAGGAAATATTTTGTAGATTATGTTCAAGGTAATTTTGGACAGGTATATTTGGGCGATGATGAACCCTGTCAGATTTTTGGAAAAGGAAAGATAAAAATTAAGTTGTTGAATGGAAATGAATGGTTGCTACAGGAGGTAAGGCATGTTCCAAATTTGAGAAGGAAATTAATCTTTGTAGGACAACTAGGTAGTGAAGGTTTCATGGTTACCTTTTTAGAAAAAATATGGAAGGTCACTAAAGGTGCATTAGTAGTAGCTAAAGGTGAAAAGGTAGGCACATTATATTTATGTACTGGTAATACTTATTCTACCTTAGCTACTACATAAACAGTTGTTACTAAGATAGTTACAACACTTGCTACAGGGATAGAAAAAGAATTGTGGAACCATAGACTTGGGCACATGAGTGAGAAAGGGATAAAGATCCTTCACTCCAAAATTTGCTACCGGGTCTGAAGTAGATTGATTTGGAGTTCTGTGAAAATTGTGTTTATGGAAAATAGAAAAGAGTTTGATTTCTCAAAGTTGGGAAAGAGAAGAAGAGTGATAAATTAGAGCTTGTGCATTCAGATGTATGCGGACCAGCTAAGGTATCTTCTCTTGGTGGATCTTGCTATTATGTTACTTTTATTGATGATGCAACTAGGAAAACATGGGTTTATTTCCTAAAACAAAAATCAAAAGTATTTGAAACTTTTAAAAAGTGGAAAACTTTGGTTGAGAATGAGATAGGAAAAAAATTGAAGTGTCTCAAATTTGATAATGGACGTGAGTATTGCAGTAGAGAATTTGAAAAATTACTATTCATATAATGGAATCCATAGGCAGAAAATGGTTCCTAGAACCCCACAAGAAAATGGTGTGTCTAAGAGGATGAATAGCACCATTATGGAGTGTGCAAGGAGCATGAGATTGCATTCTAGACTACCCTTACAGTTTTGGGAAAATTTTGTACATAGTGTTGTTTATTTAATAAACTAGTGACCTTCAAATCCTTTGAATGTTGGCATTCCAGAGGAGGCATGGATGGGTAAAAAGGTAAACTATTCATTTTTGAAAACCTTGGTTCTGAAGGTTTTTTTCATGTTGATATTGAAAATAGAACCAAGCTTGAGGCTAAGCCTAAAAAATGTACCTTCATTGGATATGGAGTAGATGAATTCGGTTATCAATTATGGGATTATGAAAATCATAAAATTATTAGGAGCATAGATGTTATATTCAATTATAAGGTCATGTATAAGGACCAGCTATAGGAAAAGAAGCATGAACAGGCCAAAAGGGAATATGTGGTGTTGGATGAGATTCCAGAAAATAAAATGCCAATGGTACCTAATGCTCAACAACAACAAGTTATCCCACAGACTCCTGCAAGTGTTAGATGTTCTACAAGGATAACTAGACCTCCAAAAATATTTTCTCCATCATTATATTCTATATTATTAACCGATTATGGTGAACATGAAGGTTATGAAGAAGCAATGCAAGTAGATACTAAAAACCAGTGGGAGCTAAGCATGAAAGAGGAAATGGATTCCTTGCTATAGAATCAGACTTGGGACTTAGTCCAACTACCTATAGGTAAAAGAGCATTTCCAAATAAATGGGTTTATAGGTTGAAGGAAGAAGATGGAGGAAAGAAAATATATAAGGCTAGACTCATGGTAAAAGGTTTTGTGCAGAAAAAAGGTATAGATTTTGATGAAATATTTTCTCCGGTTGTAAATATGACTTCTATCAAAACTATTTTAAGTCTTGTGGCTGTAGAAGACTTGCATCTTGAACAGTTATATGTTAAAACAGTGTTTCTCCATGGGGATTTGGAAGAGGAAATATACATGAAGCAACCACAGGGATATGAGGTCAAGGGTAAAGAGGAATTTGTGTGTAGGTTAAAGAAGAGTTTGTATGGTCTGAAGCAAGTCCCTCAGTAATGGTATTTGAAATTTGATAGTTTTATGGCTGAACAAGATTACAAAAGATGTCATTCTAATTATTGTGTATTTTAAGAAAATGGATAATGGTTTCTATATTATCTTGTTGCTTTATGTTGATGCCATGATTGTTGCTGGGTCTAACATGCACCATATTAATGAACTTAAGCAGAAATTAGCAAATTCATTTGCTATGAAGGATTTGGGTGCAACAAAAAAAATCCTCGGTATGAGGATCACACAAGACAGGACTGAAAGAAAATTACTTTTATCTCAAAGTGAGTATGTAGAGAAGTTGTTGAAAAGATTTAACATGTAGAATGCAAAAGAAGTTACACCTTTTCTTAGTCATTTTAAGTTGACTAAGGAGATGTGCCCAAAGACACAAGAGGAGGAAGAAAAAATGTCTAAGATACCATATGCATCAACAGTTGGTAGCTTGATGTATGCAATGGTATGCACAAGGCCAGATATTGCACATGTAGTGGGAGTTGTGAGCAGGTATATGAGAAATTTGGGAATGGAACATTGGAATGTGGTAAAATGGATTCTTTGATATTTGAGAGGTACTACTTCAAAGAAATTATGTTTTGGAGGAACAATTTTTTCTCTAAAAGGATATGTTGAATCTGATTTGGCAGGTGATATTGATAGCACAAAGAATACTACAAGGAATATTTTTACTATAGGAGGTACTACAGTCAGTTGGATTTCAAGGCTGCAAAAGGTTATTGCACTTTCAACTACTGAAGTTGAGTATGTTGTTATAGAAGCTAGCAAGGAGATGATTTGGTTACAACATTTTCTAGATGAATTAGGGAAATGACAAGAAGATAGCCCTTTGTACACTAATGGCTAGAGTTCCATTCATCTTGCTAATAATTCAGCTCTACATTCAAAAACTAAGTATATACAACTTAGATACCACATCATCGGGTTAGTTTTGGAGGATGGACAGTTGAAGCTAGAGAAAATTCACACAAGTGAGAATCCTACAAATATGTTCACAAAGGTAGTTACACGAGAGAAACTAATTTCCTCATCAATTTTTGTTGGCCTTCATGATTGATAATGGTGGACATAAGAAACCATCCAGACCTATAATCCAGTGGGAGTTGCAAGTGTAGCAATGTCATCCAAGATCATTCTCCAAGTAGGAGATTGTTTGGTGTGGATCCTAATCAATCTCCAAGTGGTACATTTTAAATATGTGGCAATTGATCATACAAATACTATACACTCGTAACAAGATGTTTTTCCACTGACACGTCAAGGTTTTTTCCCATTGACACATCAAGGTTTTTTCCCACTAACACACAAGGTTTTCCCATTAACATGTCAAATAAAAAAGGACCTTGTAAAACCCTAATTCTAGAAGGTTCCAAAAAGTTTTTTATAAGCAGCTAGGATATATGTTGCGGTGTCTGGTTCATGATATTGTAATCTATTTTGCATTAGATAATAAAATCATTAGGTGGTTGAGTTTTTGTGGATGTAGCCCATATTGGGTGAACCACGTTAAATTTTTGTGTTGATCTCTTTTGTGTTATTCTTCATTATTATTTCTAGGTTATTTAATCTGCATATAATTGTTAATGTTTATTGCTCCAATCTGTCTAAACCCTAATAGTTTCAAATTTTTCTTTATAATTTTGCATCTTGACTTGTTTGACCTTTTCATCTCCTTCATAAATACTCTCTAGCTTTGTCTAGATCTCTTTAGTAGATTTCAGACTTATCACTTTTCCAAGTTCAGAATCAAAGAGGCCACTTAGAATAGCATTCCTTGCTTTATCATTGCTCTCATATTCCTTGATTTCATCATCACTTGTTAGACCAACAGCCAGGATAGTGTATCTTTTTTCAACTGACTTCCAAACACCAAATCCAAGAGAGACCAAAAAGGACCCCATCTTGGCTTTCTAATAAGTATAATTTGTTCCATCAAATATAGGAGCTTTGAAAACCTTCTTGTGTGCCATCTGGATCTACCTTAAGTGGTTAAGCTTTCTCCAAGAAACCATAGCTTTGATACCAATTGTCAGTGAACCGCAAATTTTTGTAGGAGGTTGCTCTCTTACACTTCTATGGTTTTTCACCTAAAAGGAGAAAGGTATCCCACAAAAACTTGGAGGTTCACAAAATATTAATGCTAGTATGATTGAAATGTGCCCAAATGTAATGTCCTAAATACAAAGAAATGATAAAAGATAATGAGTATTAATACAAAACCTAAGATATGCAAGTTGTTTGAAAACATAGTGATGTATGCAAAATGACCTAGAAATGCAAACAAACAATAATAGAAATCAACAAGATTGGAGAGGTGCACCTAGAAACTAGATTATAATGTGGAGAGGCTCTAGAATCCTACAAAATTGACTAGAAAAGCTGATTGGGACACTTACGCCAAGCTAGGCAATTTAGTCTTGTTTCGAGGAGATTCTACTGGAACAGGTTTCTGCCAAATGGGTACTCAAAAATGTAAAAATCACTTTTCAGGCCTAGTAATGGGACTAATTTGCCACATATGGAAACTTAGTCCACCTAGGAATCTTGAGAAATTCAGGACAGGAATCTATAGCTTTTTGTCTACACTTCCCTTCCTGACAGGTGTCTGGTTCAAATTCTACAGAAAACAAGCTGAAAGAGGTCTCCAAGCTTCAATTAGGGTTTTGTTGACTTGAATGAGTTTGATAGATTGTTGACCACTTTTTAACACCTTGTTCTTTGACAAATCTACATACAAGACCTGCAAAACACACATGCAAAGAGGGGAAAAAGGGTTAAGGGTTAGAGAATAAGGGTTTTTCTTGGTCAAGCCCCAATTTGGTAATCAAACCCTATAAAATGAAATGAAATAAAGAGAGAATGATGAATGAATAACATGCAATGTCACAAACTCACCAAACCTTTGATGTTGAAATCTAAGGATATGCAACAATATGCTCCAATGGATGCTTAATGATGCTTAGAGTGCTTGAGAATGATTAAGTGAATGAATGGGTTGCTTGAATAATGAATTAGGATTAACATGAGAGAAAAACCCTTTATTTATACTTGATTTTCTAATAATTCCTGAAAATAACACATCACAGGCCAACCTCAAGGTCAAGAGAAAAATCCCACTAGAAAATTAAAATTATTTTGATTTTTGTGCCTAGTGGGACTAAGTCACCCCAGGCGGCAACTTGGTCCCACTAGGGAAATTTTACTAGGTTTCAGGGATTAAAGTGTATTTAATGAGGTTTAACGGGAATATTCTCAAAAACACACTTAAGTATGGTCGGAAAGTGTATTAAGGGGTCATTTAAACATAAGAAAGGGTTGAATTAGTGATGAAAATTCTAGAAAAGCGTGAGAGTTTGTTACAACTCTTTACAACAATTTGAAATAGGACTTGGTAAATGATAAAAATGGGTTATTTAAGTGAAATACAATGAAAGGGTCCTAGAAAAGTGTGAATGTGGTTACAACACTTCACAACACTTTTACAAGACATCCTAGAATTCTTAATGTTTCTCAAGGGCCCAAGACATAATGTGAATGTGTTGACCACATTACAACATTAAATCTAGGAAAAAACAAGCCAAATTCCATGAGAGAGACTCAAGTGAGTGTAAAATTTCCAACTATACATTTTTTAGTTACACATTAAGCCCCCACTTTAGTGAGAGGATGAACTTGCTTCAAACTCACACTAAAGTAGCCCAATATGCACATCAGGAGGGATCCAAATGTATTGATTCTTAGTAAGATGAGACAACAACAATCAAGAGGGATGATCAAGCCCCCAAAATCAAGATCCAATGGCAAACCAAACATTAGCACAAAGGAACACACAAGAGAATGATGAAAAATAATGAAAGAGAGAAGTCGAAAGAAAAAGAGAGTCGAATCAAGCTATGATCATTTGTCCATCCCATTGTGGATCAGATCTAGGCTGTTTGTCTAGAAAAAAGAAATATATACTCACTCTGAGGTGATAGAACTCATGGTTGTCCACTAGGTGAGAAGGACAAAAAGGTGAGAAACATACACTCATGGCTGGTATGCACTCACACACATGCAGGTGACTATGGGGAAAAGTCATGCCTCAGAATGGGCTTCCCGCTCAACCATACCAAAGTTATACCTCCTAATAACTTTAATAAGGCGCCACAAAAGAAAATGGCATTTTTAGCTTCATGAGACAAGCAAAGTTGTGTATTCTTGGAGCTCATGAACAAACACAATGGCACCACAGGCATGCAAGCTATGTTATGCAAGGTGGCCATATAAATAATGCAACATGCAAAGGACATTCAAAGGATTCTTGCTTAGTTCATGTGAGGTATTTAACTTAGGGAACATTGTGTCTAATGTCTCCAAGAGAGGACCAATCAAAGGATAGAAAATTCACAACTTAGGGGATGCAATGCATCACATCATGCCACCAAGAGGAATGTAATATGCTGAGATAGATCACGCTCATGAGGGACATTACACCCAATGTCATCCAGAAAGCAACAAAACACATCGTATGAAGTAACAAGGTTGTACTAAGAACCAAGAAAAATAAAAATGCATAATAATAATGCCAATGTATGCCCCCACTTTAAAGGAATTTCTACACACCATTATGTGGGAAATTACTTTAAATTAGCAAATGAATAATGCAAACAAAAAGAAGACATGAGAGCCAACTTGGAAATCCCCTATGCCAAATCATACATTTATGAGTAAGGCTATGTCATGTGAAAGAAAAGAAAAAGGAAGGAGTTTCCCCCAAAATGAAAACACCAAACACATAAGGGTCTATGGATTTGGGGTCAGTATGTTCTTTTCTACAATGTTTTGTAAAGAGCTCAGAACTGTCATCATTCCCTGAATACATACAACTGGAAGAATGACACAAAGAGAGTGAAAACAAAGAAAAATAAATATTTTTTTGGGTCAAGATGTCTCGACACTTTGCATCATCCCCAAAAGGAAAACACAAGAAAAATGAAAACGAAAAGGTGAAAGAAAAAGGAAAAGCTTTTGGGTCAACATGAGAAAGACATTGCAGTCTCAATGCCTTGTGTCATCCCCAAGAGGAGAACACAAGAAAAATAAAAAGGAAAAGAAAAAAGAGAATGGACCTTTTGGGTCAATATGAAAGAGACATTGCGGTCTCAATACCTTGCATCATCCCCAAAAGGAGAACACAAGAAAAATAAAAAGGCAAAGGAAAAATAAAAGGGACCTTTTGGGTCAACATGAAAGAGACATCGTGGTCTCAATGCCTTGCATCATCCCCAAAAGGAGAACACAAGAAAAAAGAAAAGGCAAAGGAAAAAGAAAAGGGACCTTTTGGGTCAACATGAAAGAGACATTGTGGTCTCAGTGCCTTGCATCATCCCCAAAAGGAGAACACAAGAAAAAGAAAAAAAAAAAAAAAAGAAAAAAAAGAAAAAAAAAAAAAAAGGAAAAGGAAAAAAAAAAGGAAAAGGAAAAGGAAAAGGAAAAGGAAAAGGAAAAGGAAAAGGAAAAGGAAAAGGACCTTTTGGGTCAACATGAAAGATACATTGCGGTCTCAATGCCTTGTGTCATCCCCAAAAGGAAAAATGCAAGAAAAAGACAAAAGATAAAAGAAAAAGTGATGTACAACATATAGAAGAATGAAGGGGAAAATAGAGGAATGTCACAAAGAGAGAGAGAGAGAGAGAACATCAAACGGCACATCAAGGGGGAAAACATTACACACATGCAAGCACATAAAAGAAAAATAAAATGAAAAATACTAGTAAGGAAAATTCAAGTCAACCGTCAAGCAAGTCATCTGCCTCCCAATCATGTTTAGGATATGTCAAAGGCAGAAAATTAGCTAAAGAGGACAAGTGCAAGTTCCGAACTAGGGGAAATACCAAGGTCTACACTTGTAAGATATTTTTCATTTAAGCTCATGGAAGAGGAAAATAATGTATTAAGGTCATTATGCACCTCTTCGTCTATTTTTAGTGATTTCATCATCATCATCCAAGTTAATCACAATAGGAGGATGGATGATTATGTCCAATGAAGGGTGTATCACGGCTTGTGGTTTTTGTATTAGATCATTTTGTTGTGATTGGGGAGGGTCATCATGTGTTGCTTATGTCAAGTGTGGTTTTTGATTTTCTTTGTTTTCTTCATCTCGTATCTTGTGAGCAAGGGCACAACATCGATGCCTATGCTCCCTAGCTCCTTGGTTTCTTTTGGTTTTATTGTCAATTTGTGCTTGTGAAGGATTGGGTTGATCAACCATTAGTTGCTTTTCTTCCCTAAGGGCAGGAACCATGGAAGGTTGTTCATCCACTTTCTCTTTTGCTTTATAAACTTGTTTTATACAAGGAGTCATGACAAAGTTGTTATGATTATCTCTTGGTTGTTTAGACGATGTGGGAGAAGTTTCGGGTGTTGGTTGAGTTTGAGGGGTTGGTTCTTGGTCAAGTTGAAGCATTCTTTAATCTAGGATAGGAGTGTTGGAAGTGGACGGGGACACATTACGGATGGAAAATTTTGTAATTTTATTTGCTTTAAACTTTTGGTAAGCAATGAAGAAGAAGTCTTTGCAAGGTGTTATAGGTCCCATGGGCTCAGGCCAAAAGGCTTCTAAGGAGAAGTTTTCTTTAGAAGACAAAGGGTTAAAACCACTATGGTGAGTAGTGAATATGTCATTGTCAAGTGGAAGCTTTAAAAATTTGTGTATGATTGAAGGTACAACTTTCATTGAGCGAAGCCATGGATGGCCTAGCCGTAAACAAAACTGGTCTGACTGCGGGATGATGGAGAATGTAATATCCATTGTTTTAGGTCCTATCTGTAATGGAAGGATGATCGATCCTATCGTAGGGAAAGAAAAACCATTGTGTGTTTTAATCCATGCTCTTGGTTTATCTTAATCATCTTAATAAAGATCATATAATACCAAAAATTCCTTAGTGATCACATTCTCTCCACAGGCGGGATCTATGAGTATCCCATTAGTGGCCTTATCATAAATACGGTCGGCTATGTAAAGGTGACCATCGGGAAGATTTGGAAGTATGTCCTCAAATGAGAAAGTAATATCAAGAGATTTCTTAGGTTGGCCCTTATGAGGGATAATGTCTATCGCACCTACCATTTCATCCATAGGATTAATAGTAGTAGTAATATTTGGAATAGGATCAGGATGCTAGATATCTGTATGAATATTCATCACATCATTGTTTGGAGTTTCACTAGCTTTGACAAATGACACATTATGTTTGGGCATGGGATCAGTGAAAATTTGTAAATTTTGATTGGGTGGGGCAACAGACTTATTTCCTTGAACATTAACATTTGAAACAAACAGACGGTCAGAATCAATGAGGTCTTGCACAAGGTGTTTAAGATGCTTACAATTTTATGTGTCATGTCTATTTTGTCTATGATAATGGCAATAAGCATTGGGTTTAAAGTTTGGAGGTAAAGGCTTAGTAGGATCCAGTGGTTTAACAGTAGGTAAAGTAATCATTTTTTGTTGTATAAGTTGGTACATTGTGTTATGAAGGGTTTCTGGTAAAGGTGTAAACTGTCATTTCTAATCTCCATAACTATAAGGTATCGCAGCTTTTACAACTGCTACTTGGTTGTTGACGGGTTCAGTTGGTTGTTGAGGGGGGTTGAATTGTAAGAACCCCCTTTTTTTTTCTAAATGGTTGTGAATTGTTTGGATTGGCATGTTCATATTTATCAGCTCAACTAGAAGTGGACTTTGCATCATGACTACTAATTGAATTGTGGTAATCACAACGGGCAGTACACAAGTGCATAAAGGATGGAAATTTCATCATTGTGAGTTTATCCTAAAGTTTAGTTTGTAATTTTTCAATAAACATCATTTCAAGATGTGGATTGGGAATCTTGACATCAATTTGAGAGTAAAGAGATTGATATCGTGAGATGAAATCAGTTATCTTTTCTTCTTCATGTTGTTTACATCTCATCAAATCGGCCAAGGTCTTTTTTGGAGTCATATGCACTTGGAAATGATTTATAAATGCATCAACTAGTTCATTGAATGAATGAATTGAATTATTTGGTAAGGTTGAAAACCATTCTAAGGCAGTGTCTTTTAAAGTCCTAGGAAACAGTTTGGCTAACAATTTATCGTCAAGGACAAAATCACTGCATAAGGCAGTGTAAGCATTAACATGGTTAGAAGGATCTCCCTTCCCTCCATACTTCTCAAATCGAGGCATCTCTATTCCTTGTGGCATCGGTGTTCGTAGTATTTCTAGAGATAGTGGGATGCTACGAACATAATAGGTGGGTGGTCCATTCTAGTTTTGGTTTATGGTGGATATTTTTTTTTGCATGGAGGAGACAGTTTGGAAAAAAAAAATTATGAGAGGGTCAGTGTAAATGGTATGAAATGGAAGGGAAAGTGGTGATGGAATGTATGTAGTGGTAGGGAAAGTGAATGGAATGCTTATAGATGGTATGGTGGAATAGGAGAGAACATGCAATGCCACATAAGAATTAGGAATGCTAGCAAGAATAGTTAAGAAATGAATCACATTACTAACCTGTTACAATGTTGTTATGACTTGAGGAGTGGTATAGGTAGGTATGGATGCTATTGTTGAAGGAGGAGGAGTGTTAGGTCCTCCTTCGCTAACCATAGTGTTTGTTGGGTGGGATGTATTAGAGATGGAAGGAGCATGTTTTTGGTATATCTAAGCAATTTGTTTCATAACGTTTCGGCCTTCATCACATTCAAGAATGTGATGGATGTTTTCTATAGCAGGAATCACAATCGTTGAAATTTTTTCAAGACATAATGAATTTAGGAGATGTGTTAAGTCCTCATGAATGTTAATGAATTTGTCTTGTGGAATGTGATTGTTTTGTGTGTCAATTTGCATGTTATTGGAAGGAAAAGAGTTGCTAAAAGTATGGTCCATGCCTAGTGTACTAGTTGCAATACTAGGAGTGGAAACTTTAGACAACCCAAGATCCACAATGTGTGTATTATTGTGGGATGACATGAGTTAGCTTGAGCTTCTTCTAGCTAAGGTATTAGCAATAGGACACCAAACACTCATGCAAAGGTTTCTAAATGTGGGTGGATGCAAATGTAATGTAAACTAAGAGCAATGAAATGCTAATAACTACAATTTTGGAAACTATAACAGCGATGCAATAACAAAAAATAGAAATGTGAAGAATGCTTAGAAAATGCCAGAAATTATAGTGCAAAATGTGCAGGAGGACTAAGTCGCCCAGTGTGGCCTAGTGATGATTTTTTGATATTTTTTAGAAATTTTAAATGGAATTTTATGTTTTTCAGATGTATAGATGCAGCTACATTGAGAAAATGTAGAATTTTTGGAATTTTCAATGAAAAGTAATGCAGAAATGCAAGCTATATGAGCTTTTCACTAATGCAATTATTAAAACCCTAGGATGCAAATTAAACAATGCAAAACCTGATGCAATTTTGATGTAAGGTAAACCTAGGATATAAATGCACTTAAAATCAAAAGTAAAATGTTCAAAAGTCGAGTTCACCAAAATGAATCGCAAATTTTTGTAGGAGGTTGCTCTCTTACACTTCTAGGGTTTTTCACCTAAAAGGATAAAGGTATCCCACAAAAACTTGGAGGTTCACTAAAGATTAATGCTAGTATGATTGAAATATTCCTAAATGTAATGTCCTAAATACAAAGAAATGATAAAAGATAATGAGTATTAATGCAAAACCTAAGATATGCAAGTTGTTTCAAAACACAGTGATGTATGCAAAATGACCTAGAAATGCAAACAAACAATAACAGAAATGAACAAGATTGGAGAGGTGCACCTCAAAACTAGAATGTGATGTGGAGAGACTCTGGAATCCTATAGAATTGACTAGAAAAGCTTACTAGGACACTTACGCCAAGCTAGACGACTTAGTCCTATTTTGGGGAGATTCTATCGGAATAGGTTTCTGCCAAATGGGTACTCAGAAATGTAAAAATCACTTTTCAGGCCTAGCAATGGGACTAATTCGCTACTGAAGGTGACTTAGTCCACCTAGGAATCTCAGGAAATATGGGACAGGAATCTATAGCTTTCGGTCTGTACTTCCCTTCCTGACAGGTGTCTGGTTCATATTCTGCAGAAAATGGGTTGAAAGAGGTCTTCAAGCTTCAATTAGGGCTTTTTTAACTTGAATGAGTTTGACAGATTGTTGACCACTTTTTAACACCTTTCTCTTTGACAAATCTGCATACAAGACCTACAAAACACACATGCAAAGAGGGGGAAAAGGTTTAAGGGTTAGAGAATAGGGGTTTTCCTTGGTCAAACCCCGATTTGGTAATCAAACTCTATAAAATGAAATGAAATAAAGAGATAATGATGAATGAATAACATGCAATGTCACAAAATCACCAAACCCTTGATGTTGAAATATAAAGATATGAAACAATATGCTCCAATGGATGCTTGATGATGCTTAGAGTGCTTGAGAATGATTAAGTGGATGACTGGGTTGCTTGAATAATGAATTACGATTAAAATGAGAGAAAAACCCTTTATTTATACTTTATTTTCCAATAATTCCTGAAAATAACACATTACAGGCTGACCTCAAGGTCAAGAGAAAAATCCCACCAGAAAATTAAAATTATTTTGATTTTTGTGCCTTGGAACTAAGTCGCCCCAAGTGCTGACTTGGTCCCACCAAGGAAATTTTACTGGGTGTCGAGGATTAAAGTGTATTTAATGAGGTTTAATGGGAATATTCTCAAAAACACACTTAAGTATGGCTGAAAAGTGTATTAAGGGGTCATTTAAACATAAGAAAGGGTTGAATTAGTGATGACAAGTCTAGAAAAGCGTGAGATTTTGCTACAAATTTTTACAACACTTTGAAATAGGACTTGGTAAGTGATAAAAAAGGTTTATTTAAGTGAATTACAATGAAAGGGTCCTAGAAAAGTGTGAAAGTGGGTTACAACACTTCACAACACTTTTACAAGACATCCTAGAATTCTTAATGTTTCTCAAGGGCACAAGACATAATGTGAATGTGTTGACCACATTGCAACATTAAATCTAGGAAAAATCAAGCCAAAGTCCATGAGAGAGACTCAAGTGAGCATAAAAATGTCCAACTATACATTTTTTGGTGACACGGTTAGATACACAGGACAACTGAGATGGGGGGTGAATTAGTTGTATACATAAATATTCAATCCCTCGTCAATATTCAAACACTTTTTAGCCCTTAAACCCTTTTCATTCATTAGAAGAATGTAAACATATGAAACAGTAATGCAAACACACCCAAAAACATAAGAACACTAAATTTACATGGAAAACCTAAGAAGGGAAAAACCATGGTGAGGATTATCTCACATATATATGAATTGCAACACCAAATACAAGAAGGCTCACTACCCAAAGAAAGAAAGTCTCACTATCGAGTGTCTCACTTCCAAGAAGAAAGAAGATAGAAGAATACTATTACAAAGAGATTCACTATCTCAAGGCAACAAGAGAAATCCACCACTGAAACTTTATGTCACCTGCAACCTTTGGCTCACTGCCTCCAACAACTTCAAGCACACTAAAAATGTAGACCCATCTACTCACTGCATCAAAGACATAGGCATTAATCTCGCACTCATATCACCATACTTAATCAAATTTGCATCTTTTGCACACCTTCTATAGGACCCCACTCATCTCCAACAATTCACCTTACATTTATACCATCCATGACCTAAACAATATCAATTAGGTCAATCTTACTAAAACTTATGCACCTAAAACATGCAACACCAAAACAGGTCGGCACCAAGCACCTCCATAGTGGAAAGAACTAAAGGACGGCCATACCAAGGGTTAACTAGGACCCAAATCTACATCACCACCCTACACAACACATCCACAATCCATGAGATGCCTCTGCAAATAATGCTAGCACGCCAGGTCGACCAAACCTGAACTAACACTACAAGCGACCACATACACGCTTCTCCAAGTTATGCGGACCACATAGAAACACTAAACAACATCCACACATCTTAGAATATTCTACAACTCTGCCACAACCACCTGAAATTGAGAACACCATCAATTTGTGCAACCAAACATACTACCATAGAACACAACTTACTAACCAACCTTGTAGAACACCTCAGCACCTGAAACCTCAAGGGAAGGAAGTTACAAACAATGTAAGCATACTCCCAAATCTGCAAGACAAGAAACCTTACTATGGAGAAATGTGGAGAAATATCATTTCTTCTAGAAAACCTTCTACACAGATAGAAAAACTATCAAACACAACTTTCATTGTAGAATGATCCAAAAATTGACTCTGGATATATCACCTTTGAACATCTTTGATCATCATGTCCAAACCACACAAGCATATCTTCAACCATGAAGAAATGCAGAGCATAATCACTAAGCACACCTCTGCCACATTGCTCACTCTTTTATTCAAATTTTCTCAAAATCACTTTGAAACCAAGTGAACCAACTACATCAACAACATTATAAGCACTTCTTCAACACATTTACAGCATCTGCAACACTTATCATAATGAATACACTAGAGGTTGACATCAATATGACATCAAACCATAACATATCCATACTACCAGCCATCTCCAACAATATCCCCAAATATGACAACACCAGCATCCTTCTCACAACTCCAACACACAATCTCCATACTGTTGACATCAATGACCAACTGTTGACATCAATGGAAACACCAGCAGCATACTTTCAACAGATCCATTGTTTCTAGAGAATCCTTTGGAGGATATTGCTATGGATTATGTATTGAAATTTTCAAAAAATATAAGATGTTATGATTCTGTTTTTATAATTATTGATAGATTTTATAATATGGCACATTTATTGCTTGTAATAAAATTAATGATGCAATACACGTAGCTGATTTTATTTTAAATAAATTATAAAATTACATAGATTATCCAAGAGTATTATATCAAACAAGGATGTGAAATATATTAGTCATTTTTGGAGGGTAATAAAGAAGAAAATAAATATAAATTTTAATTTTAGTTCATCATATCATCTGCAAACATATGGACAAACAAAAGGAATGAGTATAAGTTAGAGAAATTCATTAAGATGTTTATTAGGTGAAAAGATAGTAAATTAGGATTTAATTTATCACAAGCTAAGTGTGCATATAATAACACTAAATAGAAGTACAAGAAAAATAGCATTTGAAACTATGTGGAGATAGAATCCAAATAATGTTTCAAACTTAATATATTTTACTACAAACCAAAAGAAAAAATTTATAATTGAATATATGCAAAATGTATAAAATATTTACATCAATTAAGAATTTAGTTGGAGAAAATGAACAAGTATGAAAATAATATGTATCAAAAGAGGAGGCGTAATGAATATGAATTAGGAGATGAACTAATGTTTTATCTAAGGAAGGAAATATTTTTATAGTAGAAATGCAAAAGGTTGAAAATGATTACATTTGGTCCTTATAAAATTGTTAAGAAATTTGACCTAGGAAATACATCTAAGGTGGAATTATTAGAATATCTTGGTATATCAATAGTGTTTAATATTGTATACTTATATGAATATCATGAAGGAGAATAAAAATAAACATTAATTATATTTATATATGTATATATTGGGTTAAATAGGTCCTAAACAATAAATTAAAGAAATTAAAGAGATACTTAATAATAAGATAGGAAGCAGCACAAGAAATGTAAAATATGAAAAATTTATGGAGTAGAAGGAAAATATATTTGAAGAATCTACATGGATTTTTAGAGTTGAAATTAAAGCCTTGATTGAAAGTGAGAGGCTCACTTTTCAATTACCTGGAGTGTCTAATGTAGGAGCATTTAAGATGTAAGAGAAATCTCGCATCAACCAAAAAAATTAATGTTTATTTATTTTATAGGTACTTTAATAGTTTATAGATATTTTGGGTTGTGTGTGTTAATTTTTTAGTACAACTTATCAAACCTTTGTTTTATCAATTCAAAGATTCATGTCTATAACAATGGGCATAGTTAACCTAAGTTATACAATAATAAATTTTGATGATCATGGATTGTAATTGAGAGAAAAATAATAATGGAATATCATACATGTTCCACCCAATTTTCATGTAATTATAAGCACCATATTCATTTTTTCCATCTTGAGGATCTTAATTGGACTAATACCAAATTATCCATTGTATACTGGTAACTCGTTTGAACTATGTGAAAATATTTGAAACTTTACAATTCTAAATGTTACCTAATGCATTAAGGGTCATAAAAAGATTCATATATGGAGCCAAATTAAATTTAGAGACTCTTATCTCAAACTACATTGAAGATGGTCACTCTCCACCTTACTAATAGGCCTACACACTACAAAAGGGTGATGCACCAAGTTCCAAGGCTAAATGAATATCAAAACATTTATTTTGCAGGCCTTTTATCCTTATCACATCCACATATAATGATTTACAATGTTTTTGATTGATGCACATCAATTCTATATCTCCTATATAGATAAACTAGATACAATTTGATAAAGGATATTTTTAGGAAATGAATGAGAAGAAGCAATCCTTGATAAGTTAGAAGAATGAATTGGTATTGAAATATTTATTATCTATTTTGTGACCATGTTATTATCCTAATATGATATATTCCTAAGTATATATTATAAATTCCTAAGGATGGTAACTTTTTGAATGCTTAACCCTAACATGAATATTAGTTTATACACTAATATCCATTAATTAGGATGAAGGGGTATGTCCCTACATAGTCTAGCCTATAAATAAGGAAGAGAACTCCCTCACATATCATCATACCATACAATATTGAATTCATATATTTTTATCTGATTATTGAAGGTCACCCCCTCAAATTGGTCTACTATATTTCTTATTTTTATAAATATTTCCAAGAAATATCATAACAAGTGGTATCAGAGCTACAATTTGGGCCAAAAAAATTATTTCCATCCTAACTTCCAAACTAGTGTGAATTTGGATCTGATTTTTTTGGGGTTTTGAGGTATGTATTAGATAAGCTCTTAGAAAAAAAATCAAACTTTGAAGGTAATTTTTGAAACTTTTTTTTATATAAAAAGGAGTGAAAATATTTATTCAAGAAAGAGATAGCAAGTACAATAAGAGGCTAAACTGGCCACAGACAGTAGGAAACAACCAAAGCAAACCAAACCAACTAGAGCAAAAAGCCCCAAAGAAAAACCAACCAACCAGAACATATAGCTACACCTTTTGTTCCTCATTCAAGAGTCTAGACAAAGAGTTACTTTTATCCAGATCCAATTATCTCCAATCATTCACATTCCAAGCCCCCAACCTTCGGGAGCCCATTTAGCCAAGCATTCAGCAACCCTGTTCCATTCCCTGGTGTTGATGTAGTGTTTTGCACACTTTCTCAACATGGGCAGTACGTGGATGCACTACCTCTCTTGAAAGGAGACTTCCAATAGCAAGTTGTTGAAAATTGCCCCAATGTCTCTCGGGTGTCAGGTCATGACTTGCATGGAATTCCTCATTTGATGTTTGATGTGATTTTGCTGGTAATCACAGGGTGAACTTACGTAGCTGGATTGAATGAATTGGATCTTGTGAATTGAAGTTTCTAGGATGGAAGTTGATGTACACTTTGCTGCAGGTTCGTACAGCAGTCTAAAACTTCAATGTTTTCTTAAGTTTTGGCTTTACAATGTGTAATGAATCTTAGCATAGGCTATTTCTAAAAAAAAAGAAAAAAGGGCAGGGAAGAGGAGAGTTTTTTGTATATGCAACTAACTATGAACAGTGATCATGGAGTTCCTGCTATGGACAGCTTCCTTCGAATAGAATTTAACTTAACTAGAAAATTCACAGTCTCATGAAATTTGTGCTATCTTCTAAGGTCTACAGATATTTCACCATTCATTCACCATATACATGCATGAAAAAAGATAAAATTTTGAAGTAGCTTTAAGTTTAAGTCCAGACTAACTTTACACAGCCATTTACCAGCAACAAACAGCAAAAAGTATGGACTAGGAAGGCATCTACACAACAGAAATTTTCATAACCACATAACAGCATTACCAAATATATCAAAGCAATCTGAAACTAACTAGAAATAGCAAAGTGAATCTAACTAAAACATTTAACTATCAGGAGATGAATCATGAAACATGTAGAGAAACTTAGAAATGCAACAAATTCAATGTATTTCCATTAAAAAATTTGTAGCATGTCATTACAACAACTCAAATCTCTCTTTAAAATGAGAGGAGACCCCCCAATATATTACATTTTAAAATACAACTTTCTCCTTATCCCTATTTTGTCTTTTGTGACAGCACTGTAGCATCTTGTCTTCTAGCTGATTTCTCTTTTACTGTAGCTACTCTGTCAGGAATTCTTCACCAATAATAGGGTTTCCCTCTTGCTTCTTCAAAGCAACATACTCTATTAACTTTAGAATTAGCGGCTGGAGCTTATCAACATCTATGATTTCGAATTGCAGCAATTGATAACTCCATTCTTGGGATTGTTCGGTAAGATTTTCACAGTCTTCATCATACTTAGCAGTGTGGTCTCAGAACAGCTCTGACTAGGTGAAGGCTCAAGCAGCAAAACTCATGAAATCAATGATAATTTCATTTGGCATCTCGTCCTCAATCCTCTTCTGGAAGTGGGGCTTTAACTTCTTCGGGTCCATCTGTACAATAGGAACATCATATCCTATCATTAGTTTCAAATACCAGATGCAAACGGCTCTAACTTCATTAGCCCACTCAATGTTTGGATCCACTTTCTCAAGCACCTGCTCCAACCTTTCCTTTCGGTTCATGAAGTTGTGCTTCCATACATTCACTAGCCAGTGCTCATCCTTTTTAAATGCAAGCTCTTTATCCCAAGTTGTGCTAGGCAGTTTGAGAATAGCCTCAATCTTTGGGTAAGTGGAGTTGTATCTACTTGGGAAGTCAGTGCAAAGTTTCCTCGTACCCTCAACAGACTGTTGTAAATCAAAGAACTTGTTTGTTATCCTAACAGCTTGGTTGATGCCCATGTTCCCTACGTACAAGACCTGTCAGAACCAACTCTTTGTGGTCTTATCCAAGTTCTTCCTCTTTTCAAGCTTGTCTATTTGCACCTTTGAGAGCAACTGCAGCAGGGTCGAACATGTGGTAGGCATTTCCTCTGTTGAAGACCATTGTTGGATGTAAGCTGTCAAATCAGCTACCTGTGCCTTAAGCTCTTCTTTTCAAATCTTTTCTTGTTGAATTAAATGCACTATTGTGGCAACAAACTCCTGGAGGTGGTCCACTTTCTGCTCCTTGGTAGTTGTTCCTTAGTCAATAGTGGACACACTATAGCTTACCCCCTCCTTTCCCACCACTGGCATTGCTACCTACACAGTTCAGGATCTAGAAGCATCCATCATCACCTTGGATCTGATTTTGGGCTTCTTCTCTTTCTTGGTAGTGATCTGTGCTCAGGAAAGGATAGCTTCTAGTCTGGCCTTTGGATCACTCGAGGTGGGAGCCTTTTTCTCAAGCTACTTTTCTAGCCATTCGAGCATCTGATTCTTTCCTTTGGGTGATTCTTCGTCACCTTTTTGTTCATCCCTTATGACTTCAATTTATTTAACTTTGGAAGCTTCCTTCTCCACTCTAGTATCTTCTCCCTCTTCTTCATCGGAGTCTCAGGTGAATCTTACACACTTGATTGGGGACTTGGTGGGCAGGCGTTCTTTGGGAATTTCTTCCCTCTCAGCCCCCTCTTCTTTCTCTACGTCATCATGTTCATCTTCATGCTCGTGCTCCTCGGGCTGCTCTATTTCAGGGCTCTTATTAGCTTGGATCTCCTTTTTAGGTTCATCTTCCTCTTTATCCTTGTCTTCCTCACGTAAAGGTCACACATATCCATGTTCTCCCTGCCCTTCAGAGAGAGGCATCTCCTCATCATGTTTGGGGCCTTCTTTTTGTTGTTCACTTGTTGGAGGTTCCATGCTTTCCTCCATCTTATCATCTTCTTGTCTTCTTTCTTTGAAAGATGGCCTTTCTATTTCTTCCCCAACATCCTTTAATCGTCGGGCCAGCTCTTCCTCAAGGTCAGGATCAAAATCTTGCACAATTTATCGTCAGTGTCTTCTTCTTCTTCCCCGCTTTCAAAAGATCATGTTTCCTCTTCTTCACGAACTACTTTGTCAATTTGCAAGTGTTGGTACTCTGGATGCTCATGGTATTCATATGCTTCTTCCTCCAATGTTTTTCACTGCTTCAATCTCTTGCCTTTCCCATTCTATTGATATTTCCATCATGGCCTTCATCTCCAGGGGTTTAGTTGGAGGCTTTGAAATTGGAACACTAGTGAGGACTTGCGCCAAGGCAGCCTGGATGGTTGGATTCAATAATACTTTAGAAATTTCTACAAGAGCAGTTTGCATGTGTCGGGCAAAATCCTCTGGAAGTGAGAGTGTTGGTATTGGGATTGTTCTTGTTGCCAATGAGAGCGATGTGGTTGGAGACATGGAGGCGAAGGAGAGCAAAGAAGTGGTGGCAGAAGAAGAGTCAACCACCATGACTGGCCAAGTTGGCGAAGAAGAAGCTAGGTGGATAGAGATGTCCACCACAAGTGGGGTTGTGGCGACCATGGCTTGAGAAATGGATGGAAGGGCAGTAGTATCAGGGGCAGTCGGTGGGGACTTTGGCTGATATGTCTCCATCTCTTCCCCTTTGTTAAGGGGATCCTCTTGAAAAGAGGGCAGCCCTATAGTGCTTCCTGACCTCTTGTGTTTCTTTGAGGACTCACCCTCTGAAGCTTTCCTTGCATATACTTTTGGATTTGGCTGCTTCTCCTCAATCTATTTTCTTTTTCTAAAGCGAGTGAGCGGAGGAGATTTGGATATTTCTCCCATCGAGGTTGTAGTAGCTCCATCATATGTTGCACTAGGCTCACTATCGAGCCCTTGATAGGTCAGGATGACCCCTTGTTGCTTCAATTGGGCTACCTTTCCACTGACCCATTCCTTGGTATGAGATTTGATTGGCTTAGTTATGATATCGAGGTCATCGACCTCTTGCTGATCCCAGTTTATTAAAGGTAGCAGCAAGTTAGCGACTGCATTGTACCTAGGATCCATAATTGTGCTTTCATCTTCCTCCACTTGATCAAGTACAAGGAACAAGTTCACCCTTTTTACGAACTAGGAAATCATTCGCATGTACTATCTCATGCGCACCTCCTTATCATCTTAAGAATTTGCCCAGAAATCTTTAACATGATGTAGATGGGTGTAGTCAGGCCCAAGTGCTTTCCTTATATGCCCATAAGGGTCCATTCATGGATGGGCGGTATGAAGTTGGAAATGATATTCAGCCAGCTCCTCTGAATTTCCAGCACATTGAGAGGTTTGTAGCTTGTACATCCCTTAGCCAAAAGAAAGGGGATAAGGGATCCCCACAAAATGCTTGTTGCTGAGGAGAGTATGTACATTTCGCAGCTACCGAGAGAGTTCTAACAATATAATCTGGTCATTAGGATACTTGGGGCAGCTTGTTCGGCCTTTCTGTGTAGCCTTGGGTGCGAATGTATGTAAACTTGGGATACTGAATGAATAGAAAGGTGTATTGTTTGAGGAACGCCCAAGCACTGTGGGAAACTCACCTTTCGAAATCACCTCCAAGCATCCTGACAATGTGACCTATGAAAGCTTCATTCACCCTGCAATAGTCCCTCTTGAAATTTCTAAATTGCAACTGAGGGTATCTATCATAAACCTTCAATTCCTGACTAGATTCTTCATCTGGAGCCCTGAACAGTCCACTATACTGCCTTTGTTTAGCCAGTGAGTAGACAAGGTAAGATTTCATATAAAACCTAGAGGTTTTCTTAACATTCATGAATTGCTCATGGAAGTGGTCACTTATTATCTCTCCCTAGTAGAATGTAGTTTGTGTGGCACCATCCTCCTTTCCACGAAGAATTTTCTCAACAAATTAAACCATCCACTCTTGGAAGTATGCAGCGGTAGGAAAACCCATCACTCGGCTTAGCAGGGTTACTAAGTCATGATAATCTTCAAAGAAATCACTATGGAAGAGTTCCTAGGGAACTTTTGTAGCGCTTCCCCTTTTCTCTTTTAACCAATATTGGTTGATGAGCTTCTTGCATCCAATGGGATCTACATCCCACATTTCCTTGCAGTCTGAGATAGAAGGGACCTCCATTTCTCCAAAGGTGGGAATTTGGAAAGTCTTTGTTATGGCCTGGGGAGACATGTCAGCTAGAATGTTCCCATCTTTATCTAATATTGGTCAAGTCTCAGATTGGTATGCTTTCCTGCAAGCCATGACCAATTCAGGAGCTATAAGACATGGAGGAAAGCATGCAACCTTGGAAATTCCACTTCCTCTGATCAGCCTCGCATTGTATGTAGTCAAGTTGACTCTGACCCTCTGTTTAAATTCATCAATATTGATGTGGCCAATATTGGTATCTGTAATCTCCTTCGAATCTGTGATGATCTTTGAGTGCAACAGCTCTCCCTAGAATTGGTATTTAATTTGGTCCTTTTCCTCTTTCCCATGAGGATCTATGCCTGATTTCTTTCCTTTGTCCTTTTCTGCAGTTGCCCCTGAGTGTCCTGCACCTGATTCCATATATCCTACAAAGAAAGGCACGATGAGCACAATCAAGCATCAAGACACCAATTTTATCCAAAATCCCTATCGGATGAAGTCCAATTAGATAGCACATCATTCATGAAATAAAACATTTACTTCGAGATGTTGTTAGTTGTTTACTAAGGGGGATTTGGTCAACTTGGGCCCAAGGAGCTGGACTTCCTTGGCAGGAATGTTGTTTTGAAGGGCGAACAAGGTAGGGCAATTCGTATGGTCTCTCCTGACCAGATCTGGATGATTTGAAAGGTCCATGCAGGAGAGGGTTCAATTTGAACATGTGGGTTGAGACTTGTTTCCATATTGGAGGTCACTTGGATCATAATTGGGGCACTCGAGGCTGTGAGGAGGGACAGTCGTTTAAGGTTTTCCATTTGGAACGCCTCTGGTGAGACGGCGTTCTGGGGATGGAGTTCCGGAGTACAGGACCAATAATCTTGAAGGATGATTAGCATAATTCCTTAATCCCTTAAAAGTTCGGATCAAAAGGGGCGGGAGGCTATTTGAGGATGGTCGTTTGAAATGGCATACACCAAGTGGAAGTCTAGTGGGAGTGACCCAGTGGACTGAACCCGAACCTGAACCCAAACTTTGCTTCCATATTTTCTTTGTTAAGTTCTTCATCGACGATTGGGGGATCAGACTCTAGGACACAGAAAGTCGGGTGTGGATTTCCCTTTTGCATCAGCCGAGACAAGACGGAATCCTGACAACGAAGGTCTAGCAGAGTGATTCCGGTGAAGGAAAAGGCCCTTAATTCTTCATTTATTATTCATACGGCATTGGGACTCTCAGGACCCAGAGAGCAGAAGGCAGTCGCTAGATGGTCGTGAGAAATGGCGAGGCTAGAACAGAGGTTGGCAGACGAAACTCTGAGAACCGAGACCTAGAGGATGCTAGGGATGTAGCAATTCATTTGTTTAACTCGGGTGGCGAAGGATGAGGCGTATTTTGAGGCTCAGATGGATGGGGTCATTTTGTTGTTCGAAATGATGAACACTACGTGACATCCCGGGGACAGAATCCCATAGGAATGGGCTCGAGAAATATGAAAGGAGGCAAAGAGTTTAAATTAGTTAAGTCCTAATGGCAACTCGTCAAAGGAGATCCGGGATCGCGGGCCCAGGGAGACATCTCGTTGTTTCAAGTTTTTTTGAGTTTTGAAGTTTTCTAAATGGCGACGGGAAGGCTCAGGTCCAGAGGGCGCGGGCGCTCTGTGGGAAGAATGGCACCGAGGTGATAAAGTTTTGGATTTGGTTTTAATGATGATTTGGAGGTTTTCTTGAAATTTTATCATATGAGTTTTTTAGGTCCAGTCCTCCTCTATCAAATGAAGTCATTTTAACCATATTTTGCCTACCAATTAAACGTGAAATCACCAAAAACAACGTGGGAGGTCAGACGATGAACCTACCTCAAGAACCCAATGAAGGAGGTTGCCAAATCCATGAAGAATCGGTCGATGAAGGCAACGACGCGGGGGCGCGTGAGACGAAGGCACTGGACTCTTCTAAACTCGCTCTAAACTCTTCTGGTCAACCTGACATGTGAAAATGACAGGTTGAGAAAAATATTTATACTCTTAACGACATTTAATACACCTTATTAATGAGAGTACGGTGGACTCAAGAGGTTGGTAAGTTTGAATTTTGAGACGGCGGTGGGAGGTCCGAGGCCTGGAGATCGGAAGTACGCAAGCAGACGATCACCTCAAATGTTAAAGTGAAAAATACACTGGCGAGAGGAGGCACGGGGTCTGGCGGTCAGAACTCTGATGAAGGATGGTCATCTCGAGAAGGGAAAACTCACAATGGAGTCCCGAGCAGAGAGATCTGGTGGACCAGGCCTAGGGCAAGCGAAAGATGGCGACTTTGCAGTCGCAAGTTATAAGGATAGCGGTCAAGGATCCAGGATCCGAGGAATGGGAAGGCGAAGGTCTTCAGTCATTTTAAAACAACGAATGCATGGCAGAAATCCAACGAGGGAAACCCGATGGGACGGACCCGAAAAACCCCAAGGCCGCTAGTAGAATCAAATTGCTAAAGGAACTCTGTGAAGGCCCTAGAATTAGAAAATTTTGAGGGGATAAAACATGGTCAATTTAAGATAAAACTTGGAGACATACTGACCATTTAGGACACCAAATGGGGGTACACAAAATGAGGCAGCAACAAAACAACCTGGCAAGGTGAAGAAAAGAGAGGGTCCCCATTCCGAACAGGGCATGTGTATTAAGGGCACAACAAATGGCAACTCTGCTGGGAAACGCTCCCAACCATTCTAAGGGTAAGCATTCATTCATAACTCAATCTCTAGTTTCATAGACCAGGGGCCGACTTCCATAAGTGAAATAGGAGAACAGGATTCTTAGTTGGATCAATCTACAAGACATCTCAGAAGTGTGTGTGTAGTGAATTATTTCCCTCCCTCGGGAACTGTGTCAGGCAGCGACTAATCAAATGAAGTGAGCTACTTAAATCGTCCAACACCAAAAGTAACCTGTACATTGCCCCACTACTGACCAGGTGTCTATAGCCCCAGCGGAGTTGTCATTGTGACCCCATGAACATTTCTCTACTGCCAGCCAAGCGTCCATAGCCTCGATAGAGTTATTCTCACACCCATACAGTTGCTTGATTTTTAGAATTATTTACTTTTTCTTCTTGTCTTTTGATATTTATTTTCACACTTTATCCTTTTTCTCAACTATGTAAGCACTAAATCCTACGATGGGTTTGAGAATCGCAGTGGTCATTGGAGAGGAGTTGATATTTTTTCACTCACTAGGTTATCATAGCAGCCATTGTACAGCCCTTTGGAAATAATTAATGTGTGTTTTGTGCAAGGTCTGAGATAAATGTAAAAGGATCCAACCAAGAGTCGAGTTCTAAGATGAATTTCAAAAGAGGAATTTGTTCTCGGGTAGCTATCAGGAACCAATAGTCGAGAATGAATGTTTAACCAAAGAACACTAAGGATGGAAATCAAAGTGAATCGTTCGTTGAATGAGCATGACCACCGTATTAGGGATGAAGAGCCCCTTGCCAAAGTAAAATAGCCAGGAGATGGGAAAAATAGAACAATGCAAAATAGCGAAGCACAAGCAAAGCAAAAAGGAAACCTAACCTAACCTATGTACAGGTATTTACAGGAACAGCTCTACACGATCTCAGACTTGGAAGTAATGCTTCAAATGTTGCCCATTGACAGGAAACAAGACATCTTCACCAGTAAGGGTCTTTAAGCGGAAAGCATTGTCTCCCAGGATTTTAGCTATTTGAAAGGGGCCATGCCAAAGCTTGTTGAATTTGTTATGTCCCCCTTTCTTTTCATGGGCTTTGTTCCAACATAAGACCAGATCCGCAATTCTAAAGGCCTTAATTTTGTCCCGTCGATCAAACCAATACTTGACTACACCCTGGTGTTTGGGAAAAATTTCTATTATGTGGTCTTCTACTTCTTCTAAGTGCAAAAGATCAGCTAACCGAGCTTCTCTACAGTCTCCCCCTTCATAAAAGTAATTGATAAACTAGAGAGTGGGGATTTTCAGGTGAATCAGAAAGACAGGCTCCAATTCGTAAACCAAATGAAATGGGGAATCGCCAAGGGAAACCTTGTGACAAGTGCGGTCTACCCAAAGGGAAAAATGGAGTTGGGTATGCTAGTCCTTGGGATTCCTATCTAGCAATTTTTTAATCACGGTTATCAGATTCTTGTTCATGGACTCATCAAGGCCATTTCCCTAAGGGTAGTAATTGGATGAGAACTTAAGGGCTATCCCATAATCAAAAGCCCAGCCAGCAAATTTTAATGAAGCAAATGCAGATCCATTGTCACATACCAATGCATAAGGGCAACTGAAGCGATTCAAAATAAAACTTTCTAAAAAATTAGTGACTACCTCAATTATGCATTGTCTACAAGCAATTGCTTTTGTCCATCTAGTGCAATAATCAGTAGCGGTTAGAATATACCTATGTCCTACAAATGATGGATGGCTTACCGGACTAATGAAATCGAGGCCCCATTGCGCAAACGGTCTCACCTCCAAAACTAGTTGCAGTGAGACAGCAGCATTCTTCTCCTTGGTAGCAGCAGCCTGGCATGTGTGACATGAGAGAACATGGTTGTGAGCATCCTTAAAGACTGTGGGCCAGTAATAACCTGCCCTTAGTATTGGATGCATGGTGGAAGGTCCAGATCCATGACCTGTACCAAACTTGTCATGGAACTCCCTCAGAACTTGATCTGCTTCTTCTTTGCCAAGGCATCTCAAGTAGATACCTTCATGATTCCTTTTGTATAGAATGGACCCCTGCAGCATGTAGCTACTGCTTTTCAAGCAGAGTGCACACTTATGAACTCCCTGTAGGTGAGGAGGGCACTTGTGATTCAGCAAATAATAAATGACGTCTTCGTACCACTCCCCTGGAGAAATGTCTTCAAGTTGGTATTGTTGCACAGTGAGTTCGAGACCTATATCGGCGGCTACCTCAGCAATTGTTTGGGTAAGTGCTTGTCCTCTTACCAACTTCATTGGCTGAATTTCCATATCATATTCTTGCAGCAACATGACCCATTTTTTCCTTCGTTTGCCCAACTCATTCTACATAAGCAATGTCTTAACGGCTGGGTCAGGAACTATGGTGAACACTTTATTATGCAAGATATAATGCATGAAATTATTCACTCCCCTCAGGAGGGCATATTCTTGTTTTTCTACGTTGTGGTAGCATAGTTTAGCATCTTTCAAAGGAGCACTCCTAAAGGTGATCGGATGCTCATTCCCCTCATCATCTTTCTGGGTCAAAATGTTGGCGCATGAATGCTCTGAAGCAAACGAATAGATGTAGAAAGGCTTCAAATAGTCTGAGCTGACCAGCACAGTGCTTCAGCAATTGCTTGTTTAATTTCTTCAAAGGCCTACTTCACTTCAGGATTCCACTCAATCTTGGCGTCTTGTTTCAGCATGGTATTAAGCAGCTTAACAATTTCAGCAAAGCCTGTAATAAACTTTCATAAAAAGTTGATCTTTCCAAAGAAATATTTGAGCTCTTTCTTGCTACCTGGCAATTGGATCTTCAACAGGAACTAAATTCACTTTGGATCGATGGAGATTCCCCTCTCTAAAATGACATGTCCAAGTAGCTTCCCTTCAGTAACCCCGAAGATGCACTTCTTGGGATTAAGGGAGAGACCAAACTCTTGACACCTCTGGAAGACCTTGCATAGATCAGAGACATGATCACTCTGCATCTTTGAAAACACCATTAGATCATCCATGTAGATGATTATGCACTTTCTGATTAGATCTTTGAACGCAATGTCCATAGCACGTTGGAAGGTTGCACTAGCATTAATAAGCCAAAAGGGCATTCGTCTGTAGGCGAAGGTCCCTCACTTTGTGGTGAATGTTGTCTTATGATGGTCTTCATACTGCACCATTACTTGATTATACCCTGAATAGTCGTCGAGGAAGAACATCATTTGTGAACCATTAACAATCTGCAGCACTTCATCCAACGAGGGCATGGGGTAATTTTCCTTTTTTGATGCTTGGTTCAAATTGTGGAAGTCCACACATAAATTGATTTCACCATTCTTTTTTCCAATTGGGACCAAGTTGGCGACCCATGTAGAGTGTCGAACTGGAAAGATAATCCTTGCTGAAAGCAACTTCTGCACCTCTTTGTATATAATTGGTTCCAGCAAGGCGTTTATAGGGCATTGTCTCTGCCGAAAGGGTCTCACGTCAGGCTTGAGAGGGATGGTGTGTGTGATGATGGAGGTAACATAGGTCTTCAAATATTCATAGCTCCATGCAACCACGTCATGATACTTTTGAAGAGCATCCACGATCCCTTTCTTCTCTTTGGTAGTACACACTTTTCCAATAAATACATTCTTGATTTCCTCAATAGTTTCGAGGTTGTGGACATCACATTGATTTCTAATGGATTCCTTCCTGGCTTGTTGGTCTTGATCTTTGATCCAATCCAAATCAAATATATGCTCCAGCTGAACCATACCTCTAGGAATCGTGTTGGTCTTTAGGTTGATAACTCCTTCTATGTCCAATTCAGCCTCTTCTGGATCAACTTCATCTATTATTTGGGTGGAAAAGACATCAAAGCTCGTGATGAACTCAAGGATGTGCTTATCATCATTAAAGACTTGAAAGTGAGTGAAATTATCCGAAACAAATAGAGTGGACGTCAACTCAACTGTAAAGCGCTTGAGGCACGAAAGGGAAAGCGGCTGCAGTGGCTGGCTACTTGAGCCAAAGCATCAACTGTGTGATTCTGAGAGTGAGGGATCAGCTGAATATTGAATGTGTCTAATCCTTCTAAGAGATCCCAAACCCTATGTCTATAATTGGAAAGTCTTTTGTCATGGTAGGAATATAACTTTCTAACTTGTTTGACCACTAACTCGGAGTCACCAAAAACTTGTAGCATTTTGAAATTTTTCATTAAGGCCATAAGAAGACCATGCACTAAGGCTTCATACTATGCTTTGTTATTAGTGCAATAAAAGTTCAACCTATGGGCAGCAAGAAAGGTCTTACCCGTTGGGTTGATGAGTTCAAATCTGGCTCCAGCTCCTTGCTTTGACTTAGATCCATCAAATCGAAGCATCCAAAACCTAGAAAGCTCCTTGACGTCAGGTCCAACTAGGCCCTCATTCTCCTTTGGTTTGACAGTTGCCTCCATATCCTTTAGAAAATGTGTCGATTCAGCACGATTGGCAACAGGCAGTTTTGTTGGCACCTCCTTTGACAATTCTCTTGGAGGAGTGGCTAATCCCTTGACATGTTCTATTGTTGTTTGGCACAAGCAGCAATCAAACTCGGAGTGGGCATCATTATGAATTTTGCACCAATTTGGTAGTAAGAGATCTTGGAAATCCATTCGGGCACCCAGACTAAGTTGATCCTTTGTGCACTTTTCCATGAATTCCTAGAAACCATTGAGTAGTCCCAAGTTGTCATCTTCATCTAGTTTATCATCTGATTCTACCAGCATCTCTGTACTTTGAGGCATTTGAGTGAGGTTGGTTGGAGGGTTGCATTGCACCAAGATTACTTTGGCAAAAAATTCTTCCTGGGGTTCGAATTCGTCTTGATAGGCAAAGGGATAGTAATTTCCCAATTTTGTCTCAACAAATAGCACCTCATTGGTATTTTTATACTATGTGATCATGTACTTCATCTAAGGTTCACAGTTTATACAGATCCGGTTAGGCATCCCTTTCCATGGTAGCCACATATGAGAATTATCAGTCGCAGCATATCCATTCAATGTTCTGGTGAAGTCTCACCCGAGGATTAGTCTTTAGGTATCGAGGACGTCCACCACTTGAATATCAATGACTTGTTGTATATGTGGGTCCATAGAAATTTGCATTGGAATACAATTCATCTCTCCCACTATGTTTATCTCTATTTTGTCCAACTGGGTCACTTTCCTCCTTCAAGGTGTGGGAGTAATCCCAAGAGCTTTGCATACTGCAAGAGGCATGACATTATCGGACTCTCCTGAATTGAGTAGGTAGTTTTGCAAATTCTTTTCAAATATCCTAATGGTAGTGAGGAAAGGTGGAGTCTCAAACTTTACCTAGAAAAGGCTTGTAGGAGTGTCTATTTGAGCTACTTGGGCCTTGTTCCTATCACCAGTTCTATCCTTGGTCTGCCCCGAAGGCTAATCCTTTGAATTTTTTCTCCTATTCTAATTAGATCCTTTTGCAGGCTACTTACCCATAAGCTGATTATAGGGAATATCCTTCTTTTTCCCTATGATTTCCTAAATCACAAGTTCCTGACTAGGTTCTTCATAGGTGACCCTTTTGGTTGATATTTCTTGTGTCTCTTTGGAGGAAGGGGTGCCATTAATTACCCTAAAGAAGGCATGCCTTACGGCAGGGACCTTAAGTAACTCGAAGGTGAACAGGCTAATTGTAACTTTCTTGAAATCCTAAGCAATGTACTCACCCATTTTCTCAATTTCAGATTCAAAGGCCCCCACCTATGGCAAAGCTGGTATGTTGAGTTTGTGTTTGACTTGACTAATTTTAGGGCTAACCTTGAGCCTAGTTTTGTGGCTGATTATGAGGCCGATTTAATGATCTATCCTTATTGAAATATTGAGTGGGCACGTGAGGAAGACCAGGATTGTTGCTAGAATTGGGATCCAGTGGGGTAGTGAAGTAATTAGGTGGGGTGGATGTAGTGAATGGCCCCCCTTCTTGTCTATTCCTTAATTAATAGGGTGTGGCTCTTTGATGGAACGTGTGTATTTCATCCGCAAGGGGCTCTCCATCATTTAAAGGACCATTATCTATTGAATCAAATAACTAAGATAAGGCTTCACTGTTACTTACCTCCTTCACTTCTTTGACCTTTGCGAAGGTAGGCTCATCCTCAGGCTTGTTACTTTCACTTCTCAAGAGTCATGCATGGTTAACCACAAGCATGGAGGATTCATATGGCTTGGACGGGACTATATCGCGACATCCAGCATTGTCCACGGCATTCTAGACTTCAAATTGAAAAAAAATTGCAACTATAAGGAACTCATAACATGCCAACTCGGAATGTCTACTAGTCTTATGAATCTGGCACCATCCAAAAAGAGCTGCTTTAGCAAGATATACACCACTAGTTGTCTTTTATGTGCTAGCAGGTTGATCCAGCAGGGTAGGGACACCCCCATTATTGGGCCTTGTATTCCATGTTTGATTCTATCTTTGGGAAGGCCTCCTCTCAAAGTTCTGATTTGAGCTCTACCCTCAGTCATAATTTGGTCCAAAAAAAGTGTTGGCATGTCGATCATCTATGTTATCTCGATTATCTCTATTGTCCCTGTGGAGATTAGCTTGAATGTTGTGTTGTGAAGCCTACAACTGGCTATTTTGATTCCTCAAGTGTGTCATCTCCATGGACATCTTTCCAATCATTTATGTTAGATCATCCAATCGATCCTTCTATGTGTTGCTTGGTTCTGGCACTTGATTCTGCAAGAAAACTAGCAGAGCAGTAGGCTGGTTTTGCTATGCAAGAGGGAATTCTGATAGCAGCAAGTATAGGGGCACTTGAGGCTATTGCAGATACGTCTATTGTTGTGAGGGATCCTGATGGTAAGTCTGTTGTTGTTGAGGATGCAAGTAATGGGGCACAGGAGGTGCCTGATTCATGGGCTGCCTTGGGTAAGTGACTATAGGCAACTGTGACACCTGGTTCATCAGAGGTGTATGTTGTTGGAGCGCCTGGTTGATCCCTTGAATCTACATAGGATGAGTGATATGCCCCAAAGAAGGAAACGAGCCAGAAATATTTTGTCCCAAGTCTGTACTAGCCTTCACAGCTTCAGCATAAGCATCTACTAGTCTAGCAGGTGGCCTATTCATTCTTTTCACAAATGTTGAAGTAATATTGTTCAGGGCATTATAATAGACGGGCAGAACAGCAACATCATTAAGTGCATAAGGAGTTTGCAACCTCGAATACACCCAGTGGAATCAGTTATTGAAGGAGCCTATTGGCTCATTGACTTCTTTATGAATAGCCATAAACTACTGGTATAGCTCTGAGGGGTTGATGGGAATCTTATATTTTTGTAGGAAGGCGTTCATCAACAAGTCCCAAGATGTGATGGAACCAGGAGGTAGGTTGACGTACCAATAGAAAGCTTCCACCCCCAAGGAGTAGGGAAAAATTCTACATGCCACATCCTCTTGATTAATCTGCATGTCTTTCAGCATTGTTTGAAATATCCTAATGTGCTCTTTAGCCGTTCTTTGTGGGTTGCGAGGATTGAACTTCATGCAGAAACTTTCGGGGTTCTTGAGCATATCATGAAACGTGTTGAAGTGCAATGGAGAGGGATTTTGTGCTAACCAATCCATGAGAGGCGGCAGAGGTGGTACCTATTGTTGAGGAAGAGCAATCTGTGGATGCACCTACTGAAGAACAGTAGCCTGGGGTTGTACCTGGGTTGTGACTGTTTGGATTGCGCCTTGAACTTGAAGGGAAGGGAGAGTGTTAGCTCCCTGGCTGTCAGAAGAATGAGGCCCGAAGGAAGTTTGGAGTGGTTGAGTAGAGAATGGATGAAAGATAGTGGAACGTGAAGGTAGAACGGAAGTGGATAGGATAGAGGAAGAGGAAGAGGCAGAGTCTCCTCCCTTAGTTCGTTTATCCCTTGGGGGGGTTGCAGCTCTTGAAATTCCCCTTTGTTTGGTGTAGACCTTAGAACTCTTTGGAATATTTTAGGGGAGAACAATCTGATTCAATCTAGCTTCACAATGCCCTCCTAGCGCCAAATCTATTGATGCGGTATTTTGCACACTTTCTCAACACAGGCAGTACGTGGATGCACTACCTCTCTTGAAAGGAGACTACCAATAGCAAGTTGTTGAAAATCACCCCAAAGTCTCTCGGGTGTGAGGTCATGACTTGCATGGAATTCTTCATTTGATGTTTGATGTCATTTTGCTGGTAATCACAAGGTGCACTTACGTAGCTAGTTTGAACGAATTAGATCTTGTGAATTGAAGTTTCTAGGATGGAAGTTGATGTACACTTTGTTGGAGGTTCATACAATAGTTTGAAACTTTAATGTTTTCTTAAGTTTTGGCTTTACAATGTGCAATGAACCTTAGCATAGGCTATATCTAAAAAAAAGTAAAAAGGGCAGGGAAGAGGAGAGTTTCTTGGATCTGCAACTAACTATGAACAATGATCATGGAGTTCCTACTATGGACAGCTTCCTTCAAACAGAATTTCACTTAACCAGAAAATTCACAGTCTCATGAAATTTGTGCTATCTTCTAAGGTCTATAGATATTTCACCATTCATTCACCATATGCATGCATGAACAAAGATAAAACTTTGAAGCAGCTTTAAGTTTAAGTCCAGAATAACTTTACACAGCCATTCACCAATAGCAAACAGCAAAAAGTATGGACTAGGAAGGCATCTACACAGCAGAAATTTTAGTAACCACATAACAGCATTACCAAATATATCAAAGAAATCTAAAACTAACTAGAAACAGCAAAGTGAATCTAACTAAAATATTTAACTATTGGGAGATGAATCATGAATCATGTAGAGAAACTTAGAAATGTACGAAAGTCAATGTATTTCCATTAAAATTTCTACAGCATGTCATTACAAGAACTCAACTCTCTCTCGAAAATGAGAGGAGACCCCCCAATATATTACATTTTAAAATACAACTTTGTCCTTATCCCTATTTTGTCTTTTCTGATAGCACTGTAGCATCTTGTCTTCTAGCTGATTTCTCTTTTACTGTAGCTACTCTATCAAGAATTCTTCACCAATAATAGGGTTTCCCTCATGTGTCTTCAAAGTAGCATACTCTATGAACTTTAGAATTAGCAGATGGAGCTTATCAGCATCTATGATTTCAGATCGCAACACTTGATAACTCCATTCTTGGGATTGTTCAATAAGCTTTTCCCAGTCTTCGTCATACTTAGCATTGTGGTCTCGGAACAACTCTGACTGGGTGAAGGCTCGGGCAACAAAACTCATAAAATCAGTGGTAATTTCATCTGACATCCTGTCCTCAATCCTCTTTTGGAAATGGGGCTTTATCTTCTCCGGCTCCATTTGTACGACAAGCATATCATATCCTCTCATTAGTTTCAAATATCGGACGCAATCGGCTCTAATTTCCTTAGCCCACTCAATGTTTGGATCCACTTTGTCGAGCACCTGCTCCAACCTTTCCTTTCGGTTCATGAAGTCACACTTCCATACATTCACCGGCCAGTGGTCATCCTTTTTAAATGCAAGCTCTTTTTCTAGAGTCACGCTAGGAAGTTTGAGAATAGCCTCAATCTTTAGGTAAGTGTAGTCGTATCTCCTTCAGAAGTCAGTGCAAAGTTTCCTCATACCCTCAACAGACTGTTGTAAATCCAAGAACTTATTTTTTGTCCTAACAGCATGGTTGATGCCCATGTTCCCTACGTACAAGACCTATCGAAACAAACTCTTTCTGGTCTTATCCAAGTTCTTCCTCTTTTTTATCTTGTTTGTTTTCTCCTATGATAGCAACTACTGAAAGGCTAGAGATGGGGTAGGCATTTCCTCTGTTGAAGACCATTGCTGGATGTAAGCTGTCAGATCAGCTACCTGTGCCTTAAGCTCTTCTTTTCAAATCTTGTCTTGTTGAATTAAATGCACTACTGTGGCAACAGACTCCTGGAGGTGGTACACTTTCTACTCCCTGGTAGTTGTTCCTAAGTCCATAGTGGACACACTATAGCTTACCCCCTCCTTTCCCACCACTGGCATTGCTACCTACACAGTTCAGGATCCAGAAGCATCCATCATCACATTGGATCTGATTTTGGGCTTCTTCTCTTTCTTGGTAGTGATCTGTGCTCAAGAAAGGATAGCTTCCATTCTGGCCTTTGGATCACTCGAGGTGAGAGCCTTTTTCTCAAGCTTCTTTTCCAGCCATTCGGGCATCTGAGTCTTTCCTTTGGGTGATTCTCCATCACCTTTTCTATTATCCTTTATGACTTCAATTTCTTTAACTTTGGAAGCTTCCTTCTCCACTCTAGTATCTTCTCCCTCTTCTTCATCAGAGTCTCGGGTGAATCTTAGGCACTTGATTGGGGACTTGGTGGGCAGGCGTTCTTTGGTATTTTCTTCCCTCTCAGCCTCCTCTTCTTTCTCTCTGTCATCATGTTCATCTTCATGCCCATGCTCCTCAGGTTGCTCTATTTCAGGGCTCTTATCAACTTCAATCTCCTTTCAGGTTCATCTTCCTCTTTATCCTTGTCTTCCTCACGTAAAGGTCACACATATCCATGTTCTCCCTGCCCTTCAGAGAGAGGCATCTCCTCATCATGTTTGGGGCCTTCTTTTTGTTGTTCACTTGTTGGAGGTTCCATGCTTTCCTCCATCTTATCATCTTCTTGTCTTCTTTCTTCGAAAGATGGCCTTTCTATTTCTTCCCCAACGTCCTTTAATCGTCGAGCCAGCTCTTCCTCAAGGTCGGGATCAAAATCTTGCACAATTTATCGTCAGCATCTTCTTCTTCTTCCCCGCTTTCAAAAGATCATGTTTCCTCTTCTTCACGAACTACTTTGTCAATTTGCAAGTGTTGGTACTCTGGATGCTCATGGTATTCATATGCTTCTTCCTCCAATGTTTTTCACTGCTTCAATGTCTCGCCTTTCCCATTCTATTAATATTTCCATCATGGCCTTCATCTCCAGGGGTTCAGTTGGAGGCTTTGAAATTGGAACACTAGTGAGGACTTGCGCCAAGGCAGCCTGGATGGTTGGATTCAGTAATACTTTAGAAATTTCTACAGGAGCAGTTTGCATGTGTCAGGCAAAAGCCTCTAGAAGTGAGAGTGTTGGTATTGGGATTGTTCTTGTTGCCAATGAGAGTGATGTGGTTGGAGACATGGAGGCAGAGGAGAGTGGAGAAGTGGTGGTAGAAGAAGAGTCAACCACCATGACTGGCCCAGTTGGCGAAGAAGAAGCTAGGTGGATAGAGATGTCCACCACAAGTGGGGATGTGGCGACCATGGCTTGAGAAATGGATGGAAGGGCAGTAGTATCAGGGGCAGTCGGTGGGGACTTTGGCTGATATGTCTCCATCTCTTCTCCTTTGTGAAGGGGATCCTCTTGAATAGAGGGCAGCCCTATAGTGCTTCCTGACCTCTTGTGTTTCTTTGAGGACTCACCCTCCGAATTTTTCCTTGCATATACTTTTGGATTTGGCTGCTTCTCCTTAGTCTCTTTTTTTTTCTAGAGCAAGTGAGCGGAGAAGATTTGGATATTTCTCCCATCGAGGTTGTAGTAGCTCCATTATCTATTGCACTAGGCTCACTATCAAGCCCTTGATAGGTTAGGTTGACCCCTTGTTGCTTCAATTGAGCTACCTGTCCACTAACCCATTCCTTGGTACGAGCTTTGATTGGCTTAGTTATGATATCGAGGTCATGTACCTCTTGCTCATCCCAGTCTATTGAAGGTAGTGGCAAGTTAGCCACTGCATTGTACCTAGGATCCATAATTGTGCTTTCATCTTCCTCCACTTGATCAGGTGCAGGGAACAAGTTCACCCTTTTTACGAACTAGGTAGTCATTCGCATGTACTGTCTCATGTGCACCTCCTTATCATCTTAGCAATTCGCCTAGAAATCTTCAACATGATATAGATGGGCATAGTCAGGTCCAAGTGATTTCCTTATATGCCCATAAGGGTCCATTCATGGATGGGCGGTATGAAGCTAGAAATGATATTCAGCCAGCTCCTTCTCTAAATTTCCAGCACATTGAGAGGTTTGCATCTTTTACATCCCTTAGCCAAAAGAAAGGGGATAAGGGATCCCCACAAAATGCTTGTTGTTGAGGAGAGTATGTACATGCTGCAACTACCGAGAGACTTCTAACAATATAATTCGGTGATTAGGATATCAGGGCAGCCTTTTCAACCTTTTTGTGTAGCCTTGGGCGCGAATGTATGTAAACTTGGGATACTAAATGAACAGAAAGGCGTATTGTTTGAGGAACTCCCGAGCACTGTGGGAGACTCGCCTTTCGTAATCACCTCCAAAAATCCTAACAATGTGACCTATGAAAGCTTCATTCACCCTGCAATAGTCCCTCTTGAAATTTCTAAACTGCAACTGAGCTTATCTATCATAAACCTTCAATTCCCGACCAGATTCTTCATCCGGAGCCCTGAATAGTCCACTATACTTCCTTCATTTAGCCAGCAAGTAGACAAGGTAAGATGTCATATAAAACCTGAAGGTTTTCTTAACATTCATGAACTGCTCATGGAAGTGGTCACTTATTATCTCTCCCTAGTAGAATGTAGTTTGTGTGGAACCATCCTCCTTTCCATGAAGAATTTGCTCAACAAAGTAAACAGTCCACTCTTAGAAGTATGCAGTAGTAGGAAAACCCATCACTCAGCTTAGTAGAGTTACTAAGTCATGATAATCTTCAAACAAATCGTTGCGGAAGATTTCTTGGGGAACTTTTGCAGTGCTGCCCCTTTTCTCTTTTAACCAATATTGGTTGATGAGCTTCTTGCATCCAACGGGATCTGCATCCCGCATTGCCTTGCAATCTGAGATAGTAAGGATCTCCATTTCTTCAAAGGTGGGAATGTGGAAAATCTTTGTTATGGCCTGGGGAGACATGTCAGCTAGAATGTTCCCATCTCTATCTACTATTGGTCGGGTCTCATGTTGGTATGCTTTCCTGCAAGCCATGACCAGTTCAGGAGCTATAAGAGATGGAGGAAATCCTATAGCCTTGGCAATTCCACTTCCTCTGATCAGCCTCACATTTTCTGTAGTCAGGTTGACTCTGACCCTCTATTTAAATTCATCAATATCGATGTGGCCAATATTGGTATATGTAATCTCCTTCCAGTCTGTGATGATCTTTGAGTGCAACAGCTCTCCTTGGAATTGGTATTTCATTTGGTCCTTTCCCTCTCTCCCACGAGGAGCTCTACCTGATTTCTTTCCTTTTTCCTTTTTTGTTGCTGCCCCCAAGGGTCCTGCACCCGATTCCCTATATCCTGCAAAAAAAGGCATGATGAGCACAATCAAGCATGAAGACACCAATGTTAGCCAAAATCCCTATCGGATGAAGTCCAATTAGATAGCACATCATTCATTAAATCAAAAATTTACTTTGAGATGTCGTTAGCAATTTACTGTGGGGGATTTGGTCAGCGTGGGCCCCAGGGGCTGAACTTCCCTGGCAGGAATGCTATTTTGAAGGGTGAACAAGGCAGGGCAATCCATATGGTCTCTCCCGACCAGATTTGGATGATTTGAAAGGTCCATGCAAGAGAGGGTTCAATTTGAGCACGTGGGTCGAGACTTGTTTCTAGATTGGAGGTCACTTAGATCATAACTGGGGCACTCGGGGCTGTGAGGAGGGACAGTCGTCTAAGGTTTGTCATTTGGAATAGCTTTGGTGAGACGGTGTTCTGGGGACAAAGTTCTAGAGTATGGGACCTGTAATCATGAAGGACGGTTGGCATAATTCCTTAATCCTTTAAAAGTTCAGATCAAAAGGGGAAGGAGGCTATTTGAGGATGATCATTTGAAATGACGTACACCGAGTAGAAGTCTGGTAGTAGCGACCCAGTGGACCCGACCCAAACCCAGACTTTGCATCCAGATTTTCTTCATTAAGTTCTTCATTAGCAATTGGGGGATCGAACTCTAGGACACAGAAAGTCGGGCGTGGATTTCCCTTTTGCATCGGCCGAGATGAGACGGAATCCCGATGGCGAAGGTTTGATGGAGCAGATCTGGTGAAGGCAAAGGCCCTTAAGTCTTCATTTATTATTCATGCGGCATTGGGACTCTCGGGACCCAGAGGGTGAAAGGTGGTCGCCAGATGGCCATGAGAAATCATGAGGTCAGAACGGAGGTCTACGGATGGAACTCCAAGAATCAAAACCCGGAGGACACCAAGGATGTAGCAATTCATTTGTTTAACTTGGGCAGCGAAGGACGAGGTGGATTCTGAGGCTCGGGTGGACAGGGCCATTTTTCCATTCAAAATGGCAAACACTACGCAGCATCCCAGGAATGGAATCCCATGGCAACGAGCTCGAGAAGTATGAAAGGAGGTCGAGAGTTTAAATTCATTAAGTCTTGATGGCAAACTGTCAAAGGAGATCCGAGATCGAGGTCCCGGGGAGACATCCCATTGTTTCAAGTTTGTTTGAGTTTTGAAGTTTTCTAAATGGCAACGAGGATTCGCAGGTCCAGAGGGTGTAGGCGCTCTGTGGGAAGAATGGTGTTGAGGTGATAAAGTTCCATATTTGGTTTTTATGATGATTTGGAGGTTTTCTTGAAATTTTATCATATGGGTTTTTTAGGTCCAATCCTCCTCTATCAAATGAAGCCATTTTAACCATATTTTTCCCACTAATTAAATGTGAAATCACCAAAAATAACGTAGGAGGGTAGACGGCGAACCTACCTCAAGAACTCGGTGAAGGAGGCTGCCAAATCCGCGAAGAATCGGTTGATGAAGGCAACGGGCACGGGGGCTGCATGAGACAGAGGAACTAGACTCTTCTAAACTCGCTCTGAACTCTTTTAGTCAACCTGACATGTGAAAATGACAAGTTGAGCCAAATATTTATACTCCTAACGGCATTGAATACACCTTATTAATGCGAGTACGGCAGGCTCAAGAGGTTGGTAAGTTCAAATTTTGAGACGGCGGCGGGAGGTCCGGTGCCTGGAGGCCTAAAGGACACGAGCAGATGGCCACCTCAAATGTTAAAGTGAAAAATACACCAGCAAGAGGAGGCACGGGGTCCGGCAGTTGGAACTCCGATGAAGGATGGCCATCTTGAGAAGGGAAAACTCACAACAGAGTCCCGGGTAGAGAGATCCGGAAAACCGGGCCCAAGGCAAGCGAAGGATGGCGACTTTGCAGTCGCAAGTTATGAGGACGGCGGTCAAGGATCCAGGACTTGAGGAATGGGAAGGCGAAGGCCTTCAGCCATTTTAAAATAGCGAATGCGTGACGGAAATCCGGCGAGGGAAACCCAATGGGATGGACCCAGAAAACCCCAAGGCTGCTGGTAGAAGCAAATTGCCAAAGGAACTCCATGAAGGTCCAGGACTTAGAAAATTTTGAGGGGATAAAACATGGTCAATTTAAGATAATACTTGGAGACATAGTGACCATTTAGGATACCAAAATGGGGGCACGCAAAATGAGGCAGCAACAAAACATCCTAGCAAGGAGAAGAAAAGAGAGGGTCCCCGTTCCAAACGGTGGCGTGTGTGCTAAGGGCACAAAACCTGGGAATATGAACAAATAAGATGTGTTCAAAATTTGAAGCAAGATGAAGGATTTGCTTCACAATTAGAACCAATCTCCACGTCGAGCCCTAAAAATCTCTCTTATTAAGAAGAGAGACCAAAATCATAGAATTAGTCTCACAAATCACATTCTTCCACCCACACTCAATAGCTTGCTCAAGACCCTTAAGAATAGCACAAGCTTCCATCTGGTTATTAGACTGCACACCCATGTGTTTGGAGAAGAGGAACTGTACATTTCCCCTACTATCATGACCCACAACTCCTATTCCAGCAACTCCAAGATTGCCTCAAGTAGAGCCATCAGTGTTAATTTTGAGAAACCCATCAGGAGGGGGGCACCACTGCCCCACTCTATTCATTTCTTAGAAGGATTTGAACTAATCCTCCTAATCCTCTAGTGACCAATAGGGGAAGAAAGCTCAACACTAGAATAAAACTGCCTATCTGAAGATGACATAGGCTCATCCAAATCAAATTTAGCTGAGATTATTTCCTTCAAAATAATTTGAACCTTGTGCCAAACCTACACAACTATATGACGAAAATCATAAAAAATCTATTGATTCCTTTCCAACCAAATATGCCAGATAATAATAGATAGTCCCAACTCCCAAGCAGCCACTAAGAAAGAAGTTGAAATTGGAGGATGTCTCAAATTCTCCTAGAAATCTTGCAAGGATAAGGCAAACCTAAAAGTTTTTTTCCAAATCTTCCACCACAATCTCCAGATTTCCAATGCATAAGAGCACTGGAAAAGAAGATGAGAAGCACTTTCTTCACTACATCCACATAAAAAACACAAAGAGGGCCCACAAAAGCCATGTTTCCTAATATTCTCCTAGGTAAGGCATTTATTATGGCTTAGAAGCCTTAAGAACATATTGCATTTGGGCCACCCAACCTTATTCCATATGTGTTTCCACCAAGGATAAACTCCCACCTCAACATGTTGAGATACCAGTGCAACATATCCTTGAGCAACAAAATAAATACCCTTAGGTTCATGGCCCCAAGCCAACAAATCCCTTTCCTCTAAAGAACAAAAAGGTCTCTCAGCCAAAATAGAAGCCAAAATACTTCTCTTTTCCTAGGAGCCCCCCTCCGACCAACTAGCAGGATCATGCCACTGATAAATTCTAGTACCTTCCAAAAATGAAGATTATTTGAAACTACTCACCCTGGACCATCTAGCATCCACTTAAAGCATGAGTATGAGGAAAAGAAGTAAGAATTGGAGGATTCTCATCCCAAGAATCATTCCAAAAAAGATCATGCTCCCCCCTTTGAATGATCTAGAAAAGGACCTCCTTAATAAGAGTTGAACCACACTTAATAGTATTCCAAATCATAGAACCTCTACTAGACAAAACAGCACGCAGGATATCCTCACTGTCCACACCTCCTAAGTATTTGTAGTTAAGAATCTTCTCCCAAGGTTTCTCAAGAAACTTACACCACCTCCAATAAATTTTTGCAGCGAAAGCAAGACTATTTTGCTCTGCCTGCCTAAGCCCAAGCCCACCATTCTCCTTTGCTTTACAAACCTGATCCCAGCTCACCAAACTCCATTTCTGAATGTTAAGATTGCATTCCCAAATAAATTTCCTGGTAAGGGAATCAAAGTCCTTGAGAACACTCTTAGGAGCAGACAACACCATGAACCTGTACAAAGGAAGAGCCTAGAGAACAGATGGCACCAAAATCACCCTTCCAGCTAAAGATAACCATCTAAAGGTCCAGTGATTGACCTTAGAGCAAAATTCATCCAAAATATTATTCCATTCATTCCTTTTGAAGGTGCCTACACAAAGAGGGATCCCCAAATACTCCAAGGGCAGAGAACCAATCTAAAAGTGAAGAATGTCGGCAATTATATGCTGAAACAAAATAGGAGTATTGAAGAAAATAATATGTGACCTACTTTCATTAATTTTTTGACTAGAAGAAGCTAGATCCACATCCAAAACCTTCCTAAAATTGACTACTTCCTCAATCCTGGCTACACCCATCAGAGCAGTGTCAACAAAAAATTGGAGATGAGTCTATGCTTCCAACCCCTAAGCCCAACTCCAGCCATGGATGGATTCTCTATCCGTAAACTATTATAGCAACCTCCCAAAACCTTTAGCCATCAAAATAAACAAATAAGGGGAAAGTGGGTCCCCTTGCATGAGCCCTCAACTAGCAAAAAAGATAGGCATGGTAGAACCATTGATAAGAAAAAAAAAGGAAGGCGTGGTCACAAAACTCATAACCCATGAAACCCACTATGTTTGGAACCTGAAGGCCAGTAGTAGGTGCCAAAGGAAGGACCACCTAACTCTGTCATAGGCTTTAGACATATCCAATTTGATGAACATGGATTTTTCTTTGGAGGAAGACATGGAGTGAATAGCTTCATCCGCCACCACAACACCATCCACAATTTGCCTACCCTTCACAAAGCCACCCTGCTCCTTGGAGATCAAGGGATCCAAGTATTTTTTGTCTTTCAGCAAACAACTTAGTGATAATATTGTAAGTCACATTACACAAAGCAATAGGCTAAAAGGATTCTAAGGAATTGGCCCCCTCCTTAGGTATTAGAGCGAGAAAGCTTGAATTTATAGCCCTGAGCATCTGCTTGTTATTATAAGACTCTCGGACCACCTCCAACAAATCCACTTTGATGATATCCCAAAATTCTTGGAAGAATTCAATGGGAAAACCATCAAGTCCAGGAGCCTTACCTTTCTTCATCTAGAAGAAAATAGCCTCAAGATCTACCAAAGAGATGGGTGCCAAAATAAATTTATTCATCTCCACGGACACTAAAGCGGGGATGCAAGCCAGAACCAAATTCTCCTCCTCCAAATCCAAAGGAGCATCTTCTGTGAAAAGAGATTGGAAGAAATGAACCACCCCCTCTAAAATAGCCTGAAGCGAATTCAAATATTCCCCCTAAGTTGACATGAGAGAAGAAATAATATCCCCACCTCTATTAGCCTTTACCGAAATATGAAAGAAGGAAATATTCTTATCACCTTCTTGGAGCCAATCAACCCAAGATTTTTGTTTCCAAAAAATATCCTCCCGTAGCTCCGATTCAGCAAGTTCTCTAGAGCATTTGGTTTCTTCTTGAAGCAAATCCACAATCATACCCTCTTCCTTGATTTTGAAAGTGATTCTGTCAAGCTGATCCTGAACTTGTTCTACCTTTGAAAGAGATTACCAAAAACTGTCATGTTCCATTTCTTTAATTTGAATTTGAAAAATTGAAGCCTCTTGAAGAAGGAGAACATAGTAGTGTCAAAGGAAATCCTCCCTTCTACCCACCATTTCTCCACAAGATGATATAAAATATTATCCCTAAGCCACATTAGCTCAAATTTGAAGGGTGGTTGCTTGACCAAAGAAAACCGAGAAGAAGAAAACTTAATCAACCAATGATCTGACCCCTTCCACCCCAAGATCTCAAAGGAGGAATTCCAACTATTCCCAATCCATTCAACAAAGACAAGAAACCTATCTAATTGTTCAGAGATAGAACCCTCCCCACATTGTCGATTGTGCCAAGTAAAAGTCCCATTAATGGGTTGAACATCCACTAAATTTAAAAACTTAATATTATACTGAAGCAAGGAAGAAGAATGCCCCAAACGGCTCACTCCCCCCAATTTTTCCTCCAAGGTGAAAATAGAGTTAAATTCACCTACTAAAATCCAAGGAAACAAAGGTGCAAGAGAGCGAATAAATCTAATGTGAGACCAGAGCAGAAGCTTACCAGGAAAATCATTGGGCGCATACACATTGGTGAAAAGAACCACGGCTCCAAAATCAAAGCAGGAAGCTAACAGAGAAAGGGAGTTCCTTTCGGCCATCCACCAAAGAGGCAAAATCTTGCAGGGGTCCCAAAAACATGCCATACCACCTACAAAGCCTTGAGATCCAACACATTGACAATGACCCCTCTTCCAAATTTTGGAAGCAGTATTCATTATATCATCAACAAGGAGCTTGGTCTCTTGAATGAAAAGAATATCAGGTTTATGATCATGAACTAAATCTTGAGTATCTTTTTGTCTAGGGATGCTACCCAAACCCCTCACATTCCAAGAAATCAAAATCATTTATGAGAGGAACCAAAATGGGAATCCAATGTCTTAACCACACTAGATTCAACCAAATATTCTCCCATAATCTTCATCTTCTCTTAATCCTTTTTCCTCCCAACTTTAGCCATCTTTTCAGTTGTCACTTTCTTTAAGCTCTTTTGGTGGATGCCTAAAATAGGCCCACTCTTCTTCTTCCCATCATCTTTGGCCCCAGAATCCATGTCCTGATCATTAAGTCCATCAGAGCCTATATGCTCTTGAGGGGCTTTCTCCAAGGGGTTAGGAGTTGGATCCTCCACCTGATTCTCTACAATCTCCAGCCTAGAAGCCCCTTACTTGAATGAGGGTGAATAATCAACAAGTGCATCCTTTGGGCCTTCATGCATGACGGTTGTTGGAGTAGGGACAAGAAGAAAATGCCCAGCAGTATCCGAGCCATGAACAACCTGAGTTCCAAATCCATGATCATACTCCATAGAATCCAACTCTTCAAATTTTTCCAAAATATCAAATCTATTACCAGAGGCATCTCTGAGTATAGATTTGTTCTTACAGTTTGACGTTTTTGCTTTTTCTCAGGTTTTCACCAGTATAAAACCATTTGAATCAGGCTCCACATTCTGAACTGGAGCTTTTCCTTTGCTTTAGAAGGATTTGCTTTCCCTCTTGGAAGAGGTTGTTGAGAATTAGCACACAACTTGGGGAAATTCCTTTGCAAATGCCAATATTCATGACAAGTATGACATCAAAAAGGAAGGGCCTCATAATCCACCTATTGAATCCAACACATACCTCCCAACCTAACTTCAACAAACTCTGGTAAAGGGTTATTTAAATTGAATTCCACACAGTCAAGAAAAAGAAGTTACCCTTCATTCAAGAGTCTGACTGGAAGGACCCAAAGGCTTCCCTAAAACATCTACAATATAATGCAAAATTCCCTTTCGTCAAAACTCCATCAAAAGACAAGGGATGTGAATCCAGACAGGAATCCTTGACGGCATCTCTTTAGAAGGATTAAAACCCAAATGTGAGGGTTTGATAAAAAGGCCCGCCTGGCTGTGAAAATATGATTTTCCTTTGAAAACTGCATTTCGATCAGCGATTCACGAAAAAACCACAAAGAAATACTCATTGGCTCCCAAAATAACTTCCAAATCACCTTCAAGGTTCCAGTTGGTGCGAACCCAATTTTCTAGAAAAGGCAAAGAGATCCTGACCCCCATGAACATGAAAATGAGAGAATGCTCAAATAAATAAAAAACATCTTTAGTAACTGAATATGGGTTGATCACCACCACCAGACGATCCTTACATCTCTCCAAACACCCATTGGATTTTGGATGAACTGTATGAGATTGATTAATCTTAGACGCCTCTGCTACATGTAAGAGGAAATTTATAGCTTCAGCATGATTAGAGGACGAGGCTTCCCCACCGAGGATAGTATCTTTGAAGGGGAAAGCTTGGGGGTCCCCCAAACCCCCTACAGGAGCCATGCAAACTGCACAACCCACCACTCATGAAGCAGACACACCCAGCAAAAAATGCAGAGCAAAAGGTACACAGGAAATGCAAATACCAAAGAGGCATTAACAACAAAGAGAATAACCATTGGCCATCCCATAGACAACTAGCACATGGTGAAAACTGAGGGCAAGCGGCCTCACCAGGAAGCGTTGGCCGCCCCAACCATCACTTATCCAATCATAGACCAAGACCATTTTCTTAACTTTATTGAGATTTTAGTTTTTTCATTAATTTGCTCTATAAGCCAAAATTTTAGGAATTTAAAAATAAAATTGAAAAGATTATAAAAAAGTAGGTAGGATTAATTCTTTGTAATTTAATATTGGAAATAAAAAATCCTTAAATTTAGTGGTCAAAGTCTAGTTAAAATTTTCATTAATTTGCTCTCTAGGCTATAATTTTTGGATTTTTTGTAAAAAAAATATATTTTTTAAAATATTATCAAAAATTAGGTAGGGTTAGTTCTTTGAAATTTATTTTTAGACATAAAATATATGTTTTAATTTAGTGATCTAAGTTTGGTCCAAACTGAAACATCAAATTCTCTTTCACACCAAATACTTTTCTACCTTAATACACCTTAAAATAAAAAAAATAAAAAAATCCATGTCATCTTTAGGATTAGAAGACCTTTCTACACATGAAATCTAAGGACCCATTTTATTTTCTACCACCTAAAATTGAGGAAATAAATCCACAAAGGCATGAAACAATGATACATTTCATTAAAGATAAATTGTTTGACCCATTTGTAAAATCCTTAAATGAGGGTTTAGATAGGTTTACAAAGGATTTTTTAAAACCACCAAGGTGGGTACAACCCTAATAAACCAAATCGAGGGATAGGAGAACCTTTTCGAGGTCAATAATTATACCTACCAATAATAAACATTCATATATTTGATGGTAGAAATGTGATTTCATGGATAAGCCTCATAGAACAACAATTTAAACTTCACAATATACCAAGTAATGCCATGGTTGACATAGCTTTACTATATTTAGAATTAGGACCTCACCAATGGTACTAATGGAAGATGAGTGATAGACAAGGACAATTGTTTAGTTAACAAGAATTTAGTAAAGAATTAGCAATCTTCTATGAGCAACCATACATTGAAAACTATTTTATCCAACTAAAAATTTAAAATAATTAAGGTATTTATTTGAATATAATGTTGATCATTTGAGATTGGCACTTAGAGCTTCTAATTTGACACCTTACCAAAGGCTACAATTGTACATCAGTGGACTTAAGGACCAAATTCAACATGATGTTCATTTGTTGGAACCTTTTATAGTTAGGAAATATATGCAACAATCATTGAATATTGATAAACAAAATAGCACCAAAGGTGAAATCATGAGAGTAACTGATAAAATGTGACTAATGCTACTAACAAAAACATGGATAAATTATTTAACCTAAGAGAAATTAGTGATATCTCTCCTCAACAATAGATTGAAAAATGAGAAAAATATCCATATTGGAATTGTGATAGCAAAAGGTCAAGGAGTCATAAGTGTTCTAGTAGTGAGAAAATAATGAGTTTGAAGAAGAGGGAGAAATACCTACAAAAGAACCAAACATAAAACTTAAGAATGAGGATTCCAAGGAAAAAGAAAGCAATATTATCTTCATATATACATGAAACAAATGCACCGCAAACATTCAAAGTAATTGGTAATATAAAAAAAGAAAAATATGAAAGTTTTAGTGGATGCTAGTAGTACACATAACTTTATCGATAGAATATTAGCTAATGAGCTCGATTATTTTGTTTATCTTGTCTCTAATTTTTAAGTCATGATAGTTGATGGGAAACAACTATCTTGTGGTGGTAAATGCCATCATATAAAACTCTCAATGGTAAATTATCAACTAGATTAATTTGTTATCCCTATTAGGGGAGTGGATGTAGCTTTAGGTTTGCAATGGCTTAAACAATTAGGAACAATATATTTCAATTTTCAAGACTTATCCATGGATTTTAGGATACAAGGAAAAAAGTATGAACTTTTGGAAATAAAATCACCACCAAGTGAAATCATTAGCTCCCATAGGATGGATAAATTACTCAAGAAAGTTTTTTATAATATAGGGGCACAATTACATTTTATAGAAGCAAAAGATATGATAACTCAAAATAAACCAAAAATTCAAGAGATTATTCAACACCATCAACAAGTATTTCAAGAATCCAAGGATGTACATTTAATTGGAGACATTGAATTAATACCAAGAAGCATTGTTCATCCCAAAAAAATCCTATTTATCCCCTATTCTTATTCTTAACAAAAGAGATGATTGATGGAGAAATTTCTCACATTACAAGAAACTAAACAAAATCACTCATAAAGATAAGTTTCATATTCCTATAGCTAATTAATTGGAAGAAAATAAAATCTATACAAAACCATTTAAATGTGTCTTTAGGGTGAAACATGTGGGATACTCACAATATTTGGTGTCACTTAAAGGTGTTAAGATGGACCCTAAGAAGAGGGTATTTTTGGGTCTAACAAGGAATATTTGTTCATACCTATCATCCTATAAAGAAAATTTTCTTTTAGGAAGGTATTAAAGTGAATATCCAAAAATTTATGGTAGAATGTTTTATATGCCAACAAAATAAAAGGGAAATAATAAATACTCTAGGCCTCTTACAAATATTAGGCATTCCAATACAATACTTAGAAAAAATATTAATGGACTTCATTATGGAGCTGCCAAAGATAAATAATATTGATGTAATCTAGCTTGTTGTGGATAAACTAATTAAGAATGCATTTTTTGTGGACTCTCTGATCTAATAAATATTATGGAAAAATTATTCATACAAAGTATACAAAAATTTCATGGAATTCCAAAATCAAATTGAAAAATAGAGCCACCTCAAAATTCCTAATCAAGTGGAAGAACTTTCCAGTTGAAGATGCAACCTGAAATGATGAACAATTCATATGAAATATTTTAGAGTTTATAATAATTGAAGGCAATGCTTTTCTAAATGGGAATGGAATGTTATGGTCCAAATGTAATATATTCCTAAGTATATATTATATATTCCTAGGGATAAGCACTTGTGGCATGCCTAACCCTAATCTAAATATTAGTTAATACACTAATACCCCTAATTAGGATGAAAGAGTATGTCCCTACATATTTTAGCGTATAAATAAGGAAGAGAACTCTCTCCCATATCATCATATCATACAGTGGGTTGATGCAAGAATTTGGGTCCACAGAAAGCTCAATAAGTGGAAGTGTTTTTCCTATTTTTCAGAATTTTTCACACTTGGACTAAAAATTTGAAGCACTTACTCATTGAATCTTAAAAAAATCAGGAATATGAAATTTAGTATTTTGAATCTTTTACAAATATGTAATTTATTCTAACACCTAGATGATACAAATTAAATTTTAATAGGCATGTATAAAAACCACTTTTTAAAAGTCAATTTTTTTTACCATACCATGCACGTGTACGGACACCATAATTTGACCTAAATTAAAGTATTTTTATAATTTCTTTTTGGGAAAAATGTGTGACAAACTGAAGAATGATGAGAATTTTTTTTTATTTTATTTTTTAAAATTTTTGAAAAAAAATTATTGGACCTAATTGTTGTTTTTGAAAATCAACATGTACAGACACCATATTTTGACCTAAACTAATCATTTTTTGAAAAAAAAAATCATTGTGTGGAGAATTGTTTAAATATTGATGTCATATAATTTTATTACAAAAAAATAGCAAATTAAAAGTTATTAAAAAATAAAAAAGCCTGATATTTCAAGTTTATGGACCAGATTGCTTAGAAATTAATTAAAAAATAGAAAACGTAATCCAATCATAAAATATATATATTTGAAAACTAGAAATTGTGATCTATAATGTGTTTTAATTTTATAAATTAATTCTAAAAAAAAGTCTATCAACTAAATTGTCAAAGTTAGACATTTCTCTTGACATTGCCTTAGTTTTTTAGCTACAGGTCAAAGGCTAAGGGTCAGGTTACCAAACCTTTCGCAAGCCTAAAACCCAAGTAAAAAGTGGCTTGGAATTTCAATTTTTAGAACAAGTACCCATTCTATTTTCCTGTTTTAAAACAAGTACCCGTTCTATTTTTAGAATGGGTACCCATTGTTAGAATTGTGAAAAACATGAGCCACAAGATCAAACAACGAAAAAAGACACCTTCCACATAAGAGATCTATAAACAATATGTGCAATATTCCTCAACAAGAAAAAGCTACAAAATCAAGAGACTATCAAAAATATATGAAAGATCAAGAGATAATTACAATGAGGGTTGAGTGTTATATAGGAGCAAAACCCTAAAAGCATAAAAATACTCCTAAGTTTAGCTTAAGTGCATGAGAATTAATTAGACTAATAATTAATTAAATATTAATTAATTATTATTTAATGATGATTACTCTAACACCCCCCCTTAAGATGAACTTAGGGAGTAGCTAAAAACCCTAAAAAGAGAATGCATGATGGGTCTCGTAAAACAAGGCCTGGTGAGGTACCCATGTACAAACAAAAGATCTCTCAAAACTGGAGAAAAAGGAGAAAAACCATAGTGGGAGAAAAATCCTCTCCAAAAGAGAGAAAAGTGAATGAAGGACTAAAACATCTCCAAATCAAGGTGTGAAGGATTGAGAAGCCTCCAACCAAAAAAATGTATTGAAAAAGAGGAACAAGTAGAACATCGATGAAGCACAAAGAAGTTGAAGACTGTTGTCTAATGATGACTGATATAGTGTTGAAATGAAGAACCTCCAAAAATAGGAATGCAAGAGTGTCTATATTGTCAATGAACCATCTCACTAAAATGAATGTAACCAGTCATTGATGTACGCTACATTTCAAAGTACATAGGAACAAGAACTAGATACATAGATCACTCCAACTGTGAAACCAAGGAATCATTAGTACCAACAGTAGAAACCCCCCATAATGCTGAAAAGGGAGAGCCAAGAAAGCTACAGTAAAATAGTTTGAAACCAAGAAGTGCACGTAGGAGAAACAACCTACAAATAAAAGGGTGTGCAAACTAAGGCACACACGCATGAGGCAAGAATCACTAGGATTCACTATTGTCATGGAAGGGACACTCACTCGAAAAAGGTGTGATGGAAAATCAAAGGAAAACATCAACCCCCTCATGGAACTTTATATCATAGTGCGAATACAAAAGGCACAATAGGATGTGCAAAATCCCCAAAAGTATACACCAAAATGGCACTTTATCTCAGTGAGTCTATAAAAGAGAATGTGTATGAAAAAGATATCTATAATGCTCAAATAGGACACAATACTAGAAATACATATGGAACGGCCAAAAATGAGTCATCCCACATAAACAAAAAGTTTCCAAGAGCTAAGACGTCCAAGTAATTCACTAGAGTGTGAAAACACAAAAATTTGAATAAAATGTACCTAGAGAGTAATCTAGAAAAAGTGAATGTATGGAACTAGAGAGCTCTAAAAGACAGTTCCAACACCATTGGAATCGTGAAAAATGGAGAAACTGGTCAAAAGTTATCAGCTCGGGACTAAAAACAGCACCTCTGACTTCAATAGAATGTAAAATGTACCAGCAGCAAAAACAAGTGATGGGTCCCATACCATTGAAAATTTGGTTGAACCAGCTTTCCGACAATATCTTGGTTTCCAAAAAATGACATCGTATGCCCAACTTATGGCCAAAAGAAACAAATTGATCCCTTAGGGCCAAAGAGGGGTCAAAAGGGGCCATTGGGCAGTCTGTACAACTAACGTCAGCATGATGTCATCATGTCATCAGCAGAATATTCCCTAGAATATTCTCGCCTATTGAAAAAAATATGGCCCCTATACCAGAAAACTCACCAGAATATTCTGAGAATCTAGTGACAATGTTGATGTCATGCCCGGAAAAAGGGGCGTAGGAACTAGAAAAAAAGTTTGCCATAAAAGGACAAAATACATTATGGAAAACAAATTTTGTTGGCCAAAAAATTTTGTTTTTGCTTGGCGGAAAAAAATTTGTAAAGCCGCCAAAAAATACAGGTTGATTGCCGCATAAATTTCTGCAACAACTATCGCCAACCGACAGGCAATAAAGCTGCCATACCGGGGGAAAACCTACATAGGGTACAAACCTTGCATAAGGTTTTTTTTTTTTAATTTTCAGTTTTTTTTAAACAAAAAATTAAAAAGAGCACCCATATTTTTTATTTTTTATTTTCATGCCCTAGGGGCCATGCGGAGGCCATACAGCCCCTGGGGCAAAAAAAATGCCTAAGAAACACCCGATTGCGAAATTGGACAAATTTATAGTCAAAATTCATGGAAACGGCCTCCTAAGCACAACTATGAGGTTCTTTTCATGTCAAAATGCATCAAAAATGCAGCTACCCTTCAGATCCAAAAACAAACAACCACTTCAAACCCTCACAAATCTAACCTCAGGAGTCCAAATCAAGCCAAACAAAAGGCAATTCCAACTTTCTCGAAAACTCTAATTCCAACAGTGAGGTTATTTTTGTGCCAAAATTTGCAAAAAAAAAGCCAAGGGAATTTAGATCTAAAGCTTGTAACCCTTGTTAAAGAAAAAAACCTCATAAATCGAGAAGGGGTTTGATGAATCCATGCTCTGATACCATGTTAGAATTGTGAAAAACATGAGCCATATGATCAAACAACGAACAAAGAAACCTTCCACGCAAGAGATCTACAAACAACATGTGCAATATTCCTCGACAAGAAAAAACTACAAAAGCAAGAGACTATCAAAAAGATATGAAAGCTCGAGAGATAATTACAATGAGGGTTGAGTGCTATATAGGAGAAAAACTCTAAAAGTATAAAAGCACTCCTAAGTTTAGCTTAAGTTCATGAGAATAAATTAGACTAATAATTAATTAAAGAGTAATTAATTATTAGCTAATGTATGATTACTCTAACACCCATTTAGGAATGAGATCCCAATCTAAGGCTCAGGATCTCATTCCTAAACAGTTACCTTGAGCTTCACTGTCACTTCATCAGATAGCTTGTTGAAGATGGCTCTATGATGTTGTAGTATGTTCCAACTAAGGATTAGACTACGAACATTCTCACCAAGTCTCTCAATCTGAATAAATTTGTAAACTTTTGAGATAAGCTTGGTGTAGTTATTAGGATGACCATTAAGGGAGGGTATTAAAGTATTATTGTATTATTTAATGGTCATCTTAGCCTTTAGTTAGTCAATAGTTTACTTCCAGTTAATCTAGTCTACTTCAATTAGCTTTTAGTAACTTTTAGTTATTTACTTTTGTTAATGACTATTTCTTTTTAGAAACATTGTCTTGTGTTGTATTATTCAAGGAGCTTTCATCTCTTTTATAAATAATGAATATTGAATATAAATTATCATTTCATGCTGGTAGAGGATCTTCTCTGAGAGATTCTACAATGTTTGAAGCATTAGAATCCCTCCCTTTAGGTGGAGCTGCTAAAAGCTTAGCTCCCAAATCCTTGGTCTTTAGAGGTGTGTTGTCAAGACTCTTGATGGGAGAAGGGAGCAGAAAGGGCCCACCTTCCTCATCAAACAAAACATCCCTACTGAATTTCAAATGGCCAGTAGCCACATCAATCAGGCGATAGGCCTTGTGATTTTCATTGTATCCTATTAGCATCAAATTCTGGCTCTTGCAATCCAGCTTGGTTCTCTTGGATCTAGAATCCAAACATACATAGTCGAACCAAAAAACCTGAGGTGGGTGATTTTTGGTTTCCTCCTAGACCATGCTTCCTCTGGGTCATATTCTTAACGGCCTGTGTGGGAGACCGGTTAAGAAGGTATACTGTAGTATACACTGCCTCAACCCAAAATTTCTTGGGAACATTCTTGTTCTCCAACATACAGTAGGCCATTTTTGTGATGGTATGATTCCTCCACTCAACAACACCATCTTTTTTAGGGGTATAGATTGTGGTAAGTTGGTGTCTAATGTCATGTTTTGTATAGAAGTTAGTGAATTGGTTGGAACAGAACTCACCCCCATTATCTGTCCTAAGAGTGATGATTTGACATCTAGAATCTTTTTCAATTAATGCTTTAAACTTTCAAAATTCATTAAATACTTGTGACTTCTCCTTGAGAAATACACCCACATTTTTTTGCTAAAATCATCAAAAAATAAGAGAAAATACTTGGCACTAGTGATCAATGCAATATTCATTGGTCCATAAACATCTACATGAACCAGTTGTAGAACCTTAGATGCTCTCCAAGACTTTCCATCTAAAAGTGGAGTACAATGTCGCTTCCCTGCTTGGAAAGCTCCACAAACACCGTGTTTCTACTATTGAATCTCAGGTAAGCCTTCTACCAGATTCTCTCAAGTTGGCTAAGAGATGTAGGCAATATTGAGATACCCATACCATTGATAACAAAGAGTGTTGATAAATGAACTCCTCATGACCAGCGCATGCTCCAAAGGATCTCTTGTATCAAGCATTCGATACATACCATGATCCTCAAGCCCAACTACCACAATTTTCTTAGACTTTTTATCAAAAATTTGGCACTTATGGGAACTGAAAATGATGTCCAACTTTGGACTATGTCTCATAATCTGACTCACGGAGAGCAGATTAAGCTTCATGATTGGCACATAGTATACATTGAGAAATATTAAATTTCTCCCACCAAATGTGATCTGGATGTTGCCCTTTCCAACAATTATATACTCTTCGCTACCACCAAAGATGACGAAATCAGAACAAACCATATACTCCATGAACCAATCTCTCATGTTTGTAAAATGTTGAGAGGATCCAAAATCAATGTACCTGCAGATGATGTGACATGATCTAATGGTCGTTTGGCCATTAATGCATAAGAGGTAGACACCTGGTCAGACTGCATAGATGCCATTCCTCCTATTTTCCAAAAGATGAGGTAAAGTATGTGATCAATTGGCACAACTCACGAAAAACATCTAAAAATGAGGTTCAACAAAAAATATTCAAAAAAATCTTTGAATCTTCAAAAACAATTGATTCTAAGCAACACCCATGAACTGCTCTAGTACAAAAAATTTGCAACAAACCCTAGGTCATTGGACACCAGATGAAAAACAGAAGAAATCCCACCAGAAAATTAGAAAAAAGAAATCGTGATTCTAAAACTCGCTAGAAAAAAAGGCCCAAAAAAAATTGAAATATGTAGAAAATCATGTTTTTCAGAAGAGGGAAAAATCATCCACGACTTTTAGAAAAAATTTGCGCCAAGAAAACTACAAAAAAAAACCTTGCATGTCCATGAACACCAGACAGAACGCAAAAAAAATTGCATATTGTTCTTGTTGCCAAAAGAAAGCCCAGACGTAGAATAAAAATATGATTTTGTTTGCAAAAAAGAAACGCAAATTTAAGGAAGAAAATCCACCACAACCCTTTCAAAAGTCACACGAATTTTACAAGAAAATAACCTGCGATTTTTCACTTAGTAATCCGTGATTTTTCTTCACAAAAAGAATAGTGATTTTTTCAGGTAATAGAAACCCTTTGATTTTCTTTAAAAAAATACTTGAAAAAAAACTTTCAAAAAAAAAATTCCCTTCACAAACCCTCGATTTTTATTTTTATTTTAAATCGGCTAAAAAAACTTCTGAAAATTTCCAAAAAATCTTCATTTAATCAACCACGAATTTTTATTGCTCAAAAAATTCACGAAAAAGAGCCTACACTCTGATACCATGAAATGATAATTTATATTCAATATTCATTATTTACAAAGGAGATGAAAGCTCCTTAAATAATACAATAAAGGACGATGTTTCTAAAAAGAAACAGTCATTAATAAAAGTAAATAATTGAAAGTTACTAACAGCTAACTAAAGCAGACTAGATAAACTGAAAGTAAACTACTAATTAACTAAAGGCTAAGATGACCATTAATTAATACAATAATACTTTAATAAAAATGGGTACATGTTCCTTTTGGCATTTTTTTTCCAAAAATTCCCCTCTTTGTGGACCCAACTTCTTGCACTTACCCCAATATTGAATTCATATATTATTATTTGATTATTGGATGTTACCCCCTCAAAGTGATCTGTTATATTTTTTACTTTTATAAATATTTCAAAGAAATATCATAACATATCAAATAGACAATTCCTATCAAATATCAATCTCGTGAAAATATTTTGTTGAGTCAATAAAATTTTAGTTATTTAGATTATTTCATTTTATTTCACTATGAATTAAGCTTGAGTGTTTCATTTTTCTACAAGGTTAAATAATCCTTAACTAGAGCCTCCAACATTGATTAAATTGATTATCTACTTCAACCTAATGATTATTCTATTTGTTACCATTGAACAAGTGGTTTGGGTAGGATATTGGAAATAGGGCTTTGTAGATTCATATTTGCTAGATGCACAAGACAATTGAGAGGGAGGTGAATTAGTTGTATACTTTTAAACCATCAAAAACCCTCATTAACATTTAGATTTGTATTAGCCCTTAAACCCTTAATGTGCATTAACAAAATGTAAACATGTAAAGTAGTAATGTAAACACATCAAACACATAAGAACACCAAATTTACGTGGAAAACCAAAGAAGGGAAAAAACACATTGAGGATTAGCTCACTACTATATGAAATGCAACACCGAGTACAATAAGGCTCACTTCCAAGGGCTCACTGCCTAGAAAGATAAAAAAAGGCTCACTATCGGAGGCTCACTACCAAAGGACTCACTATCTAGAAGAAAGAAGAATAGAAGAAGGGGTGGCTCACTACCAATGCATCTCTCATATGTTGAAGGTATAGTTCCACTGAAGCACAAATAACTCATCAAACAGAGTGAAATGTAGACACCTTTTACTCATTGCATTAGTAAGTCATAAGAATTAAGGCTCGCACTCAGATCAACACACTTGATCACTTTTGCATCTTTTGCATTACACACTCTATGCTCTTAATCCACACAACAATTCTTCTTGCATATATACCCTCTACAACCTAAAACAATCTCAATTAGGTTGGCCTTAAGGAAACGTATAGACCTCAACCATGCAACATTAAATACTTTGGCACCAAACACTTCCACAATATAAAGAAGTGAAGCTAAACCACATCACTACTTAATTGGGACCCAAATCTACATAAACACACTTCTCAACACTTCCTCGAACATAAATTATCCTCCACAATTAGCACTAGCACACTAGGTAGGCCAAACCTGTACAAACACTAACAAGTGACAACAAACACACCTCTCAATGTCCAGAAACATCTCATGGACCAAACAACACTCCACAAAATTTATACATCTCATAATATTCCAGCATCTTCAGAATATATTGCACAACTACTGCAACTACTTGACACTCAAGAACACCTTCATTTTGTGCAACCAGACATACTAGCACAAAAATCCAATACACCAAACAATTTTTTCAAACACAACAGCACCTGAAACTTCAAGGTAAGGTAGATATAGTCAATATAAGCACATTCCCAAATCAGCAACACTAGAGCTTTCACTACGGAGAAATGTAGAGCAATCTCATTTCTCTCAAACACCCTGTTTCACCAGAAAAAACATACTATCTAACACATCTTAGACTATAGTACAATCTAGAACCTAAAACTCTAAATATAATACCTCTGATCATCGTGTCCAAACTACATGAGCATATCTTCAATCATGAAGAAATGCATAGCAGAACGTAGAACAGCACTTTGTCACACTAAACTCTCTTTTATTCAAATTTTCTCATAAGCACTTGGAAACCAAGTGAACTAACTTCATCAGCAACATTACTAACATCTTTGCAATACATCTACATTATTTGCAACATGCAACACTTTCCAAATACAACAATCTTTTCCCCACATACAAGTCAAACCAACAACCTCTACAACTATACTGAAGTAGGACATCAATGACAACACCAACAATATTGTGTTGACATTAATACCAACAACTCCAAATTTCCAACAACTCCAATGCTAAGGGTTGACATCATCAACACCAACAGCATTCCAACACTCTCTTCATACAAGGGGTTGACATCAATGGCAACACCCAAGCAACTCACAAACAACTCAAGCTTCCAACACCTCCAAACTTTCAACAATATTAAATTGTTTATTTGAATCAATAGTGATGCTTATTTTGCTCCAAGATGATCCAATTTTCCCTCAAGGTCAAATCTCTAATAATTTAGACAGGAAGTCATAAATCTGATGCTTTGATACCATGTTGGAGTTGATAGTGAATCCCAAAGCTCCCAAAAATCACTTGTAACCAAAACACCTATCACAAACGAAAGATCAAAGCAACTGATTTAATGTGCAACCAAGAGAATTATTTGACCTAGCATGGTACTAATGGTATGGATAAAGTGTTTATCATAAATAAATTTGTGAATTTTTATTGGGATGGAGATCCAGATAGCCTAAGGTCAACTAGTAGTTATTCCTTTATTTTATTTTATGTAGTTAAATAGATGAGCAAGTAATTAGAAATAGTTGTGATATCCTCAACTGAAGTAGAATATATTCTACAACATATTATTTTAAATAAGTAGAGTGGTTAAATAAATTATATGATAATATAGGTTTGAATAATCATACAATGTTGAATTGTGATTGACAGAGTTTAACTTTTCTAGCAAGAAATTCTATTTACTATGTTAAAACTAAGCATATTGATGTGCAATGTCATTTTATATGGAAGCTAGTTGAAACCAAGAAAGTTCAAATGGAGAAAATTAACACTCAATTAAATGATTTTTATCCTTCGACAAAACTTGTAAGTGATTGCAAGTTACATTGTGTAGGTATGAGATAGGTTTTTCCCGTTCCCATATGTGAGGTTAATTTATTGGATTGAATATTGCTCTCTCCTACAATAAATAGCAAGTGGGATAATTTTGGGACTTGGTACATATGTTATTCACATGTGAATATTTATTGAAGAAATGTTTTATCTACATATTGGTAAGTGGTTATAGAAATCAGAGTGGTTTGTTGTGAATTTTAGATGTTTTTATTATATGGGTAAAATAGGTTTTGAAGGGTCCCTAAAACATTTTACAATAAATTTCAACTAGCACAAAATATGAATAATAGATAAATTGTAGCCAAGCTACAACACACCATTAAAATGGGACATCAAACCAAAAAACATCAAAATTCTAGTAGAATAATAGCTAACCTGCACCACAAGACTAAAAACCATATATAACACAACAAAAGCCCAACAATAGCAAACAACCAAAACCTATGCAATTCCTAACACCTTCCTTGCAATCCTCACACCCTTAAATTAGGGGTGGGAATTTGAAATAGATTTAGGAAGACCTCTCTTCTTTGAATAAATATCCAAGATACATATATTTCAAACTTAACAAATTGTGGAGAAAGAAGGGCATCCCCCACCACCACTACATCCTAGGATACCTCATGTGATTAGGAAAAAGATATATTTAGGGAATTTGAATGCAACAAAAAATCCACCAATTGTTCAATGAAAGAGTCCCTACATAGCTCACTTGGGTAATGATACTAGATAGTGTAGGAGAATCCTACACTAGTTCTATAGAAGTCCTTTCATGGGTCGAAAAAATAGGTAAAGCCACATCATCCCTAGGGGAAGCTACCAAAGGAGTATCATCAATAACCATAACATGATTCAAGAACAAGGAAAGAACCTTGTCCTCCAAAGTGGAAGGAACAATAGGTAAAACCATAATAAAATGATTGGGGAGGGAATTGCACCACCAAGTAGCAAGTCTCGTAATCCTACATTGAGGACAAGGATAGTCAAAAACAAGATTTATAATAGAAAAACATCGTCTACAGTAGAATGGTAGACTCACGTTATCAAGTGGATAAATAAACTTCCTATTCTCAGCCATCAATATTATCTCTCCATGAAAAGGCTTGGATATTTCAATATCCACCAAAATACAAGAACAGATGGAGTGCCTAATGTTAGACATGGTTGAATCCACCTTCAAAAAATAATAAAATCATTGCCAATATCTTCAAAGAAATTATCTTCCAAAATTGGAGAGGGGGGTAAGGAAACCTTACTCAAAAATTCACCACACTAATAGATTCAACCAAAGGGTTGAAATAATGAAACCACAACTTGAGAGAGGAGTACTCACCCCACAACCACAACTGGCCATTCAACACCACCTACATATCCTTTGGAGAAGAAAATATTGTGATAAAGAAACCCCTAGCACAAGGAAATATCTCAATAGCATCCTTGGTGAGAGGCTTCAATGAACCCAAACCCTAATTATGAAAATTTGAAAGAGAAGGCCACACACCCTATAATCCATAGATTAAGCTTTGGTGAGTGTAAAAAATTTCATTTTCAACCACCTCTTTCCCAAAAACCATAACTAGGGGAACTTGATAAAAAGGGAGGGGGTGAGCCTTTCCATATAGAGAAAGGAAAGAACCAAAAGTTTTAGATGTTGGAGTACAATATGTGTGTATATTTACATGTGTTGATATTTTGGAAACAACCACAAGTCATTTGGAGAACTCGCTATTACATACTAAATTTAGTGTTATTGGATGCATGAACAAAAATGCAAGTGCACTTGCAATAAGGATGGATATCATGCAACATAATCTAAGGCATAGTGATGCTCAAGAGGATGTTCAAAGGTAATGAAACTAACTAGAAATGGTCAAATATTTATATAGCTACCACAAGCTTGCAGTTAGAAATAGTGGCAATACATGACATGTACACATCAACGGTGTTTTATAAGCAACTATTAATTTTTACTAGTAGAAATAGCTACGTATACATGGTGATTACCTATGTGGAGACATCATGTTTGATTATATGTGCAACATGTTGATGTCATGGTATAGCTAAGATAAAGTTGTGTGATTCTTTGTATTCCATGAGTTGGTTGAACAATTAGACAATTGGTATTTCATGATGATCCATATATGTATATTATAATGTGAATTTTCCAAGGTTATACTTTTGGATAGAAAATTGGGTTGTGATAAATGATAAACATTGGAAGTTTGATTGTAGAAGGGTATGTTGTAATACTATAGATTGAGACTCTACAAGAGACATGTTGTATTGAATCTTTGGATTTTAGATATAATGATGAATATCTTTTAGTTGTGGGTTTTTCTCCTATAAGGGTTTTTCCATATAAGCATTGATGTCTCATGAAATCTTGTATTTGCATAATGTTTCATTTATTTCTACTACTATTGTTAGATAACTTAGTTAATAATATTTGCTATTTTTTATCACACAACCTTAAGCTTCTTTATATGTGTATATTAGTAATTTATAATAAGGGTACATAATCCCCAACAAAGGATAGAATGTATAGGAGTTTACCTATGATTTCTAGAAGAGGGCTATACAGCCAGTTGGAGATGTCATGGAAAAGGATGTGTTGATGAAATGTATAGGTGGGTTGTTCAAACATCTAAAAATACCGGTACCTGTGGAAAAACCTAAAGATCTTGATGAGGCATGTTCTCAAGTCCATTATGTGCAATGCACCAACAACCTTCATGTGTATTATGAATAAAGTATTGAGGCCATCCAATGAATTTTATGTTATTATTTATCTAGATGATGATATTTTAGCTTTTAATAGGTCATACGAAGAATATTTAGTTCATTTGGAAAATGTGTTTAATAGTTTAAAGGAGAATAATATGTTGAATGGTAAGTGGAAATATGCCAAAATATTACTAATGTATGTTGATCACATGGTGGGTGATAAACAAATAAGAAATGATCCATCCAAGGTCGAACTGATAGGTGATTGGTTAAAGCCCACTACTATGAGTGATAGATAGAGCTTTGTAGGTGTAGCTCAATACCTCCATAATTTTATAAGAGATTTTTCTTATATTGTTTTCCCCACGCATGAAGTTACAAGAAAAGGAAAGAAACTTCATTAGAGTAAAAGATGGCAATGAGGTTTTGAAAAGATGAAAAAGAAAATTAGTACAATGTTATTTCTTTATTTTCCAAATTTACAAGTTATATTTGAGGTAGAGACGAATGCAGGTGATTATTCTATGGGATTGTTTGTTATCATTCAAAGACATTTAGAGGGCCAATTTTGAATTGCAACACTAATTATATAGAATTGTATCCCTTGTTTATTGAATAAAGAAGTAAGAGAATTATGTCATAGGGAAAGATACCATGGTGCACACCAATCATAGACCTTTATATTACTTGCAAGCACAAGCAAAGTTGTTGTAGTCCAAGGATTATAAATAGAATGGGGTTTCTTTGACAGTTCCATCTTATGGTCAAATACAAACATAGTGTAACCAACAAGGTGGTTTATATGTTGTCTTGACCATCTCGTTTATCTTTGGCAAGTAGCTTATCCAAGGTAGCCTTTTAGTGATGAAGAATATGTACAAGATTATATAAAAGATGCATATTTTAGTGAGATACATCATACTATAAGCAACCAGAAACAATTTGGGTCTAAGCCTCATCAAGACTACTACCTTTAAGAAAGACTCTTGTATAAATAAAGTAAATGTTGCATACATAAGGAGAATAGGCTTTTGTTGATGTGGGAGGCACATACATCATGGATAGATAACATGTTTGGGTTAACGAAATTATAAATAGTCTCCAACACCGTTTATATTGGTCTGTGTTTAATAATTAATATTACTAATTTTGCATGAATTTGTCAATTATGTATTGTAACACCAATAATCAAAAATTCCTAGGAAAACATCTCCATTTTCTTTGTTGGAGGTCTTCCTAAAAAAAGGGTAATGATTATATTTGTGTGGCTTTAGATCATTTTGGCAAAATATGTGTGTTGATTTCTTCTAAGAAGACAATGAATGGAGGTGATGTAGCTGAATTCTTTTTCAATCACATTTTGATGCATTTTGGTATTATTGAGGTCATTTCAAAAAGAGATTCTATATTTTTGAATAAAGTTTGGTGCATATGTGGGAATGGATGGACACATAGCATAAACAAACCAACATGTTTCATCCTTAAATAGATGGACAAATTAAAATTATGAACAAAATCTTGGTATAGCTATTAGGAGTGCATACTTATAAGTCCCTAAGAGCTAGGATGAAAATTTAGTGTACATTCAACATTTTTAGAATATTCATTCTTCATTAAATCTTTCACCTTTTAAAGCATGTTTTAATTTTTCGTTACCAAGCACACTTGATATTTGTTTTGGATAGTCTAGTAAGGGGTTAGCAAATGGGGACTCCTAGGTTAATAGACATCACAATTTAATGAAGAACATGAGGCATTTATCTCTAGGTATAAGAGAAGCTAAAAATCTCTTAGGTCAAGTACAAGAAATGGCATGACTAGCACCAAACAAAGAATAAATTTTAGGTGGTTAATATGGTTTGGATGTACTTGGGTGAGGAGATACAATAAATGCCTTCTCATATGCTTAATATTTTATGGTATGGTCTGGTCTAGCTCATAAAGTAGGTTAAATAAAAAAATAGTTAAAAATTCTTGAGTATATGAAGATACTTTGTCATTAATGTTGGTTGCTTACATTTGTTTGATCCTTCCATGTTAGATGAAGAACCAAGGGATGTCATTCTTCCTTCCTTGGATGATTTTGCACCTAAGGAGATGGATGAATTGGAGGAGGATGTTATTCTTGACAAGAGTAGGCTAGGAGATTGAGACATGAGTAATTAGTGAGAAAAGGTAGTTTCCAATAAGGCTAAGTGGATGTCTTGTGAAGAAATGGGTATGTATCCACATTTGATTGTGTCTTGAGACTCTTGGGGACTAAAAGCCCCTAGTTAGGGAGGCATGATCCAAAACCAAGTTGAGTGGTTTAGATTAGGATGGTTCTAAGTTGAACACACATCAGTTAAGCAATATTGAAGTATATAAATATATTTCTTGCTAGAATGAATCTATGCTAGTTTTGGGATTAGAAGATAACATGTGGGAATTCTTAGTGATAGTTTATAACATTACCATAATGTTCATGGAGGTATTGAATTATCATTACTTATTTTATGGAATTTTGGGCATTAATATATTGTTGGCAATTTTAGTCATTGATGATGTGTTAGTTAAGATGGACGATGTTGTTGAAGTGTATGTGGTAGCTGTCAAAGTGCTACTGAAGATTATTCTTTGGGTGAAAAATTTGACAATAGTTGCTAAAATGATATTTAAGTAAATGAAGTGATATATCCATTATTTATGAATTTCATTATTTTGAATTTTACAAAACTCTCATAAAACATAATAAATTGTGTAAGGTTCAAAAATAATTTGCTTAGATATATATTATGGTTAAAAATAATAATTTCTTATGTAGTAAAATTGTTGAAATTGTATTTTAAAATATTTATCTAAAGTTTAAACAATGTTTTTATTATTTTAAACAATTTTAAAAAATTTAAATGATAAACTTAAAATTTTAAGTTTTAAAAGATTAACTTAGAATTTTTTAAAATTACAACATTTTGTTATTTGAAATGATCAAAACCAACTAACCTTCAACCATAAGCATCACAATTTTTTATTATTTATTTTTTTCCTATAGATTTTATTAGATATTGATTTTCTTGGAAAGGCAATTTAGTTATTTTCTCATAAGCCTTTTAAAATTTAAAATGGCATCAAAACAATAAATATAACTTGGTGCTTTCATATAACTAGGCATTATGATCAAGAGATTGTCAATCTAAATGGAATGAATAGAAGTTGTGGTATTGAATGGGGCATTATGATCAAGAGATTGTCAATCTAAATGGAATGAATTGAAGTTGTGGTATTGAATTATCGGTATTGAATTATTGGTATTGAATGATTGTTAGCACTTGTTAGGCTTCAACTATGTAGACCCATAAAGGTAAGATGATCAAAAACAAAATAATGATTTTATCATATGGATTAGACTATTAAATTCTAAAGACAATATTCTTGCATGCAACCCATGTCACTTAAGTAACAAGCATGTCAATACCAAGTTCCATTAAGTTCACATGCATAGACTTTTAAGCTTAGGTGGTCAAATACAAAAAAGGTGTTTTTCTAACACAAGATTTGAATGTAAGGATAATATTAGGTAACCATTACGAATTAATAAATGAAATCTTTACCATTTATCTAAAATATTTTTTTACAGTCAAATTTTCTAGCAATAAAAATGGCCCATAATTTCTAATGTACCTAAGAATATGGTATTATGGTGCATTATATAGTATTAAATAAAGGTGGTAGTAATAAATAAAGGTGTGGGTGCATATATTTTCCAAGTCATCCCACTAATTAACTCAGATTAAAGTATTTATCTCACATGCATGGGATAGTAGTTATCTTTAGCAAAACTATGTAGTGTAAGAGCTTGCCAGGTGTAATGCATCAATCTTGAATTTTGTATTGAAATTTATGTTCCAAAGGAGGTTGCTCCCTTGAAGAAGCCAAAAATATTTGATAGTGTTATTTGGCTATTTGAGTACAATATTACTCGTGTTTTCATCTACAACATATATTTTCTATATTTCAATTATTAAGCTAATTCTTTGTAGTAAAATTCATAGCATCTAATATTAGAGCTCTATCTAAGGCAAACTGGGAGAATTATTTTGTAAATTAGTTTTAGAGCAAAAATATTGCATGAATTTACATGTGATTGTTGAAAATTTGCAAGTGATTACATGTTATAACAAAAGACTTGCATTTGGTTGTTCACATGCAATTGCATGGCATAACAAAAAGCTTGCATGAGGTTACATTTGGCTATAGAAGATTTGTATGTGATTGCATATTATAACAAAAAACTTACATGAGGTTGCATGTGGTAGAAACTTTGCATGTGATTGTCGACTATAAAGCAATATGTATATGTGGTTGTAGAATTTCCTTTTTGAACCCTAATTTCATGGCAATTCCTAAGTGTGGTCTACATAAAATTGTGGAATTAATGAAGGCAGCTATGGAGGAAACAAATCCATTTAAACATAGCTTTCATAAATTTAAGAGTGCTTTGGTTGGAGAATTTCTTAATTAAGAAATAAATAATTGGATAGATTTGGAGAATAATTGCATAAAGTAGTATGAAGATTTCTTTTGGTTGGATGAAAGTAATTTATTTGAAATTTTCTTCAAATAAATTCTTCTACATATTGAAGAAAATTATTAAGGTTTGATAATTTTCTTCTCATAATAGATGATTTTTTTTGCTCGAGTCATGCATAGAACTATATGATTCTCTTAAGCATCAACATCAACTAAGAATGCATGAATTGATTGTGTTCATCATAGTGAAATATTATCAAAACCTTCAACTATTCAAATTGCTAAACATGTTCATATCCAAGTAAAGAAAAAAGAAGCATAATAAGAAGAAAATGTATGGATGGATTTCAATTTAGTCCTCAAACTCTAGAGAACGTATTTTATTATGAAATGTAAATAAACTATTTTATATGGTATTGTGATGTATTAAGTAATACTAAATAAAGATATGGATGCACATTTTGTAAGTCATCCCACTTATTAATTAGAATAAAAGTATTTATCCCGCATGCATGAGATAGTGGTATTTGTCTTAAGCAAGACTTTTTGGACCTACCAAGTACAAGGCATCAATCTTGAACTTTATAATTGGAGTTTATGGTATAAAGGAGGTTACCCCCTCAAAAAGACCATACTGTGATTTAACTATTTGAAAACAATATAATTCATGTATGCCACTCTACAACATACGTTTTCTATATTTCAATTATTTGGCTAGTCTTTTATAAAAAGATTCAAACATAATTTCATGAAGTGGTATTTCTCCTTATTCCATTTTGCATGTTACTATGTCTTTTCCATTATTTATTTCCTCAAATCTGCAGGTTACTTCTCAAGCAACTCAAATGCTTACTTTTCAATGATAGCCACCCTCAAGAAGTACCGGAATAAATAAGTTTTGTAATACAGTTAACCAAATATAGATAAAAGGATTGGCTTTGATCAGTGGATATAAAATTAAATTGTAGCTATTCATCATGTCACCTTGTTATCTTGATACATAATTAAGCTACATAGACAGCCTCGTAAGTTTTCCTAAGTCTGAAAATTGTCTTATTCGATGAAGTTGAAGACTTCAAAAAAATCATTTAAGGGGCAAAAATATGTGTATACCCCACTGCCATTCTATGACTCTATTTGCCAGTAACAAGGAAGCTGGAACTTTCATAAGAAATGGTATAAAAACTTTAAAAATCTCCATTTACAATCAGCAAAATCTATGTCTTTTACTTCATATTCAAATATGACCATCCTTCTCGACTATCTTATTGTGATCCAATCATATTCCAAATCCGCCACACACAGACCGCACATATAAATTCAATTGTCTCAACAAACACAATAGATATCTCATATCACTAACCAAACCAAATACCTCCCGCTTAATTAAACTTGGCATTTCGAACTGCAGCCATGGAGCATTACCAATAGAAGGAAAAAATAGCAGCAAAAAAAGGCTTTTACATATCTGTTCCCAATTCAAATTAAAAAGACTGTTCCAGGTGGGCAGCAAAAGAACCTTCGAACAAAGAAAAAATGAAAGCAGCGACATTTTTCTCAAATTATCTTCATCACGGTTCAAGCGTCTACTAACTGGTCCAACAGCTCAAATCTTCAGGAGGCAGGGCTGAATTTCAAATTTTCCAAAACTAACTCTGACAACATGTTGGGCTTATAATAGATCGTATGAAAATAAATATCAAATGCTTATATGATGAACATGCAAGAGAAAAATGGGGGAACACTGACTTTAAACACTCGTCGAGCTCTTTTAGTCCGACCTCTTAATGTAATGTACACACGATCATATGGTACATGATTGCCCTTTAAATTTCTTCCGCAAAACATTTAACTCTTGCATTTATCCTTTGCTCAAATTTTCTTTATGTTTCAACTTGCTTATTTCATTATTTTGGGATGTAAGATGACATTTATTGCATAAAGGAAATCACCAAAATATGACCCATTTAATCTCCAGACAAGAGCTCATCTAGTTCTTGAACAAACTCATCAGCAACTCCGTTCATATGTGTATCATCTAGCCCATTTTCTACATAAAACGACTGTCGTTGTTGATTCCAAATCTCAGCAATCCTCTCTAGATCCTCTCCAACTTTTGCTCCGTTTTCTTTTGCAACATCTAATAGTTCATCTACACCTTGCATGGCACTAGTCTCTGTTGAATTACAAACATCATTTTTAAATCATGTTAAATGTTTCACACAAAACTAAGCACAATAGACTTTTTACTTTCCAAATAAACTTCAAAATGGCTTCTTGTCTAAAAAGCAACAATTGTTTTGGAAGTATACCTTGAATAACTGATTCTTTCGCCTTTGAGTACTCAGAAGCAAGTTTCCTAAGTTCATCAAGTCTTAGATCCATCCCCTGCCATTGCAAACATACATCCTAAGGTTCATCACAAATAGTTCAATATTTTCTGCTGGAAAAGACCCAATTCTTGCACAAATTTCAGGCTCCTGCCTAATTAACAAATTTTTTTTTTTACTTTGCTTAAAAACTACTGTTCCTTTATGTTCAAACTTGGCTTAAACTAATGCCAAGAGGCATATTTAACAGGTTATAAATGTCCACAAGCTTATAATTCTTCTTCCATAACTTTATATAATATAAATGTATAACTATGAAAATTTTCTTAAGCAATCTTTGACAGCAGTCAGGAAATCTGATGGCACTTACAAGGTTCATGTGAACATGGTTTTGTATTGGAAGATTTGCTAACAGCCTGATTTCCAAAAAGACAGATCAATCAGCAATTTCCCCATTTAAGAGCACAGGAAATAGATATGCAGTTAATTACAAAAAAAAGCTGCTCCTTTAGTTACTTCTCAGAGGCAACTTGGAGATGTGCATGTTGCTGTTTTGCCATAGCATTAACTGTTTTAAAAACCAATTCCTCATCAACTTCAACAAAACCAAAAAGAAACATGTTTTTGGTCAGCATCATCTTTATTGTGGCAATAGCAACTCCAACACCATTCTGCTTTGCATCAATCACGAGTAAATTTAGCTTCTCCAAGTCCTCTGTATTTAGAAAAATCCATAATCAAACACTGCCATTAGATCAGAACAAGAGAAGAAAAATACAGGTATTAAAACAGCTACAGAAGCTAAAAATTTATAGTACAAAACTCTCTTCAAACTGTAGCTAGATAATTTATCAATTTTGACTATACAGAATCAATTTTTTAAATCCAAATTAAAAACACAGACTTCAATTATGAGCATACTCAGAGATAAATAAATTTTGAATGGTCGTTCGAACAGTTGTGTTTCATAGAGACAATATAAGGTATATAATCCTGCTAGTCTCTTTGAAAGTGATCCTCCAGAAACCATATGACCTGTGTACATTAGTTTCTGTCACTAATCAGTGGGTCTATAACAATGCTTCAAAACTTGTAAAACAGATATAAACAGCATTTCAAAATAAAGGGAATGACACCGATATAATAGAGAAATGTCTAAAGCAAAGCCCATAAAAAAAATCCAGAGACATATAATAGAGAAATGTCTAAAGTAAAGATAATGAATGGCTGCTTACTAATAGCGCGGTCATATAATGTCTGCATGAAGAATGCTGAATCCTTATCAGTGGGCCTTGCCTCGTGGATGAAAGAAAATTTTCTGTTGCGCCAAATAATTTTCATTTGTGCTAGAGTTGTTGCTTCAATCTACAATCCAACAAGACTTCTGGTTTATAACATCTAAATATATGATAATCAAGTTTTTGTCAAAAATAAACTGGAATAGACCATAGCGAAAATTCCATCCAAGGATATTAAAAGCACCTCTGTAAATTCAGCCACAAGCTCATCAATATCCAACTTAAAAGGAGTCATATCCATGGCCAAAGTGATGAGTTGCTGCTTATCTGATAAAACAAAATATTATGTCAAAATATGCTACCTGAAACCACCTTGAACTAGCTACCAATGTCAAATAATTTCTTGATGAAAAGCACACACAAGTCAGACCAAAATGAAAGGAAGAAGAAATTATGTTAATGTCTAGAGAAGACCAAATTAGGTCAGTAGGAATTAAAAAGATAGCCAATTACAATATGGAAGAATTAATATAAGACCTTAGGCTATGGATGTAACCAAAACCATAGTTTAAAAAACTTTCAAGTACTTGCAGGAATCATGAGCACCCACCTAGAAAAACCCAAGCCAAGTAATCACAAGCAAGACTCAGTGCTTAGTTTTCAGTACAAATCAAAACAGGGTTTTCATATGCCAAAAAGTCGTAAATACTCACCTAAATTGTGTTTTTCAAAAACCTCACCTAGGGATAAAGTGCAAAAACATGATGTGAAATTTGTTTTTTCTACTCCTATGAAAGAATGCATCAATGGACAACTAGGGTAATGGCTAGGGTGTGATTTCAGACTGCTACCTGTTGATGTTCATACCAGTGTCGGTCCTGACTTTCAGCCGATATACATTATCATACTTGAATAAATTAGATGATAGTCTTCGACTATCTAATTTATATATGGCAAATTAATGAAGAGGCACGTATTCTTGAGAAGATGAAATTTACTTGAGGCCGACTTCATTTGTTAAGATTATGATTGTTTATTATGGCCGACTTCCTTGAAGAAAACATAATTTATTAATGCCGACTTCTTGCATTTAAAAGTGACGAATTTTGGTTAGAGGCCGACATGATAATTAGAAGAGGTGCGTCTCTTCTAATCTGTTGTATATATCCTCATTGATTCGTTCACTTCAAGATCATTCATTCGGTCTTTATTCTTCATAGTCGAGTTCAGTTCAAGAGCAGAAGGTTGTGTTATTAGTTCCAGATTGCTTATTGTTCAAGTGCGAGTTCTTCAAGGCAGTTTGATATCTCTTGAGGCTGTATCTTGTATCAGCGATTTGTTATTCTGTGTTGACTGTGTTGCATTCTTCTTTGGTGCGCACATTTGGCCTCCATATTGGCTCATTGTAAAAGGAGACTTCCTTGTTGAAATTCAATATATAAGAGCTATATTGTTGCTGGGTTTTTCTCCCTCAAGTGGAGCGTTTTCCCAGGGTATCTGCTGTGTACTGTGTCTGATTTTAAATTAATTTTCTGTGCACTTAATCTGATCACTAAATTTAACATGGTATCAGAGCGGGTTTGAAGAAGATCTTGATCAGATTGGTCTAAGAATCGCATCTTCAATGATGGTCGGGTTGTCATGTCTTTATGTTGTTCAGACTCCTATTCACGGGAAGGACCTTCTTCTTTGTGAATCCCTGTATGCCCAGATCTATCAGCAGATATATGAGATATCATTCTTTCTTGTCTGGCATTTCATTTGTGAACGACAATCTTTATTTATCTTTCCCATGAAGGTTCGGCGTATATTATATCCGACTGGTTGAAATAGATTTGGGATCAATATAATCTTCGTAAATGGTTGGCATTCAAGATATTCTGGAATCATGCCATCCGTCAGAGTGTGGTGACCTCGTATACATATTCACATGGAACGGCCGCAAGTTGTTATTAATTTGAGATGTCTCAGGGACACATGACTGAAGGCTTCGGGACCGAGTAGAGTGTCCTCTGACCGACATTTTGCTGGGGTTAGCCATCTGTATCTGTAGAGCCAGCCACACGCAAAAAGACAAGCTGCGACAAGAGCACAAAGCGATGCATGGTGTTCGATCATTACTTCATCGTGTTTATCCACAAACAATTTCAAGTGAGCCGTGTGATGCGATCAAGGGAGTAGGCGATCTCACCTTCCGGCTCTGGTTTGAAGTGACCTCAAAGTCATTCGTGAGATTGGTGCAGGCTTTAGGAGACATTGGTTTTGTGCGACGCCACTGCTAAGGGCGGAGCATATCGCACTATTGAGATCTAATACTCTCTGGGGTGTGCGTGCTTACCAATGTTTGTTGGTGGATATAGTAATCTACTGTTGGCTTATTCAATATATATCTCTGCCTGAAACATCTAGTGGAGACCACGTTTTGAGAAGGAACTTCTGCCTATGTGAGATATATGAGAAGCAACTGTTGTTTTTTTTTTTTTTTGGCATTCAGGAATAAAATTAATACAGATCTCAGGAAAAGTGCAGACCGGAAAAAGAAGAGTCTGTTTTCGTCAAGATAAGTATTATTTTTGTTTATTCTTCTGAAATCTAGGGTAAAATTTCAGTTTACTAAGTTATGCATTTTTTTTTGACATTGGTTATTTGGATCATGTGTATTTAATAAAGAGATATCGTGGTTTCTCTTGATTTAACATAAGATCCTTTGGAGATTTAATCTATTCATGGTAGTTGCGAAGATTTCTGAGTGTGACTCAGAAATGGAAGCTGCGATTTCTATGGTGATTAGTTGGCCACATTGATATCATTCTCTAATGCATGAACTGTGATAGAACCTTGAGCTCTTGGAGAGAGTTGGTTTTGCATGCTAACTGCATAATGCATTCAAGAAATCTGAGTTGTGCAGATCTGATAAAGTTTATGAGTGATGATCTTATCCATCTCTAAGTCTTTGAGTGTTGCTAGTAAGCGAGTTGCATCTGTTTTATAATCTGGTGGATTGCAGCTGGAAACGAAGTGCATCATAAATTTGAACGGTCAAAGACCATGTTCAAATTTAAAAGGGCCTGTGTTCAAGCCGTGAAGGTTGTGTACTAATCTGAGCGCAAGAGCAGCGTATCTTACTATGTCCAGTATTTGCACTCATCAAAATAAATAAAGAGATAAGTATTTTTGTTTATACTCTTAAAACTGAGATGTATTTCAGTTTGCTGAGTTGTGTAAATTTGACATCATTTGTTTGGATTGCGTGTGACCAATAAATGGTGATCATTGGGATAAGATTCTTTAGAGTTAACAATTATTCATTACAAGTTGTTTCATGCTAATTTCTGAGTGACTCTGAAATAAAAGAACAAAAATTACGATTATGATTGATTTTCTATATGCATGAATTGTGATAGAGCCTCGATTCTTTGAGAAGTCTGGTTCTATATGCTGACTACGTAATGAAATCTGTGTAGATTGTCTTTTGTTATGTTGAGATTAGCTCTTACGAGAACAGTAAGAAAGACAACAATGAAGATGAATGATGAATTAATTATCTAGGATTAATTAAGGAGATCCTGATTTCAATGAGATAAGTATTGCATGGTTAAAAAAAATGTTCATGAATTTGTTATGTAGTTATTAATTCATGCTATAAACATTGAGATAGTCAACCATGTATGCTTCTGCAATGGTACTTCTCTTTGAGATAGTTGAGTTCCATGAACTATTAGTAATCTCTTCTTAATGCTTTCAGGACGGACCAAGAAGCGAAAGAGATTGCTTTCAAGAAGAGCTTGATGCATCTTGTAGGTTGAAGAATGGAGACACATCTTGTAGCCATGGGACCGAGTGGATGGCTGAAGACATCTCTTCGAAGAGGAAGAGTTAACCTTCAGAGGGAGTTCTATGACTCGCTGAGAATAAGTAAGGGTTGCAGTGTTGCAGGCCAGATGCTAAATCCTTGAAGTACCTCTTCAGCAGTTGAGATAATAATTGCTCAAGTCAGTCAACCTGGATTTAACATTGGTAGCTCCACAAACCTATTCAGAAATAGAGTGTTCTGGGATGAGGTCAAAGAGGACAGCCCTATATCTCTACAGAGGTGTATGCTGGAATCCATTTCTCTAAGGCAAGTGTTGCAGGCAATCTTAGACGATGAGGTCAGAAGGTTGATGCAAGTACTTAAAGATTTAGAGGGAGCCTACTGAACCTAAAGAAGATGGTTGTGTTACCGACCGGAAGAGCACCTCTAGATGTTGTTTGAGTTGAGGTCTGCGATGACTTCCTGGTGTAGCAGGAAGCAGTCTTCAGTGGCATTGAGTACAGCAGAGGCCAAGTTTATTGCAGCTTGTGTGGCAGCTCGAGAAGCAGTGTGGCTTCGTAAGCTCCTTGCAGGATTGTCTAGACAATCAATGGAGCCTACTATCATTTATTGTGATAATCAGTATCAGTGATCCTTGATAATGAGTTCTTCTTTGAGAGAAGTTCGAGGTGAAATCCCTTGATAATGAGTTCTTCTTTGAGAGAAGTTCGAGGTGAAATCCCTTGTTAATGCATTTTCCTCTGAGATGGAGGAATTTGAGGTGCAAGCCCTTGTTAATGCATTTCTCTTTGAGATTTGAGGTGCAAGCCCTTGTTAATGCATTTCTCTTTGAGATTTGAGGTGAAAGCCCTTGTTTCCACCCTCTGAGAGAGTCATGGTGGATTTCAAGTGTGTGACTCCATGACATATTTTGTACTTGTGTTTCACCCTCTGAGAGAGTCATGGTGAAAGTCACATTGAGGTGACAACATCACGCAAGTGATGAACACTTGTACTTACCATAGTATGGTTGTAGCCATTATGGTTGATATCGTGTTGAGGCGATATCTAATATCACGATGAGGTGATATTCTTCCTTTCACATTTGGTTGCAGCCAATGTGGTAGACATCGCGTTGAGGTGATATGTCTTGTGCAGCTGGAAGTACTCTCCCTAGCTGAGAGGGAGTGTTGATGTTCATACCAGCGTCGGTCCTGACTTTCAGCCGATATACATTATCATACTTGAATAAATTAGATGATAATCTTCGACTATCTAATTTATATATGGCGAAAAAATGAAGAGGCACGTATTCTTGAGAAGATGAAATTTACTTGAGGCCGACTTCATTTGTTAAGATTATGATTGTTTATTATGGCCGACTTCCTTGAAGAAAACATAATTTATTAATGTCGACTTCTTGCATTTAAAAGTGACGACTTTTGGTTAAAGGCCGACATGATAATTAGAAGAGGTGCGTCTCTTCTAATCTGTTGTATATATACTCATTGATTCGTTCACTTCAAGATCATTCATTCGGTCTTTATTCTTCATAGTCGAGTTCAGTTCAAGAGCAGAAGGTTGTGTTATTAGTTTCAGATTGCTTATTGTTCAAGTGCGAGTTCTTCAAGGCAGTTTGATATCTCTTGAGGCTGTATCTTGTATCAGCGATTTGTTATTCTGTGTTGACTGTGTTGCATTCTTCTTTGGTGCGCACATTTGGCCTCCATATTGGCTCATTGTAAAAGGAGACTTCCTTGTTGAAATTCAATATATAAGAGCTATATTGTTGCTGGGTTTTTCTCCCTCAAGTGGAGCGTTTTCCCAGGGTATCTGCTGTGTACTGTGTCTGATTTTAAATTAATTTTCTGTGCACTTAATCTGATCACTAAATTTAACACTACCAAGGGATTTCAAGGCTGTCGTTGAATTTTTGTGGTTCTACAATGTGCATTATTTCAAACTTTCAAATTTCCATTCAGACATTCAAGCTTCCTAGATCTGCACATGCTTTCAAGTATCTGCACTTCAAAATGGGAAATAAAGAAATGTAAGTTCATTAACCTCATTTTGACACCATAAAATTTAAACTTTTTGTGTCAAAACAATAAGTGTTGTCATGCATCAAACACCTTTCTCAAGCCGATTCCAGTTGCAAATTGACAGTACCACATGTTTCCTATGCTAGTCATTGTCCTTTTCCATTTTTGGAGTATCATAGTTGATTTAATTCATGTGCAAAGATTTGGCAATTTGAAAAAGAACCATCTTCCATTTCAACCGAATTCCTAGGAGCAGTCACATAGTGCGGCAAATCAAAAAAAACAATTAAATTTGAAAATCCGTAAGACTTGGTACAAAATCCTTTTATAGAGGTGTTTATGATTTCATTTCACCTAATGGAGCAAGTGTTTAGATCAAAACGCCTTCTGATTTGAGAGATTTTAAATCTTCAATTCTTCAGCGGGTTGTTTGTGGAAACAATTAAATTTGAAGTTTCATAGTAGCTGTAGAAAAATGGTTTGGCAAGGAGGTTCCTGATATTATTGTTGATAATCGAAAGTCTTCACTTGGGAGCAGAAGGCCGGCCATCAGAAGAATTCAGCAGGAGGGCAGATGGACACCGCCTACTGCTGGTGTCCTAAAGGTAAACACAGATGGATCCTCCAAGGGTAACCCTGGTTATGCTGGTGTTGGCGGTATTGGGAGGGACAACTCAGGAAATGCTCTTTTCTTCTTCTCCATCTTTCAGGGTCACCAGACCAATAATCTTATGAAGGCCCGTGCTATTCATATGGCTTTGGAAAAAGCATGTGCTCTTGGGTGGCACAAGGTTACTTGTGAGACGGATTCTCAGATTCTAGTTGATCTAGTTAATAAGCCAAATCGGGGCAAGGGGAATTGGCAGCTGGATTCTTAAGTACAACAGATTCTTCAGCTTAGCAATGCTCTGGACTGGATTTCTTTTGTCCACATTCCACGGGAGTGGAATATGGTTGCGGATTGTTTGGCTAAATGGGCTTCAGAGTACAGAGATGATTGGTGTGTTAACAGATGGGAGCAGCTTCCTTTGGATTGCTTCCAAAGATTCAAGGTTCTTAAGGTGTGGTTGACCGTTTGGTTCTTGGCTTTATTGCTCTGCCTGGCGGGCTGTGCCTGGCTGACCCTTATGGGTCGCTTTGCTACTTTGGTTGTATTCTTGTTTTCTTCTGATTAATAAATTTTTACCCCTCTTTTCAAAAAGATATTATTATTGATAATGTGGCCAATTTTCAGATCAACCCACTTCCCGGTTTAAGAAAATTTAATGTTCTGATTTTATTGGCCAAATTTCGGAAATTATTAAATTCAAAGTTCTATTTACTCGAAATGAAATTATTTTTCTGGGTTTTGGTCATAATGGTGTCTTTGTGATCATGGCAAAATTTCATGGCGAAATGTTTTACGAATCAAAATTTACACATGTTTCCTCTTTTGTGACGTTAGGGGTTGATCAGGGAATTTGCCAATAAAGCATGTGAAAATAATTTAAACCTTTTCCAAAAGCATTGATTTTTCATAAAGTGAGTTTTTCGAGCATTTAAAAGGTTTATTGACTATGTCAAGATTGAATTGGGTTTTGTACACACATTCTCTTCTTAAATGCTACCTTGCTTTCCCATTCACAACTTCAAAACTCCTTTAATGCTCCCTTGCTCCCAAATTCTAACTTTCTAACCTTTGATATTTGAGCATTTAAAAGGAAGTTAGCTCTCATATCTGCTTGTGAGAAATTTAAAAAAATGCCATGCCAGACATGAGTGCAGCATAAATCCAAGCTTCATAACCATTGCCAAGCATCCTTCTTGTTCATGCAAAAATGGGAGACTATGGAGCAATGTATGGTCATGCACAAAATGGATCTGCTGTAAAGACTTTGTAAACTCTCAAGCAAATGCAATTGTGTTGGGCATTGGAAAACATTTTAAATGATTTTTTTTCAGGTTAACGCAGTCGCAGTAAAACTGCAATATCTTTTCTGCAGTTCAACACAGAAATATGGCATGAAGAAAAAGCTAAGTTGCTGGTTCGGGTACACCGGTACAGCAATATTCTTTTTTCCTTGGGTATGGGTACGGGTACGGGAGTGTATATATATATATATATATAATTTATAAATTATTAAATTATAAACATAATGCCATAGACTCATAAGCATGTTCAAAATTGCAATCATATAATCGTAATGCCATAATGCCATAGAATATTGAAATACAGTAATACCTCATATAATCATATTCATAATTTGCAAAAATGTAAATAGTAAATACTCAAGTCTTAAAATGTCATTACACATGGAAAATTCAAATTACAATCAAGACAATATTTAATTCAGTATTCTTCAAATTCGTCTTCATCAAAAGCATCAAGGTCGTGGTCCTCAATTGGTTCAATTTCATTTGAACCACTATCAATTGGATTGCCACTCCCACTAGGTGCATTAAATGCATCAGTTGCCTCATTGTCATCTATAGAAGCCAAGGCAAGTTGTGCAACTGTAAAGATCCCTAAAGAACCCCTAGAAGAACCATAAAGAACCACAAACCCAAGAGTATTTTGACCAGTACGGGGGCCTAAATTGAAGAACCCGGTAACATTTGCAGGCACACAAATTGTTTGACAGAATGTCTCGATGATATATTGTCTTATGGGATGCAATAGGAACAAGTTATCATTTGAAAGTGGTTCCCTTGAGCATGAAGAAATATCAAAGCATGTAAATGAGTTACTGAAAAAGTATATTGGAGGATAAGTTGCCAATGGTTTTAAAAGATTTGTTTTTATTTGAACCATCTAGTTTGGATCTTCAATATGAGAACTTGTGGGCTGATGAGACTTTAATTGAAAAGGATTTGATTTTGAACATCATATTCATTCCCTACTATGCACCATCGCAATGCGAAGTGCCAGGAACATCTTCAAAAAGTATTAGAGATAAAGTAGACAAAGGTGGAGAACAACATCAACAAGATCAATGACTTGGTATTTCTTCAAAGTTATGGGTTACTAGTTACCTTTTTTAGAAAAGTGACTTATGTCACTCCTTGTAACTTAAGGTTAGAAAATGAACCTTATTTACGGAAAAGTGATGAAAATTCTAACTAAATAAGGTTTACTATTTTCAAATTCATTGTATTTCAAAAAGGTAGTTGAGGTAGTTACCAGGTAGATATAGGAAGGAAGCCTATAAATATCAAGCTATTTGCATTGTAAAGAGGGAACTCTTACAAAAGGGGAAAAACTTTGATAACTTTTCAGAGAAATTGTATCAGGACTTTTGGTTTGACACTATATATAAAAGGGTTTTTGCAATTGTATAGTTTCAGAAAGATAATGAAGAATGCTTTTTGGTTCGTATGTTCTAAATGTATTTTTGTGTTATTATTACTGATTTCTCATATGTTAAATTAGTAACCCCTTTATGTAATTGTGTAGAACATTGGTAATCTATGTGATTGATGAAACACAATCATATCTTGGTGATTCGATTTGAATGTGTTGAAGTAGCTTATCTCTTCGTATGTTGACATTTGTCATCTTTCCTTTGCCATCATTTCATATCAAAACATATTTTAAAACCCCATTTGTAATTCGTTATCAGTTGTGAAATATCAATTAGCATTTGTATGTCTACCATTGGGATTTTTGTTATTCATGTTCCTTTAGTTTTCTCTTTTTCCTTTATGTACTTTCAGGTTAAAAGTGCACAAATGTCAAAAACCCTAAAAACCCCCATCATACGAGAGAGCTGCCCCCCTCAAACGTAGAGGAAGATTGTCATTCCATAACAATCTCTCCAGCCGTTGGAACAATTGTCACTACTCTTCGAGCAAATAGGGTCAATTTTGGAGAAACAATCGCAATGACAAATCTGTTTACCAACAAAATTCAAACTTGTGAAATTTCAAAAAAAAAAATCTTAGTTGCGCTTGTCATTGTTTAAAAATTGATGTGTGTTGTATAGTCCATGACAATCATTTTTTCAAATTTTGGTAACTGTTAGTGGGTTGTATAGCCCATCACAATCATTTTTAAATTTTAATGACTTCCATGGGCTTTATAGCCCATGATAGTCATTTTTTAAAATTTTAATGACTGCCATGGGCTGTATTACTAACAAAAAAATTTAAGCTACAGTAATAATTTTTGTTTTCTGTTTTCCCTTTTGCCAGCGTTTATTTCCATTTTCTTGAAAAGAATTTGGCATGCACAACTACAAGTAGGAAAACTGGTGAGCCTAAGGAGCCTTGTTGAAAACATAGGATAGAAGGTGTTAGAAATATTGTCATTGATGTCAAATATCAAAGCAAATTATAAAGACATTGATATATTCAGTTTTTAGTTCAGATTTGAAGTACGGGACTCAAAAGCTTCAGCTTTGTATACTGATTCTTAAGTCTTAAGGAATAAGGCATCGGATTCTAAGCCAGATGATAGCCGCACTCTAAATTCTAGCTTGTTGGATACCATAAATGAAAGTGGGCATATATACTTGTCACCTAAGGCTATTAAAGTTGAACAATTCATTGTTGAGTATTAATGAAGGAAAGTCTATGAAGTCAGATCGAATCAATCTATGTTAAAGATCAAAAAATCTGAAGAATGGAGTGTAGACAAATACAAAATTATTAAAGCTACAGAACATGTTTATTCTCATGCTATAGCTACATGTTTTAAAAGAGGGTGGCTGCAAATGAATTAAAATCTGGTGGATGTTTTTTTTTTTAAAAAAACAAAAAAAAACCACATATGCATTCATTACGTAACAAGATCACTGCCCAGCAAAACACGAATTGAAGAGATCTGTTAAAAAGCACGCATTAAAGAAATTTTGTTAAGAAGCACGAATTTAAATAGATTAGTCAAAAGAAGCATGAATTAAAAAGACTTGTTAGCAAAAGGAGGTAATACCAAAATGGCACGTTCCAGATAAATGAAGGGACACGTTAGAAGGAATGCGTATTATTTTGAAGAGTCTTGCACTTTGTCAAGAGACGTCCTCTATTGCGTAAGAATATATTCTTTCAAAAAGACGTGTTTTTTATATGTCTTTTAGTGGAATGCGATTAGTTAAAAGAAAAAGCTTTTAGAGTCATGGCGTCTTTTTAATCAGAAGTCTTTTGTTTTTGAAAGAGAAATTATTTGCTGGTTGAAAAGTCGGACCTGTTCTGAAGTTGTGTAACTTTTAATAATCAGAAGTAATCAAAAGGAAGTTGATCAAATTTAGTGGAATTTTAGAGAAAAGCAAGTAATTAAAAGGTTCGATCTTCAAAAACTAAGGAACAGCTTTATGTTATGAAGAGATACATTAAAAAGAGGTTCGATCTTCAAAAACTAAGGAACAGATTTATGTTATGAAGAGATACTTTAAAAAGATACAGATATCGGTTGTGTTCTTTCACTTAAAAGGTGCAATGTTTGGGTAAGATATATGAATGACATTTCATTCAAGGGCTAATGTGTGGTTGTGTAATTGAAGACTTGCAGATCAGTCAGATTCCTACCTCCTTGTGTGGGCTGAAGGTGATATCTTGGATCACATAGAGCAGATTGGAGAGTTGGGCTTGTGCAGATCAGATTGAAGGCAGTCTCACTTCCATCAAGTCAAGGTTTGGTGCCTTGCATTAGGGGTTGGTGCTCCTTGTAGGCAGGTGTCTACTAAATTTTGTAGAGGTCTAGGTGTTCCTTGTGGAATTCATTCTACTAAATCATCTTATTGTAAATTTGTAGGTTAGTGCCTACTTGAAAAAGAAATTACTTCAATAAAGTTGTGTCAACTTGTGGAAATTGGTTCATATCAAAAAGTTGATTGTAATAAAGTTTGAAAAGATTAAGAAATAAAAGTTTGTGATTGATTTACTGATTCACCCCCCCCCCCTCTCAGTAAATCTTTTGTGCTCTTCAGAAGGTCCAAAGCAAAAAATGTTTATTTGCAACTATTGTACTAAGGATATGAGAGGAGGTATAAATTGTTTGAAATATCATCTTACATGGATCCAATGCCAAGATGTACAGCCATGTAAAGAAGCAAATATGGAGGTTCAGAATAAGGTGAAAGCTCTCGTTTTAGCATTTGACCAAAGAAAAAGAGGACAACAGAGACAATGGGAGCCTCGCCCTTATTTCAAACTTCTAGAAGATTAGACACTAATGGAGATATGAGGGACTCTTCTTCCATTGGGCCATGACTATGGATTAGGCGGTATGAACCAGAATTCCATTTTTTGTTCCTTGTAACATTCCTAGTGCGTGACCTTTGTTGGAAGATACTAATTGGAATAAGGAGATGCATCATGACATGCAGTTGGCATGTACCATATTTTGGTACTATGATAGCATTATGTTTAATGTCACTTCGAGTCCTTATTAGAAGTAGTTGGTTATTACATTGACTGTAGCAAGGGGTTCAAGGCCCCAAGCAATTAAAACTTGAGTGGCTCATTATTGGACAATGAAATCCAAAATACATATCAACTAGTAGAGGAACAAAAACAGATTTGAAAACAAAAGTTGCAACATTTTATCTAATAGATGGACAACTACCAAGAATAGGACAATCATTAACTTTTTAGTGGCTTCGGGAAGTAAGTCGATTCTTTTGAAATTAGTTGATGCCTCCAATGAAGTAAAAAATTCCAAGATCTTGTGTAGCTTGTTGGATGAGGTGGTGATAAAGGTGGGAGTGGAAAATGTTATCTAGATAGTAATGGACAATGCATCTAATATGTGGCAACTAGTTAACCACTAGAGGCAAAACACCACATTATTTTGGGGCCCTTGTGCCACCCACTACCTCGACCTTCTCCTTAAGGACATGGGGAAATTAAGTTGGATGAAGAATATGGTGGGGGATGCAAGAAATGTTACCAAATACGTCTGCAATCACATATGGATTCTGAATCTCATTATAGAGCACACTGTTGACAAGAAACTCACGCCTACACGAGTCACACACTTTGCCACTAATTTTCTCACTTTGCAAAGTATACCAACTGCATTTCCCAACCTTAAACACATGTTTTTTACCAAAAGGTGGTTGGAGAGTACTTATTACAAGAACATTGAAGCGAAGAGGGTCATGAAGATCATTTTTTATGATAAATTTTCCAAAACCATGAAGATCATCAAGGTAAGTTTTTTATCAAAAATTTGTTTTAAAAAAATTGTAAAATTCTGATATTTTAATTTGCTGATTTTATTTATTTTTTATTTTTTATTTAGTTCAATTTTCTAATTTCCTTTTCATTCGCTCTCTTCTTTTGGGTATTAGAACCATTGTCAAGGTACTATGGATGATGGATGAGATAAAAACCCCATGGGGTATTCTATATAAAGCCATAGAAAGAGCCAAAAAAGCAGTTCAACAATTGTATGGGTCAAATAGAACCAAATATGAACCCATACTGCTGCGTACTATTTGAATCCCACTTTGCCCCTTGTGTCTATCTCCAAATCTAGCTATGCTTTCAAACTCATTGGAATCTTAGGATCTCAACAACTACTAAATAATTTGTGCTATGAAGAAGCCTCATGCAAATGGGAAGTAGCACTGGAACAACCATGCAAATCATGAGGACTAGAAGGTTGAAAAGGGGGAAACCCGTCTAAAGGAACATGGGGAAAGTTCTTCAAATCCACCTCTCTAGCGGAAATGACAAGGAGGTGAGATTTTGTACCAAATCACCAAGTGGTATTCAATGATTGGCTTCCTAGTTCTATAACAAGCTTTTTTTGGCAATGGGAGGTGTGATGCTCAATGGAAAAATATCTTGTGCACCTAAAGTTAATCTTTTCATAGTCTATTGATTGCCTCCATTTTTGGTTTCCTAACTTTAGAGAGATCTCAACAAGCAGCCCTTTTTAGAGATCCATCTCCACACAAATGCAAGTGTAGATGGTGCAAGAGAATTGAATCATCTTCTCTAAACCACAATGATAAATTGCAAGTATGTTTCCAATAGCCTTGAGTCCCTCTACTTTTCAAAATTATAGCGGCATATGAGGTAGTCGAACCCTCAAAAATGTTGAGGAGAAATAATTAGTTTGAGTATCAAAGGTGGGAAACCATGGTTTCATGCAAAGAAAATCACCTTTGCATTTTTGAGGTGTTAGCTTTCAACACAACCTCCTTATTCTTGAGAGAAACAAATTTAAGGATAAAAACCCCCTTGCATAGGGGTAGATATTCATTTCGTCCTCCATGCCCTCCTTCCATGACCCTTGGACATAGGCACGAAGATTGCTTAATTTGGGCCATAATCCAGAAATTTTGCAAACAAGCGCATGATTCCTTAGAAATCACAGTCTACAATTTCCACATCCATATAGATTTCGAGAATATGATTTAATGTGTAGAAAGGTGGGGGTGGAGAATCACTTGTAGATTGAGTAGGAGGAAGATGTGAAGCGTTACCGGAGGTTGACTTTTGTGTGCTCAAATTTGAATAAAGTGTTGTCTTGGCAAGTAAACCCACAACCCTATATGAGTTATCCCTTGAATTGTTATTCATGGCTATAACATAGTGACCAACCTTCAAGTCTTGTTTTGGTTGTGCATCCATAAATCCAAATGTTTTTTTTGTTAACAGGAATATCCCCACAACCCAACCTAGCATCCAAGGGGGCGAGCTGAAGCACAACTAGTCCCCTGCAGGGGGGCCCAACAGCCCGCAAGCCAATCCCAACCAGGTAAACCCAAGAGCAAAGTCAAACCCGAAACCAATGGGGAGCAAACCCACGGCCCAAGCCAACTCCGCTACCCGTGCGGGCTCATAAATCCAAATGTTGTAGAACCTAAAATCGTTGTGTTTACTTACCCCCACTTGATTTTGTGCTTAAAGTCATACCATATCCTTTCAAGGTATTAAGGTCTTCCTTGTAATTGTGTATCCCTTCACTCTGTGTGAATCACAATTGTTTGTTGAGTGAAGTTTAGGATTTGTGCTTGTCAAGTGGTGGAATTGTGGAATGTTGTAGGAAAAATAATGAATTTTGTTCCCCAATTGACCCATACAAGATAGTTATTAATGTAGTTATATTTTTGCACTTTTATACGCATTTTATCTCATTGTTCTAATCTTGAATCAACGGTCCTTAAAACTATTCTTGATTGTGCTTAAAGCATAGCATTGGTTTATATAATGTGTTTATCACTCTTTACTTCAATATAGTTAAGCACAATCCAATAGTGTTGAGTCCCTCTATCTCCCAAAATTACTAAGGCAAGTAAGGTAGTCAAACCCTCAAAAATGTTGAGAAAGAATTAGTTTGAGGATCAAAGTTGCAGAACCATAATTTCATGCAAAGAAAATCACATTGGAGTTCTTTTTATCTTGATCTTAACACGACCTCCTTATCCTTGAGAGAAAAATATTCAGGAATTCAAAAACCCCTTGCTAAGGGTTCGATATTCATTTCATCCTCCATGCCCTCATTCCATAACTCTATGATCCAAGCATGAAGATTGCTCAATTTGGGCCATAAACTAGAAAATTTGCATATAAGGGTAAGATCCTTTACAAATTCTTTGCAACTTTTATTCCGACATCCATATAGATTTTGGGAATATGATTTGATGTGTAGAAAGATTAAGGTAGGGAATTGCATATAGATTGAGTAGGAGGAAAATGTGAAGCATTGTTGGGGGTTGATTTTTGCATGCTTAAATTGAAATAACGTACTATCTTGGCTGACAAACCCACAACCCTAAACTAATTGTCCCTTGGCTTGTTATTCATGGCTGCAAATAGTGACCAACCTTCAAGTCTTGTGTCCATAAGTTCGGATGTTGTAGAACCCAAAACTCCTGCATGTTTACTTGCCCCCACTTGATTTTGTGCTTGAAGCCCTACTATCTCCCGTCAAGGTATTAAGGTCCTTACAATTGCGTACCCCTTCACTCATTGCTATGTGCAAATCGTTATTCTTTGTTGAGTGAGGTTTAAGATTTGTGGCTTGCCAAGCAATGGAATCATAGAGTGTTGAAGGCAAAGTAATGAATTATTTTCCCTAATTGACCGATACAAGATAGTTATCAATGTAGTTATATTTTTGCACTTTTACATGAATTTGAGCTCATTGTTCTAATCTTGAATCAACAATCCTTAAAACTACTCTTAATTGTGATTAAAGCATAGTGTCGGTTTATATGATGTGTACATCACTCTTTACTTCAATCTAGTTAGGCACAATTAATACATTGATATTGTTAAGGTACTATCACTCTTTAGTAACATTAAGGTGTGGCCCTATAACTATGTATCAACATTAAGAGGTTGCAATTCTTGTGAGAATTCTAGTGACTATTGTGAGTAATTCAATATCCTAATTGCTTTGTTGTGTTATTTGTTTTGCTAGAGGTGCCCTATATCTATGGTAGGGTCACTAGTAGTACACTTAGTGGTTGAATAAAGGATTAGTAGCAAATCATGTATTGCCATCTTTCTTTAAATGTGTACAATTGTACATTTGTTTGTCTAGAAGTTTGACAGTCAACCCAATAAAATGAACTAATGCTTAATCAAAGACAATTAAGCTAGTAGGCTAATTTAGTATTCTATTAGTCTTTGTATATCACTACATTAACACAGTTTGCATTAGCTAAAATGTTATTAGACTTTGGATGACATGATGCCATAAGTGTAGTATCATGGGTAGTGGCATATAAGAAATGCGATGTAATGTACCCTGTCCTAATTTTCCCTAAAATTCACCTATGGGTCACAATCTTCACAAACTAGGGTTAGGATTTTCACCTTATCAAATGAATAGCTCCTTGATGATGTTATCCGGAATTTACAAACCTGCATTCCATCCATGAACAACATTGCCAAACATGCATATATAGTATATACATTTGTTAGCATTAATCAATGGTAACATATTTATAGACTATCAATAATGCAACCTATTGTGAACTAGGAGGAGTGACATGGTGGGTCCACCGAAGCCATGTACCAACCTAAGAGGTTGTATACCACAACTCTCCCTGTTGGCAGCTTGTACCTCCTTTCCCCAACCATGTCCCAACCTCGGAAAACACTTTGCCCACTTGTGGGAACGGGCAGAGCTCCCGAGCGGTCTTGGCACTTCCACCCCTCCATGGCCCATCCTTTTCTTTAGATTGGGTGGCTATAAGTGGAACCTCCAGGCATACACCGCTCTCCCCAGGCCCCTTCCCACGAAGTGGGTTTCAAACAATCAAGCACATCATCTATTCTATCACAAGAAGTTATTCAATAAATATTCTATGTAAACAATGAGTTGCAAAAGAATAGCAATCTAGGGTGATGAACTGGAAAGATGCTCCTTTGTCTCCCGGTCTGTATGTTTGTTCTTGTTAATCGATTATCTGTTCTTAGAGGATATCGTTAGTGTAGATCAAGCAAATAAGAATCTATTATACTTAGATTAAAGCATCATAATTACTTCTAAGGTTCAATAATTGCTGAAAGCATCATTATTGCATAATCGTACACTATCTATCTATATACTTGTATTTTATCATATATACATATATATACTTAGCTTACTTCCCTTGTTATTGACTTATCATTTGTCTTCATATATTTCTCCTCAAGTCATCTTCTTATTCATCATACTCTTTCCTCTAAATCTGAGATATTGTATTAATGTTCGGATGCTATATGAATGCTGATCTCCTTCTTATGTCTATATATATATCCCCATCTCTGTTTACATGGCTTGCTGCTCCTTTTTCCCCACTCTGATTTCTCATGATAATCTTTGTTTTTTGTTCCCAAAGATCCTCTTATCCCACCACAAATTCTGATCTTGAACTGCGATAGATGTCTTCTCTGTTCAGAATATATTATTATCTCTTTCCATCGATCATGTCATGTTAAGTTATCTGCTGTTCACAGACATAGTCAGATTTCTTATTCTTTTTCCTTATATCCTACGATGCCTTTCTGCTCTCTAATTCTTAACATTCCTCTTATTCCATTCATCCCCTTTCTGATATTTTCCCCTCATCTACTATAACATTCCTTTCTTTTATTTCTGCCCTTCTATGGTTCCCTTTAAACCTCCCCCTTATGTTCCTTATATAGACAAGGGATGCGAATTATTCCAAGAGAGACGACTCATGAAATATTGTGACTTTTGGTTAATCACTGCATACTTTTATTATTATAGTAATCGCTGCCACTTCAATGATCGCTGATTTTATAAACGTTAATAGTCTTGGATGATAATGAAACGCACCCTTAAAGACTTTTTTTTGTCTTTTCTGACTTTCGTCTTTTCTGTCTTTGTTTTATTCTCAAGCGCTGGCTTACTACCAATTAACAAACAGTATTACTGCAGCCCCTTTGCTCCACAATTAGGATCACTGCAGTTTGTTATGTATATTATTATTATATATATTATTTGTGTGTATATTATTTTATATTTAAATATTTTATACTAATATTTATTTTCATATGAGTTTTACATACTTTTTTAGTATGATTATAATGATAATATTTTAATATTTATATTAATATTTATATTTGTTATTTATTATGTTCATTTACTGTATATCAACGCTTGCGATTTCGGGGACATGATATGCGATTAGTATTTTTGAGTATCAAGAGACTCTTAGTTGATATGGCATTGAAATAACATGAAGAGCTTGGCCTTACAAAACACAAAACCATGAAAAACAAATGACGGGATATAAACACAATCCAAACTTGGAGACAACTAGAATTTTGTAGTACAATTTCAATTTAAATAAATTGTGAAATAGACATCCACCTAGGAAGCAATTAAATAGAAGTAACAAGCAATAAAATTGATGTGACAAAAAAGAGTATGAAATAGCTGAATAAACACTATTATGCAGTGGCTTGTAAGGTCCATCACACTTTATTAGAAAAAAAAATTGACCATCAATGACCTTTGATAACCATGACTAACTTGTTTGAATGCATGAGAAAAAAATAGAATACGATAAATGATTGTAGTATACTAAAACAATATTTATAAGCCTTAGCTATTGCATCTTTGGAAATAGAAAGTGTATACACACACTCACACACATAAATCCATTCAAATCTACAATGGTTTGTGCAATGGATAAAATGAGAATTTTTTGATGTGAGGAAATTTCAAGGGTATACCTTGTAAAGACTATGAATGTGTTGTTCTTTTGAATTTTAAACTCAAGAATCTGAGTTTGTCTGGTTCCATCTAAAGATGAGAAACAACAAACCATGTTTATTAGTGTCTCTTTTGGTAAATATATTGAAACAAATTACAGTTTAAGCTATCTTACCCATAAAAGTTATAACAAGCTTGGTAGAGGAGTTAAGACTTAGGAGTAGTTAGAACTAAGATATCCATTGAGAAGTTATGTTTTTGCCAATATAGCTGATTCACTCTACAAAACCATACTTGGCTATGATTGAAGTATTGTTTTATTGATGTGACTATAAACCTTATGGTCTCACAAGCGGCAAGAGACAAAGATCTAGCAATACACACGGACTTCTTTGTGGCATCTAAAGTCAAAAGCTAGGAATTTTTTTATTATCGTTGGCTATGATTGAAGTATTGTTTTATTGATGTGACTGGTCTCACAAGCGGCAAGAGACAAAGATCTAGCAATACACACGGACTTCTTGTGGCATCTAAAGTCAAAAGCTAGGAATTTTTTTATTATCGTTGCCTGGATATTCTTTGCTCCAAATTCAACACAAGAGACTCAATTTTTGAAACATTAAACTAAGAATCATGTTTCCTCAAAAGTAGATGTCGATTACATAAAAATATTTTCAAACATCGCATGGATAGAATTAAGACCTCATTGTTGCCCTTTCAAAACAAAACAGGGTATTATATTTTGTAAACTACATCTGAGGTACGCTTAATACTATTGCTAGATAAATTAACAAAAGAATTGACTGTAATAGGAATAATATAATATTCATCTTGTTTTATGCCATTGGTGAGTTGAGTGGAAAGTTTTAATTATGTTATGAACCCTTATATGTCACTTGTTGTCACTAGCGAAGAAAACAAAGCATATACCAATGTTTGGTTGTCTAAACTATGTGGAATGAACCATTTATAGGACAGCCTCTGACTAATACAAATGTCGTTGCATTGAATACCTAAGTCTAATTACAAACCCAACCACTGTGTGGATACATGCATATAAACAATGCCTAAATAATTTAGTGGTTTAAGTTGTGTTGGTTCACAAAACTGCTGGCTCCTTTCCCCAAGGCTACTCATAGCCAAGACAAGGGGACCAACATATCTTGGACAAAGAGGTAGACTATCAACAAGGAAAGGGTAGTATGAGGCCAAGTGATATGGTAGGGCAGCCCCTCCTCTTCTTTAGGCTCTGTAGAACCTAGGAGATTAATCCTTGAGGCCTTCTTTACAAAACAATTAAGATAAATGAAGAAATTACAACTATGCCTTGACTGCCATGCTCTAATGGCAGCCATGAACAGACCTTAAAGACCTCACAACAAGCATATTTAGATAAGAATATACGAGTACCAAGGATATGAAACAAAGTTGCACTACTTAAGATGAGTCCCCTATCTTTATATACATTCTTGTATTTTGCAATCGCAAACACATAACCCTCTGAATGTTTGCTAGGCATAGCCTCACTGGTTATATAGCATTTTTAAAGCAATGAGATATAGATGTGAGTAGGACTCCTCCATGCACAATCTTCTGAATACATGAACCCCTTAAAAGTATGACAAAAGTTGCAAAACTAGATCATGCACAGAGGCAAGACAAAACTACACTACAACTGTAATAAAAGTTCTTAAATGAAAAGATTGAATCCAACTAGACCGGTGCCTATTCAATTGGGATACAGATTTACAACACGCATGAAAAAAGGCTATCTGTGTGAGACTGCAATAGAATCAAAGACATGCATGTGCACAACTCAAAAGAATGAGAAAACACCACATATTAGACATACCTCAACATCCATATCCAGTCAAAAGAAGCCCAAGTAATTGAAAGGAAGATTGCTGCAAAACCTTTACAACAGTTTCATGGTTCTGTGAAACCAACCCTCAAAGCAAAACATGTCAACAGATGTGATATGAGAAAACTCAAAGCATAAGCCCTCCTAAAAATCCCTAACACATTAAATTCACTCTCATACATCATTACCAGTAATAAACAGCCCTCTTTTATGAAAAAGGCAAGTAATACATAACCAGGAAAGGCAACAAGATAGGTGAGTTAACACAAATGCCCAAAGCCAGCAGAATGGTCATCCGTGTATGCCAAATTGAAACAGGTCAAACAATCATGCAAGACACTTGCTGAAATGTCCTACCCCAATATTGTTTTCCCAAAAAATCTTTCTCTTATAGACAGCAGTAGTGAGTTTGTTTGGGATGAATATAATGTGTAAATGGTTGTTTTTGAAAATTAAATTCCAGACATACATGTAACAGTGATAAAGGACTGCATGCAGAAAATAAGAAGCTGTTTTAAACAGTAATAGTCCTCAGAGATTATGACTTATTAACAACAACAGAGAAGACGAACAAAACTCAAACCTTTTATTTTGTAGCATAAGTTGGAGCAAATTTCAAGAGCATCTGGTAACATAAACTTCATAATAGCAAGGCACTTCCTCAATCTTCCGCGACTAGAAAGAGCAGCAACTGAATACTGTTTGTTTCTCCTAAACGCCTTAAGCCAGTTCCCACAAACACTTGGCTAGCTATCGTTCGATATAAAAAGAGCCCGCCTGAGATTAAAGACCTCCTATACATAGTAGAAAGACCCGTATCTTCACCTAACAAGTCCGGCAGGCAACAACACCACTTTGGTTTCCTATCGGGTATAACAAATACTAGCAGATGCAACAGAACTAGGACTCACCAATTTCCGACTTTAAAATCCCCCATAGTAATAAATCAAACAAATGTTTCCCAATAGAACATGATCGCTTGGTGTTTTCAGGATACACATTCCTTTTTCCTACATCCGTGAATCTCAAGCAACGCTCAACAGAAAAGCGTTTCCACAGGGCACAAGCTTAAGACAGAGGGATGCTTAATTTCTTCCATGGAGTCCAGAAAGAGTAATACTCGTCAATATTCTAAATAGATGCCTCTACAGAATTCATCCCGATAAATTTAGTCACCAAAAAAACACCCAAGCTAACACTTCCGTTATTGATCACGACAAGAGTTCTCCTTTCCTTACTTTCCCGACAAGGATTTACTTCTCGTCTTCACCATACATATCCTTGTTACCATTCCTTGCGGTTTTAAAAATCAAGCTAAGCCGTCTCAAGCCATATCGTAAATAACAACCAGTTCTTGAACCAACAGTTCTATGACTTTGTCACCCTGGGTACATCTCCCAGCACCAAAGGTAACACTTCTCCACAAATTTGTCACTATCTATAGAACCAAAAACTTGTTCTCAGTCCAAAATGATCAACTCTGCATACTCTCTCCAGAACGCCCCTAGTCGCACTAAACCTCCAATTCGAACTCCCAGCCATTACGAACTCATGCGTTACCATTCTTTTTTCTTGGAAAGAATTCATTTCTATTTATTCAATTTCTTCTTACATCTGGCATTCCCAACATTAAAATATTAAGGACTTACTTTAATTTTTAAAAACTCCTTATCAGCCCTTAATATTAATAAATTAATGCTTAATTAGATTTTTCAAGTTGAACTAAAGCATTAATCCATTATTCTCATCATTAACAACTTGTTAAGGGGGGACATTGCAGTCCTCCCTCCCCAGAATTGCTTGTCCACAAGCAATTTTCAGAGTTGGATGCTGCAAGATCTGATCGTTTTCCCAAATAGCATCTTCAACAAGAAGGTTTCTCCATTTCACAAGGTACTCCTTGATGATCCTTTTTCGGAGAGTTTGTTCCCTGGTATCAATTATAGCTTCTGGTATCAAAATGAGTTTCCCTTCTTCATCTAGAGGAGACAATTCAATGGATGGAATTATGTTGTGGCCCAACGCCTTCTTGAGGCGTGAGACATGAAAAACATTATGAACTTTGTTGTTTGCTAGCAACTCCAACTCATATGCCACCTCTCCAACCCTCTTTGTGACTCTAAAAGGACCATAAAATTGTGGTTTTAATTTTTCTGACCCACTCTTCTTCAGTGAAGACTACCTGTAGGGCTGCAATCGTAAATACATCATGTCACCAACTTCGAAACTCCTCTCTGAACAATGTTGATCAGCATATAATTTTTGTTGATTCTAAGCTTGCTGCATATTTTCCTTCAATGACTTCAATATGTTTTGAATTTCCTGTAGTAAATTTCTAGCCTTAGGCACCCTACTGTCCCCAAAAAGTAAATCAAGAAAATTTGGAGCTTCATAGCCATGGAGTGTCATGAAAGGTGACATTCGAATTGACATGTGGTAAGTTGAGTTGTAACAATACTCACCCAAGTGTAACCACCTCACCCATGCCTTTTGCTGCCCCGAGATGTAATTCCTAAGGTACCCTTCCACCCACTTGTTAACAATTTTTGGTTGACCATCAGTCTGTGGATGGTAACTGATACTAGGGGTGAGCTTCATCCCACTCAATCTGAAGAGTTCCTGCCAAAAGAGACTCAAGAATTTACTGTCCCTGTCACTAACAATGCTCTGAGGCATCTCATGAAGTCTGAAACTTCTTTGAAAAAACAGGTCAGCCACCTGCACTGTTGTATATATGTAGCTGAAATAGCATAAAAATGGGCAAATTTTGTGAGTCTATCAATGACCACATACACACAGTCCTTACCCTACACTTTTGGAAGCCCTATGATAAAATCCATAGCTATGCACTCCCATTTCTGATTTGGAATGGGTAATGGCTGCAGCAACCCAGCAAGATATGAGTGTTCATCCTTATTTTGTTGACATATAGGGCACTCCCTAATATATTTAAGGACTTCATTTTTAAGTCCTTTCCAAGAAAACCTTTCGCAAATCTGCCTATATGTTTTAAAAAACCATGCATGACCAGCCATGGGGTCATCATGAAAAGATATCAAAATTTTGGCTTTAAGCTTGGAATTAGATACCAAAAAAATTCTGCCCTTATACATTATCAGCCCATTGAAAATTGTATACCTGTCATCTTGAGTAGTTGCTTCAATAATTTTTGTAGCCCAAGAATCCTCAGCATAATCTGCTATAATCAGCTCCTTCCAATCATCACCAATCTCTACTACTGAGCAAAAATGAGGTCTCCTAGATAACGCATCTGCAACAACATTTATTTTCCCCTTGACATAGACAATGTCAAAATCATATGCCTGTAATCTGCTCACCCATTTTTGCTGTCTATCGCTGAGATCATTTTGATTCAAGAAGTATTTGAGGCTATTGTGATCCGTTTTGACTATAAACCTCCCTCCTATCAAGTAAGATCTGAATTTGGCCAAAGCATGCATGATGGCCAACATTTATTTGTCATAAATTGAGTAACTTCGTTCAGCCCCTCTTAACTTCCTACTTTCGAAGGCAATTGGATGTTTATTTTGCATCAAGAAAGCTCCAATTCCCTCCCCTAAGGCATCACGCTCCAGCTCAAAAGGTTGGGAAAAATCCGGAATGGCCAAGACTAGGCATGTGCTCATGATTTGCTTAAACTGATCAAAACATTGTTGTGCTGCATGTGACCAACTAAAGGCTCCCTTCTTTGTCAAATCTGTAAGAGGTGCTGCCTTTTGTGAGAAGCCATTAACAAATCTCCTGTAAAAACCACATAAGCCAAAAAAACCTTTAAGCTGTGAGAGATTTGTAGGTGGAGGCCAATCTACAATCACTTTGATCTTCTCAAGATCAACCTTAACACCATCAGCACTAATTATGTGTCCCAAATAGAGAAGCTCAGTCATCCCAAATTCGCATTACTCTCCTTAGCATAAAGGGACTCCTCCAAAATGCTCAACACTTCCTCTAAATGTCTCATGTGTTTATCCCAAGATTTGTTGTAAATTAAGATGTCATCAAAAAATATAAGCACAAACTTCCTAAGCTGATTACGAAATATCTTGTTCATACAAGACTGGAAAGTAGTTGGGGCATTGGTTAAGCCAAAAGGCATCACCAAAAACTCAAAATGCCCATAATGGCATCTAAATGTTGTTTTCTCTACATCTTCTTCTCTCACCCTTATCCGGTGGTACCCTGACCTCAAATCAATTTTAGAAAAACAGCGAGCCCATTCAATTCATCAATTAACTCATCTATACGAAGGATTGGATACTTGTTCTTAATAGTTTTCTTGTTCAATGCCCTGTAATCAATACACATACGCATTGTTCCATCTTTCTTCTTAGCTAACACCACCGAAGAGGCAAAGGGACTCTTACTAGGCCTGATATGTCCCATCTCAATCAGTTCATTAATTGCTTTTTCTATTTCATCCTTGTGGCGCTTTGGGTGTCTATATGGTGTAGTGATTACCACCTTAGTACCCTCCTCAAGCTCTATCACGTGCTCCATCCCTCTATCAGGTGGTATCCCTGGAGGTATGCTCCCAAAAACTGTTTTATGTTTAGTCATCAACTCCTCAACATCAGGGTGATATATCCTCTTAAGTTGCCCTGTATCGGGATTTGTAGGCATAATAATACATTTCACTGCCCACTCCACCTGATCCTACCTAATAAGCCTCTCCATCCTCTTGAATGAGACTGTACGGGGTCCACCACTAGTCATTCCCCTAAGAAGAATCTGCTTACCATCTGAATTAAATTTCATCTCCATGTTTTGCAAATTCATAGTGAACTCACCAATAGAACACAGCCACTATATACCAAGAACCATATATGTATCTCCTATACTGACCACATAGAAATCATCTCTAAGATCATACTCTCCCAATAGAACTCTCAAATCAAATATTTTCCTGGTACATGTAAGTGTAAATCCATCTGCTACCATAACCTTGAAGCCCTCACACTCCTCTATTTTGATTCCTCTTCTAGCAACCACTCCATCAATTAAATTGTGTGTTGCCCCTGTATCAATAAGGGTTACTATATGCTGCCCACATAACACTCCCCTAACACGAAAAGAACCAATTTTCTGCAAACTAGAAAGTTGTGCTATGGTCCCTTTCTTCCCTTGCTCATTTTCAGACTCATCAGAAGAGCTCTCACTATCACTTCCCTTTGAACTAGCTTGCTGATCAGAATTTTCTGTGTTTGATTCATCAACTGTATAGTATTCTAATTGCTTTGATTTTCCCCTATTAGCACACTTATGAGTCTTGTCCCATTTCTCATCACAATAATAGCATAATCCCTTCTTTATACGTTCATTGAGCTACTCATCATCCAATCTAGGAGGCATGTCCTTTGACTGTTTTGAGTCCTTTTGAAAGAGTTTTTTGTCTTTATCTTTTTTTTCCATAAACCCCTTGGTTTGAATTTTGCTCTTTGAAGAGGATGTCTCTGTATCCCTTGCTTTTTTAATTGCATCATGTAATGTGGGTGGATTAAGTGCCTTTACCCAACCTCTCAACAGATCTGCTAACCCATCCATAAACAACACAATCAGCCTCCTCTCTGAAATGTCAGTCACAAGTACTGAAAGTCTCTAAAAATCTGCTACATAAGTGTCCACTGTTCCCCACTACCTAAGCTGACCCAACCCCTTAAAATGGAGTTTTGGATCTTTCTTATCAAACCTGTCAATCAACCTCTCTGTGAACACTGCATAAGAATCAATCTGGTCATGACCCAATGTTATCATTCCATGGTGCCACCACTCATGTGCACACCCATCTAAATGTAATGCAGCATATTTAATGGCTTCATCTTCAGGCATAGGATTAAGCTGAAAATATGTGTCTAGTTTTTGTACCCACGCTCTAGCTGTTGGTTTCCCAGAGCCATCAAAATAAGGAATGGATACCTTGCCCACTTTCTTTTGCAAGTCATAATTAGAAACTCTCCCACCTCGATGTGGTCTATGTCTCATCCTAAGATCTACATACTCACGGAAGGACATTTCAGCTTGGAATTCTATGTCTGAATTTCTCCAATCTTCTAGAATCTAATCTTGGAACTCCATTTGTGTGGGTTCTACTTCAATTGTGGGATTGTTCCTTGGTGGAAATTGAGGCATCAAAGGTCTAGAGTTTGTTGTCCTGGTTACATTACGCTGATTAATAGCCCTATTGTTGACTGACCCATCTTCATTTCCCTCATTCCTTCCATTAGAATTGTTCCCATTGCTGTTATTGTTGTTTCCTCTCATTTGCTAGATCATTGAGGCTGCCAATTGCATTACTGTTTGTTGTAACTCACGCTGTTCCCTAGCCAAATCATTGAGCATGTCTCAAGTACTTGGTTCTTCACACCTCCTGTTGTCTCTGTTTTCCATTTTTTCTCTGTCATCCCTATCTCTATCCTCCATTGTAGTGGCTGGAACAGCCCCTGTATTATGTTCCATTGCTGCTAAAGCAGCTGAAAGAGTGTCTTGTTCTGGGTAAGGCTGAGCCCACTGTGCTTCTCTCCTCTCTTCTCTTGCAATGCACCTTCTATATCTGTCACTCATGAACCCTACAGGCTGCAGAAACTTCTTGCTTTGATACCAATGAAATGTCCTACCTCAATATTGTTTTCCCAAAAAATCTTTCTCTTATAGACAACAGTTGTGAGTTTGTTTGGGATGAATATACTGTGTAAATGGTTGTTTATGAAAATTAAATTCCAGACATACATGTAACAGTGATAAAGGATTGCATGCAAAAAATAAGAAGTTGTTTTAAACAGTAATAGTCCTCAGAGATTATGACTTATTAACAACAACAGAGAAGATGAACAAAACTCGAACCTTATATTTTGTAGCATAAGTTGGAGCACATTTCAAGAGCATCTAGTAACATAAACTTCATAATAGCAAGGCACTTCCTCAATCCTCTGCGACTAGAAAGAGCAGCAACCGAATACCGTTTGTTTCTCCTAAACGCCTTAAGCCAATTCCCACAAACACTTGGATAGCTATCGTTCAATATAAAAAGAGCCCGCCTGAGATGAAAGACCTCATATACATAATAGAAAGACCCGTATCTTCACCTGACAAGTCCGGCAGGCAACAACACCACTTCAGTTTCCTATCGGGTATAACAAATACTAGCAGATGCAACAGAACTAGGACTCACCAATTTCCGACTTTAAAATCCCCCGTAGTAATAAATCAAACAAATGTTTCCTAATAGAACATGATCACTTGGTGTTTTTAGGATACACATTTTTTTTTCCTACACCCGTGAATCTCAAGCAACGCTCAGCAGAAAAGCGTTTCCACAGGGCACAAGCTTAAGATAGAGGGACGCTTAATCTCTTCATTGGAGTCCAGAAAGAGCAATACCCATCGATATTCTAAATAGATGCCTCTACAGAATTCATCTCGATAAATTTAGTCGCCAAAAAAACACCCAAGCTAACACCTCCATTATTGATCACGACAAGAGTTCTCCTTTCCTTGCTTTCCCGACAAGGATTTACTTCTCGTCTTCACCTTACATATCCCTGTTACCATTCCCTGCAGTTTTAAAAATCAAGCTAAGCCATCTCAAGCCATACCGTAAATAACAACCAATTCTTGAACCAACAGTTCTATGACTTTGTCAACCTGTGTACGTCTCCCAGCACCAAAGGTAACACTTCTCCACAGATTCGTCACTATGAGAGTGGTCCACATACCATGCTATGGGGAGCCGAATAGGCTTGATCTATTAGTAGGATACATGTGGGCCAATGAGGATGTGTCGTGCAAAGGGCAAAGGCCACCTGTGTTGTGAGTTGTAGTACTCACTAGTAAAGAAATAAGGGTCAAGCAAGTTATGGAAGATTTGATGGCTAGTTGAGCAAGGAGTGGTGATCCAACAAGGATGCATAACAAACCAAGAGAAACCACACAATCTTTGTTTAGCCATAGTGTGTTACCAATGGGTAGCAACACGTAGTGCCAAGGCATGCAGTCATAGCACAAGTGGCGGGTGTGTTGGAAAAATGTTTTGTCATCGATGTCAAAGGCATCTTGGTGATTGTGGTGACCTAAATAAAATTAATACTGATCACCCCCTTTTGGAGTGTTGAAAATAATTAAATAAAAACAAAATTAAATGTTGTATTATTTATGAGGCCGACCCCCCTTGGAGCAGCCCCACGTTAGCGAATAAAATTAAGATTAAATTATTTTTTATTATTTTGGGGTTCCCAAATTGGGCCGACCCCCTAGAGAGGTGCGCCCAACTTTGGGAAAAGAAATTAAAATAAATAAATACTTATTTGCTGCATGGTCGACCTGTTTGGAGGAGTCACCTCCCTTGGGTGAAGAGGCACTTAGAGAGGTATAAACAAGAGGTTGTGAGAGGGTGTTATTATCAATCAATTCAAGGAATAATTTTTATATGAAGAGCAGAAATAAAAGTCTATTCAAGCAGATTTATAAGACATGTAAGCAGATTTTATGAAGACATTATTACAGATTTTATGAGGACATTATTGCAGAATTTATGAAGGCATTATTGCCGATTTAATGAAGAAATTATTGCCGCATTTCTGAAGATACTATTGCCGTTTTGTGAAGACTATATTGCTGATCTACGAAACAGAGTTTTGGCAGATTTGTGAGAAGGTGTTAGAGCAGATCCCAGAAGTTGCAAATAAAAATCATTGTATTGTTCTTGTGGAGGTTGGAGCCTCCTACTTGAGGAGATCGTGTGGTTGGAGCCTCTTATTGAAGAGATTGGAGTCTCTTGCTGAGTTGGTGCTCAATGGTGGGGATTGGAGTCTTCAGTGGGTCAATGCCTGCAAATTTTGTAAGAAGATTAACACAAGCAAGATTTTGCCATGGTTTTCTCCCATAAGGGTTTCCACGCAAAATTGTGTGTCTCTTGTGCATATTCTCAAATTGCTACATCTTGCATGAATGATACTGCTATAGATAATTAGGGCTTAAAGTAATATTGCTATGCTTGATAAATTTAAGGAGAAAAGTTTTAATCTATACTGATTAAACCCCTTCCCCCCTCCCCCACCCAACCTCAGTATAAGTGTGTGTTTCATCAATTGGTATCCGTGCAGGTTCCTTCTGAGTTAGCCTAACCACTTGAAGGTAGATCTTGAAAGCACACATGGCAGAAGGATTTGGAGTTTCCTCAAATAGGGCACCACTATTTGACAAATCAAATTATGTTTTTTGGAGCATAAGGATGGAGACTTACTTGAATGTCCTAGGATACGATATTTGGCGATCTATTGAAGTTGGCTATACTCTCCCTATAGCCCCATTAATGGATCAAGCTGAAAAGAAAGCAAGCGAGAACAATGCCAAAGCCAAAAATGCAATTTCGTGTGGATTGGACGAATCAGTGAAGAAGGCCAAGCTTCAAACCCACAAGGGACAATTTGAGAGTTTGAAGATGAAGGATGAAGAGGTTATCACCGCCTACCTGCTTCGTGTGGATGAAGTTGTCAACACTATCCATGGGCTTCGAGAAAAGATAGAGGAGGCGACAATTGTACAAAACGTTTTGAGATCTCTTCCAATGAGATTTGATGCAAAAGTTTTTGCCATCAAGGAGATGAAGGATCTAGACACTTTGAAGATGGATGAGTTGCATGGTATCCTTATGGCATATGAAATGAGGACGGAGAAAGAGAAGCCATCAAAACGAGAATACGCCTATAAAGCATCCAAGAAGATGAAGAACAACGGATATACATCAAGTGAAAGCTCAAGTGATGAAGCACACTTTGTGAGGAAGAACAAGAAAGCATCTAGCAAACATCAAGGTAAGTCTACTCTTAAATGTTTTAATTGTAGTAGAATAGGTCATTTTGATTCCAAATGTTCAAAGGCCGAGAATGAGAGTAGTGAAGAAGAAGAAGAATACTACAAAAAGAAAGGAAAGAAACATCATTAGAACAAGAACAAGAGCGCACGAGGGAAGCAAGGGAAGAAGAACTTCCAAAGACATAAAAAGAGTCTCTATATTCAAGAAACAAGTTGCTCATCCGAAGAAAGCAATGAAAGCTACTCCGACAGCGATCTAGAGGAGATCCTCTTTATGGTGATAGAGGAAAAGGAGGAAGAAGACAAAAGAGAAGATTTGAAAGAACACATTGAAGATGATGATGAAGAGGATCTTGAGAAGGAACTACAATTTGCCTATAATAAGATTGAGAAGCTCAAGAAAAGGAATTCAAGACTAAAATCACGACTCCAAGAAGATAGTGGAACTAAAATAAAATCATCTCAAAGCCTTGAAGAATCGGAAAGAATGATCATGGATCTAAAGGTTCAAATTGAGAAAGCAAAGCGAATTGAAGAGGTTGTAAGAGACCAGCTGAAGGCAAAAGAATTGGAGCGTGAGAAGTTGGAGCTTGAAGTTGTTTCTTTAAGGAAGGAGTTGGAAAACTCAAATCAAAGCATGAAGTACGAAAAAGCACCAAAATCCTAGAGGATGTTATAAACTCTCAAAGATCACCTTTTTATGGAAACGGGTCTTGGGTTTGAGGAAAAACTGAAGACAATCATAGAAGGTTCATGCTCCAAGGCCATAGAATTACCAAAGAAGACAAATGAAGACAAGTCCAAAAGTTATGCAAATATGCTCAAAGGCTCCATCAATGATGATAGTTCAAAGAAGAGAGAGTAATACTACTCAAAAAATCGGCATTCCTCCCAAAGACAACAATGAAAGCTTCAAGAGACCATTGCCCCAAAGGCAAGCAGAAATGAACAGGTTCCAATATTCTTTTGATGGCTATTGTTTCTTTTGCAATAATTTTTGTCACAAGGCAATAGATTGTAGAGCTCGTGCAACAAGGGATTTGGGTTTCCTAAAGATAAACTATAATCCATTTGCCCCTCTAATGGATTACAATATCATATGCTACAAGCGCAATAATTTTGACCATACAACACGTTCTTGTAGAAGTGACTTTGCCGAACCTCCAAAAACAAAACAAAAGGGAGGATGTTCTTGACAAACTAAAGGAGGAATCTACAAAAATTTGGAAAAAGGAGGAGCTTGATACGAAAGAAAAATACATGCTTGTACAAGCAGCATTACATGCACAAAATGAAGAAAATCAATGGTACATTGATAGTGGTTGCTCAAGACATATGACAAGCAATAAAAGCAAATTGATCACTTTGAAGGAAATCAATGGAGGCACTGTAAAGTTTGGAGATAATGCTACAACAAGAATCACAAAAAAAAGAACTCTTAGCTTCGACAACGAAAAGACAAAGACCAAGAATGTATTGTACGTCGAAGGGTTGAATCACAATCTTCTAAGTGTGAGTCAATTTTGTGATCAAGGGCACACTCTCACAATTCATCCAAGTGGTTGTGAAATCAGAAAAACAAGAACAAGGAAACCGGTTGAAGATGCTAATAGGACTGCAAACAATCTCTATTCTCTTTGAAAAGTCAAAGGAGAAAATTGTTGCATGGCACAAGATGATGAGAGTTGGTTATGGCACAAAAGGATGGGACATTTAAACTTCGACAACCTAGTGAAGATTAGCCATAAGCAAGCTGTAAGGGACATGCCAAGGATAGCAAAGCCATCTAATACGACCTGCAAACAGTGTCAGTTTGGAAAACAAACAAGATCTAGTTTCAAATCAAAAGAGTATTCTACATCAAGGCCTTTGGGACTCATTCATACCGATTTATGTGGGCCAACAAGGAGCAAAAGTTTACAAGGTGAGAACTACTTCATGCTATTAATAGATGATTATTCTAGGATGACTTGGATTACCTTCCTAAAAGAGAAATCAGAAGCTTTTGAGAAGTTTAAGATATTTAAAGCTCTAGTAGAAAATGAAACCAGTTTGAGAATCAAATGACTTAGATCGGATAAAGGAGGAGAATTCACCTCGAATGAGTTTGGGGATTTCTATGAACAGCATGGAATAAAAAGGCAATATTCAACTACAAGGACTTCACAAAAAAATGGAGTTGTTGAGAGGAAAAATAGAATAGTCCAAGGAATGGCACGAGCAATGTTGAATGAGTCAAAGCTTACTGACACCTTCTAGAAAAAAGTGGTGCATACAGCAATCCATGTTCTAAACCGAGCACAAATTAGGGTACACAATAACAAAACACCCTATGAACTTTGGAAGGGAAGGCCTACATCAGTGAAGTATTTTAAAGTGTTCGGAAGCAAATGTTACATCAGGCGAGACAACGAAGACTTGAGAAAATTTCATTCCAAGTGTGATGAAGGCATATTCCTTCGATATTCCACCAGAAGCAAAGCATATAAATGTTATAACAAAAGATTGCACAAAATTGTTGAAAGTGCAAATGTGAGTTGAAGAAAGGCATCAAAAGGAAATAGTACAAGAAATTGATCATTAAGAAGATAGCATTAAAGAAGTAGAGAAAGAAGATGAAAACTATGAGGTTGAACAAGGAAATCCAAAAATACCATCTAGAGCACCAACCAAGACTCCATCCAGATTTGTCCAAAAGAACCACCCAGAAAATTTGATTATTGGTGACAGAGATACAGAGATTCAAACAAGGAGGAGATTAGTCAATTCATCTAAACATGCAAACTTATGCTTACTCTCTAAAATGGAACTGAAGAATTTTTGCAGAAGCAAGTGAAAACAAGCATTGGATAAAGGCTATGGAAGAAGAATTGGATCAAATCAAGAAGAAAGAAACTTGGGAACTTGTCCCAAGACCTAAGGATAAAAATCAAAAATGTGATTGGCACAAAGTGGATATTCAAGAACAAGTTGAATGAAGATGGCCAAGTTGTGAGAAACAAGGCAAGATTAGTATGCAAGGGATATGCTCAAGTTGAAGGAATTGATTTCAAAGAAAATTTTGCCTTTGTTGCTCGTATGGAGGCTACAAGGATGTTCTTATCATTTGCCTATTTCAAGAATTTCAAAGTCTATCAAATGGATGTCAAGTCAGCTTTTCTTAATGAAAACTTGGAAGAAGTGTATATTGAACAGCCAGAAGGGTTTCTACTAGCAAAGAACAAAGACTATGTATGTAGACTAAAGAAGGCACTTTATGGGCTGAAACAAGCCCCCAAGGCTTGGTACTCCAGGTTGAACAAATATCTACAACAACAGGGCTTCAAAAAGGGTATTGTCAATAGCAATCGATACATCAAAATTGAAGATGATCATCAATTGATTGTTGTAGTTTATGTGGACGACATTATTTTCGGTGGTGGCAATAATAAGATGTGTCAAGAGTTTGCACAAAACATGCAAAAGGAGTTCGAAATGTCCATGCTTGGTGAGTTGTCTTCTTTCTCAGGTTGCAAATCTCCCAATCAAATAAGGGGATATTCATTTCACAAACCAAGTATATTAAAGAAATGTTAAAGAAGTTTAGGATGGAGGACTGCAATCTAGTGAGTACTCCCATGGTCATCGGATGCAAATTAAGCAAGGATGATGAATCTCCGGAGGCAAACCAAACTCTATATAGGTCCATGATTGGAAGTTTGCTATATGTGACAGCAACAAGACCTGATATTATTCAAGCAATTGGGTTGGTGGCATGGTTTCAGACAGCACCAAAGCAAACACATGTGCAAGTAGTGAATAGGATATTCAAGTACTTAAAGGGCACTATGGATTTTGGGTTGTGGTACGCAAGAGGTGAAGATTTCACCCTCACAGCATACACGGATGCGGATAGGGCTAGCAATATTGATGACAAAAAAAGAACAAGTGGAGGTGCATTCTTTCTTGGCACCAGCCTTGTATCATGGCTAAGTAAGAAACAAGTGTCGGTTTCTTTGTCCACAGCAGATTGCGGAATACATTGCAGCAGCTTCTTGTTGCACTCAAGTCCTTTGAATGAAGCAAACCTTTAAGGACATCAAGGTTGAGTATGAGCACCCTATTTCCATCTTTTGTGATAATACAAGTGCAATTAATATATCAAAGAACCCAAGCATGCACTCTAGAATGAAGCACATCCCGATCAAATATCATTTCCTAAGAGAGCAAGTGGTTGATCAGCAAGTGAAGTTGGAGTATGTTGATACAGAGGAGCAAATTGCGGACATTTTTACGAATCCACTACCAAAAGAGACTTTTGAATACTTGAGGGAGAAATTGAGAGTGATATCACTCTCACCCAGTCACTAATTCTTCAATAGAAGCATATGTTTAAGGGAAGCCATTCATTGTCTTATCTTTCAACAATGGAAGACCTTTGCCATTGATGTCAACGCGGGAGTAGAGTAAGGGGGAGCATTTCAATCAAGGGGAGCAATTCAATCAGGGGGAGATGTATGATTCTATTGAATTTTGAGATAATTTCTTTGCAAGGTTGCCATCAATGACAAAGGGGGAGATTGTTGGAAAAATGTTGTCATTGATGTCAAAGGTGTCTTGGTAATTGTGGTGCCAAAATAAATTAATATTGATCGCCCCCTTTTGGAGTGTTGAATATAATTAAATAAAAACAAAATTAAATGTTTTATTATTTATGAGGCCGACCCCCCTTGGAGCCGCCCCATGTTGGGGAATAAAAATAAAATAAAATTATTTTTTATTATTATTTTGGGGTTCCCAAATTAGGTCAACCCCCTAGAGAGGTGCGCCCAACTTTGGGAAAAGAAATTAAAATAAATAAATAATTATTTGCTGCATGGCCAACCTATTTGGAGGAGTCACCTCCCTTGGGTGAAGAGGCACTTTGAGAGGTATAAATAATAGGTTGTGAGAGGTTTTTATTATCAATCAATTCAAGGAATAATTCTTATATGAAGAGCAGAAATAAAAGTCTATTCAAGCAGATTTATAGCAGCGATTTTGTGAAGGGAAAAAGAAGTGATATTAGCAAGATCATGGCAGCTTATGAGCAGATTTTATGAAGACATTATTACACAGTTTATGAGGACATTATTGCAGAATTTATGAAGACATTATTGTCAAATTTATAAAGACATTATTGCTGCATTTGTGAAGACACTATTGCCATTTTGTGAAAACTATATTGCTGATCTACGAAAAGGAGTTTTGGCAGATTTGTGAGAAGGTGTTAGAGCAGATCTCAGAAGTTGCAAATAAAAATCATTATATTGTTCTTGTGGAGGTTGGAGCCTCCTACTTGAGGAGATCATGAGGTTGGAGCCTCTTGTTGAAGAGATTGGAGTATCTTGCTGAGTCTCCAATGGGTTGGTGCTTGCAAATTTTGTAATAAGATTAATACAAGCAAGATTTTGCCATGGTTTTCTCCGGTTCCACGTAAAATTGTGTGTCTCTTGTGCATATTCTCAAATTGCTACATCTTGCATGAATAATACTGCTATGGATAATTAGGGCCTGAAGTTATATTGCTATGCTTGATTAAGTCAAAGAGGAGTAAAGTTTTAATCTACACTAATTCACGCCCACATCTGCCCCCACGCCCCTCTTAGTATAAGTGTGTGTTTCATCAAGGTGCAACAAACACCAAGAGTTGGAGCATAGGGGCTAGTGGTGGCAACAATAATCAAGTGATAGCAAAGATTGGCGTAGGCAGTAGATCGAGTGTAAAACCAAATGTGTACATGTTGTTAGGTATAGGCCTACTAGCCATACAAATTCACTACACAACTATAACAAAAATGTAGGGACTTTTGGAGGGCCACAATATGAAAGTTGGTGCCTTACAAAATATGAATTTGGCAAAGCACTTAGGGCAAAGGATTTAAGCATTTCGGGTTTAGGGTTTCAAGCTGCCATGGAAGCACCTTAAAGTTTGAATCAAGGATGAAACCAAGCATTAGGCTTAGTACAAATATTATGCCAACCCCATAAACACACAAGACAAACCCTCAAAAGCAAACATGAAATCCTAATAGAAGGCATCTCAAAACAATTGTCATCACAATTTCAACAAGGCACGAAGACAAATTCTGCAAAAATGGGATGGGGCGCTAACATGTTGTGTATAAACAAAATGCTACTCCATATTCATACTATTTGATTATTATGTTGTCTTGCTTTGAAGCTACATATTTTGAAATACAATGGAGCTGAATTATTCAACAAATCTGATTTGAAATGTTCCTTTAGATTCTTTTTGTCCGTAATCTTTCAATTGCTCAATGTATTGCATAGCATGCCTCGTCTTGTTTATGGCAGTCATTTTGTAATGGACAACCCCCAAATTTATTTTTTTCTCCTTTTATCTCGACTGCTGTGTGAAGGTTTCTGATTTGGTTTGTTTGTCTTTTCTCAAGTGTCATTTATAAGATGAACATGCTAAACATTATATAACAGATTGCAGAGAAGAGAACACCAAACACTTGCAAGCAAGATTGTTTCAGCCTTCCAAAAAAACTCAGAATTCATCAACTAACAATAATCAGATTTTACAATCATTGATGCCAGAAATAAGAAGTCTTTCAACGTAGAACTTGCAGCCTTAATATCCAGGTAACTAACAGAAAATCTCTTTTCTTCAATACTCAGAAACTAATCAACCTTTTGGCCCAGCATTACAAGGGGAAGAACACTTCTCAGAAGTTTCAATAATCTTATTTAATAGCAGTAAAATAACAGTCATATACAAATATTACCTACTCAGACTTGTAGCCTTTCAGACCTGATTTGAAGCCCTTTAGCAGCAGAATGACTTCTTGAAGAGCACGTCCAACACCTAAGAATACCACTTTAAGATTGATACTGGCTGGAACTAGACATCCTTCAAAAAGCTCCAAAAAATGACTGTATAACCCCACACAAGGGTCGGCCAGGCCTGGGTGAGCATTCAGGAAAGTGGCGCTGCTGTAAGAGGGCGATTTGCTCTTAAAAAAACCAGACTTCCAAATAAAATGCCAAACAATACTTAAAGGTTGCGCCCAGGGGAGTGCAAGCAGATAAACCAATACCCATATGAAGGAACTCGATCATTGAAGAGTTATGAGCAGAAGTCCATGATCAGGGCCAGAATTAAAGTTCCCAGAAATGCTAAAACACTCACATACAAATATTACTCAATCCCAATATTTGATTAAGCTGAACGGCTTGCTGTTAGAAGAATAATGTGAGGTTTATGAGTCCATTTCCAACACTAATAACTCAATACCTTCCCATAATAAGGTACGGCCTGCTGCTGTATTGGTACGGCGAGCATTAGGGATATATAACCAAAAAATAAATCACCAAAGTTCAGTCACTCTTGCCACAACAATGTATATCCTCTGCTGTTCCAAATCTGCAAGATAATAAGTTCATTATTTGCTCCAATCTCAACCAAAATGCATCATATTAATCTCAATGCGAAGCCCCTGGAATGGGACTCCTAGCAAACCCTCCTGATGTTGTCTTTCAAACACAAAGAGAGTATGATTTACAGAGGTTTTCGTCCCTGCAAACCCTTGTTTTCCTCAAAGCCAAGCTCCAAGAGAAATGCACGACAAAGTTTGATATCAAAAGCATAGTCAATTGAAGTTCATTATTTCCCTTATATTTTCTCCCATTTCCAATACCCAAGAGAGGTAATATTTTATTATTTTATTTTATTTCATCTCAAACTTTAGCTTTATTTAATTTTTAACTCCATTTTTCTACTCCTTAGGGGTCCATCAAAATTGTGCATTAAAAATTACTTTTGCTGCTCTTAAAAACAACTTAAAATCATTGTACTAGGCATCATGGAAAAAATTTGTCCCCCTCAAGACCCTCAACAGATAAATATAAAGTTACTTTATTAAAGCTCACTTTTCGAAACATTATTCAAATATTTTAATGATTCAACCTTTGTAACTTTCTATCGACTGAATATGTGTTGCTGAGACCATCCTCTGACCAAGTCCAACTAACCCTAATTGACTTACTATTTTTAGAAAGTCCTAAAAATAGTAAGTTGCGCCCTAAAACTTGAGCCAGAGAGAAACTGAGGAGCTCAAAAGGGCTCACCGAGGACTGAAGCACAGTACCAGACCCCCTGCTAAAAATAGTAAGTGTATCAGAATTAACCCAAACTGAAAGAGGACATCGTAAATGGGGACATTACACATTTTCTCCAACTAGGAGAATCTTAGAGTCTCGACATTCTTAATGGGCTCTCTTGTATTCTTGGTTCCTATATATATATTTGTTTCCTTCATGGTAGTGGTGCTAGCATTGTTGATTGTGTTCTTACTAGTAGATCTTTCATCTCTCATATTTGGAACCTATATGTCTTGCCTCTATCACCTTGGCTAACTATGCCATTTTGACCTTCAACCTTCAAGCTCTTCCCCCATTCCATCTCCCTCCTCTTGGTGACCAATGCTTGACATACCATCATCCATTTTGATGATTATTCTCCCTTGATTGTGCTTCCCAACTTTCCTAGCTTTTGTCCATCTTCTACCCACTTCCACCCTCTACTATTGCTATTTTGCATGCATTTCTCTCTAATGCTCATTGGGAGGCTGCTCTTAACTTTTTTACCCACATGGTCTGTCATCCTACTCCACTCTGCTTGTTGGGTCCCCAGATTGTTGCTCACACTGCCAAAGGAATCAATCCATTTCAAGCCATGGAAATGTTGTTTTGAAATGGGGGGTTGATCAGCTCATCAACAAAATATGAGTGATTAAAGCCGATTGCTGAGAAATTAATCTCTCCTTTACTTAGGGCTTAGTTGGACCAAGGAGGGTGCTCCTAGAGATATCCATAACAAGATTGAGTACAATTGAAAACAAACTAATGAAACACAACTGTAGTTTCCAATGTATGTATGGCCCCAAAAAGTTGTCATTAGACCAAGGACTAATCTATTGCACATAGGACCTCTATTAAGCAATTGAAAACATCATTGCATAATGGCAAGATGTAGGTATGCAAGACATCATTCTCTTAAGATAAAATCCTTCAAGGTCGCTAGAGATGTTTCCCTAGATATCTTGTTGAGTGATGAAATGCATTCAAACTAACCTTCCTACTCCTATACTAATGGTGAAAATTGTTTTTTGTTTGAGTATATGTGTTAAATTTAGTGATCAGATTAAGTGCACAGAAAATTTATTCAAAAATTAGACACAAAGACACAGCAGATACCCTGGGAAAACCCTCCTCTTGAGGGAGAAAAACCCAGCAACAATATATCACTTATATATTGATATGTAAACACAAGCGTCTCCTTTACAAAGGCCGATATGAAGGCCAATAAGAGGCACCACAACTGATGCAAATACTGAAACACAATGAAGTGAAACTCAGTGATAATACACAGCCTTCTATCAAGAATCAATCTGCACTTGAATACAAACTCACACTTGAGGATATCGAACTTTTGTGAATAACCGAACTGAGAATGGATGATTACAATGGACGAATCAATGTGTATATATACAAATGAATGGAAGAGACGCATCCCTTCTAATTGTTCATGTCGGCCCCTATCCAAAAGTCGTGACTTTAAGATACATGATGTCGGCTTCAAGAAATCGCGTCTCTTCATCGATGTCGGCCTCAATAAACAAATCACAACACTTCATAACAAATGATGTCGGCCTTAATTAAATCGCACCTTCATAAGAAATCGTGCCTCTACAAGATTTGAATCAAGGTTGGCCTTGATAGAAGATCAAGCCACTTCATTAAATCGCAATATATATAAATTAGATAGACAAAGGCTGTTATCTAATTTATTCAATATGTAAGTGAGATCGGCTGGAAGTAGAGACCGACGCTGTACATGAACATCAACAATATGGACCATCATAGGATTCTAGGATCGATGCCTTATTTAGTGGGTTACAACATTGTAGTTTACCAAGAAGAACAACACATTAAAATAACATTAGAGATATGATATCAAGCAATTGAACATACTTAATAATCCCTTCCAAACTCCAGATATCCATTTGTAATAAGGAAGAGACCATTACAAGCAACATTTACAATGATTTAAAGTGCTATGACACTTATCAAATTCTCATTAGAATCATGCCAACAAATGTGGCAAGAGAAAACCCTAAGCTAAAATGTTGTTGTGACAATTCATCACTTTCAGGTTTCTCTAAAAATCTACAAGTGACCAAGGAGACATTTGCTACAAATTAACTGCCTCAATAGGCGACTAGATTTGTGGGAGTTGAAACCCTAGATTATCCTCAACACTTGAAATCACACGAAAAATGGAGAAATGATTGACCTTGTTTTGGAAAATGATTTGATATTATAGCGTTTATTTGGTCGTTGAATTGCTTGTGGGAATTGGACTGAGAATTGGACATCATTAATGCATCATGCGAAAAAAGTTGAAATCTCATAAAATTGGCTAAAATCGCAGTTTGGAATTGGCATAGTATCATATGCATCTAAAACTTGAACCATTGCATTCATGGGAGCATGGTTGTTCTAATCATCATTGTTGATTTTGCATAAAGATTCACGCTTTTAGGGATGGGCATGAGTTCTTGGGCAAGGAAAATCCATCTGGAGTAGTTGCAAGGTCAAATTGAGCCATTAATGGCATTGTGGGAGGTTTAGAGGAGTCGTCGAGAAACAGGAGAAATGGCAAAGGTTCGACAAAGGTCACGAGTTCACAAAAGAGATGTGGGATTTTAATGCAAAATTGGACCTAGGAAGTGGACAAAGTGGAGGAGGTTTGGAAGCTAGGTTGATCTCTACATAAAAAGAAGTGAATGAAAAAGGCTTAGGAAATCTTAGCGAGAATTTAGTGCGGAGATGGACAAAAAAATTAGACATTGGTGTAATGTCCCTTTCTAGAACATTTCCTATTTTTTGTCTCTAAACAATATTTCTAACTCAAAAATGATAATTGTATTGATATTTATAAATATAACTTAATCAAAAATTATGAATTTTATTATAATGTTCAGATTTTTCACTTTGACATAATTCTGAAAACAAACCTATATTAATTTTTCTGCTATAATTCTCCTTCCTATTTGCAGCTATTTTTCCTTGAATGTTTGTCCTTGAAATCTAGACAAGTTATAGGTTTTCATCCAATAACTTGATTGGAGAAGGGTTTTCGTCCTTAAGTCTCTTAATTTCCTTGGAGGGTTTTCGTTCTCTTTGGCTGTAATATTTATTTGCAAAGTCACATAATATTTATTCCCAATCGATATCCTCTTCACAATGAAACGATTTCCCTTTATACCCAATTGTTGAAGGAGTCACCATTCTTCATACCATTGTTGCTCTTTGAAAAAGTCACCACCCTTCATACCATCGCTGCTCTTTGAAAATAACAATTTAATTTTAATTAAACTATTTTGCTAGCGCTGCCACTTTATTATATTATTAACTGCATATGATATGAGCGCTACTTTTTTAATTGCCTAGTCATTGGTTTTTAATATGTATGTTGTGATCTATAGCATTTTGGTGGGGACATGACAATCCTCCCTTCCCAAGATTGCTTGTCCTCAAGTAATTTTAAATTGGGATGATCAAAAATGTCTGCTCTTTCCCAAGTGGCGTCCTCCATGAGCAGATTCTTCCATTTAACCAAATATTCTAGGATAACCTTATTCCTTAACTTCTTTTCTCTCATGTCAATGATGGCTTCGGGTTCCAAAATCAATTTTCCCTCATCATTGAGTGGGGGTTAACTCTAGGCAAGGTGTAATATGTTGACCTAGTACCTTCTTGTGGCGAGATACGTGAAAGACATTAAAAATTCTATTGTTTCCTGGTAACTCCAATTCGTAAGCTACTTCATCGATACTTCTTATAACCTTATAAGGTCCATAGAATTGTGGTTTGAGTTTCTCTACACCACTTACTTTGAGGGATGATTGTTTATAAGGTTGTAACCTTAGGAAAACCAGGTCTCCAACTTCAAATGTTCTCTCTAATCTATGGAAATCAGCATACATCTTTTGTTGATTATGAGTGTCATGTAAGTTTTCTTTAAGTGTATTTAAATATCCACACTTTGTTGTACCAAGTCTCGTGCTCCAAGGGCTTACTATCTGCCAAAATCAAATCCCTATATGATATTGCCTCATAACCATATAGTGCCTTGAAGGGAGTCATTCCTATTGACATATGATGGGTAGAATTGTAGCAATATTCTCCAAGATGTAACCATTTGACCCATGTTGTTTGTTGCCTTGTGACATAATTCCGTAAATACCCTTCAAGCCACTTCTTTACAATCTCCATTTCCCATCCATTTGGGGGTGGTAGCTAGTGCTTGGGGTTAGTTCTGTTCCGACCAACTCAAAGAGTTCTCGCCAAAATAAACTGATGAATTTACTATCTTTGTCACTTATGATGTTTCTAGATAGTCCATGTAATTTGAATATTTATCTAAAGAAGAGATCAGCTACTTGTAGAGCTCTATATTTGGAAGATATGGCATGAAAATGGGCATACTTAGTCAATTTGTCTACTACCACAAATATACAATCCTTTCCTTGTGTTTTCAAAAGCCCTATGATGAAATCCAATGAAATACTCTCCCATTTTTGGTTTGGTAGAGGCAAGGGTTGCAACAAACCAATTGGAAATGTTTGCTTTGTCTTGTTCTTTTGACAAACCATACATTCTCTTATATGCTTTAAAACATCCCCTTTGAGATCTATCTTTCCCTCACTTGTTTATATGTTTTATAATATCCTTGATGACCAACCAATGGGGTATCATGATATGCCCTTAAAATCATTTCTTTCATTTTTGATCCTAGGATGAGATATATTTGGTCTTTGTAGAGAATGAGCTCCTCTACTACTGTATACTTATTGTCTTGTAGCTTACCTTCCAATACATCATTAGCCAATGCATCTTTAGCATATTCTACGAGTACAGAATTTTTCCAATCAACAATAATGTCTGTCATAGAGCATAAGTGAGGTCCAAGGTGTCAACCACCACATTATGTTTTTTCCTTCATGTACTCAATATTAAAATCATAGGCTTGTAACTTGCTAACCCACTTCTGTCCTTTTGATTCAAGAAGAACATCAGACTATTATGGTCGGTCTTAACAATAAATTTCCCACAAACTACATATTGTCTAAACTTGGCTAATGCATGCATAATAGCTAGCATCTCTTTGTCGTAAAGAGAATAGTTATTTTTTGTTTCCTTGAGCTTGCAACTCTCAAAGGTTATTGGATGTTTATTTTGCATTGGCACGGCTCCAATACCTTCTCCTGAAGCATCACATTCTAATTCAAATGGAATAGAGAAATCTAGAATGGCTAATACTAGGCAAGAACTCATTATCTCTTTGAGCTTGTCAAAATCTCTTTGTGCATCCTCATTCCATGAAAAAGCACCTTTCTTAGTTAAATTTGTTAATGGTGCAGCTAGCCTTGAAAATCCTTTGACAAACCTTTTGCAATAACTACAAATTCCTACGAAGCCCTTAAATGTGTTAAAATCTTAGGTTGAGGCCAATCTACTATTGCCTTGATTTTCTCTTCATCTACACTAACTCCTTGGGCACTAATCTTATGCCCCAAATACAAGATTCCAGTCATCCCAAATTCAAGTATTTGAAAAACCTCATCAATATGTCTTAAATGGTCTTCCCGAGTTTTACTATAAATCAATCTATCGTCAAATAAAACCAAAAGAAATTTCCTTAATTGTTTACTGAATACTTGGTTCATGCAAAATTGGAATGTAGCCATAGCATTAGTCAGCACAAATGGTAAGACTAGGTATTCAAAATGTCCAAAATGACACCTGAAAGCAGTTTTGTGAACATCCTCTCTACTCATCCTTATTTGGTGGTATCTAAAATGCAAATCGATCTTAGAGAGATATAGTGCACCGTGGAGTTCGTCAATTAATTCATCAACACTAGGGATGGATAGTGGCTCTTGATAGTCTTTTTATTGAGTGCCCTATAATCCACACACGTCCTCATAATTCCATCCTTCTTTTTACCAATACCACAGAAGAAGCAAAAGGGCTAGAGCTAGGTTGTATATGCCCCATATCAAGCAATTCCTTAATTGTTTTCTAAATCTCTTCCTTATATCTCTTTGGGTGGCGGTAAGGCGTGGTAATAACTGGTTTTGCTCCCTCCTCTAGTTTTGTTTTGCTCAAAACCCCTCTTAGGAGGTAATCCCGATGAAATATTTCTGAAAACCATGCTATGCTTGTCTAGAATAGATTGAATATCAATATGAGTGGTCTTCCCTTCTTTGGGAGAAAGTCTATCGATGATTATACACTGTGCTACCCATTCTACTTGCCCATGTCTAAATGCTCTCACCATCCTTTTGGTCGTCACAACCCTCGGAGATCCATTTGATAGTCCTTGTATAATCACCTCCTTGCTATAATGTTGGAAACATAGCTCCATCTTTCAAAAAAATTGGTCGTATCTACCCAAAGAATGTAACCATTGAATGCCCAAAACTACATCCGTATCGCCCATGCCTACCACATAGAAATCTTCACTAATTTGGTGTCTTCCCAAGGTGATGTCAAGTTGTTGAATCCTTCGTGTACAAGGGGTAGTGAATCCATCAACCATAACTACCTTGAAACCCTCAAAGTTTTCAGCCTTTAATTTCATCCTCATCACTAGATCCTCATCAATGAAGTTATGAGTAGCATCGTTGTCAATTAAGACAATCACATTATGACCTTGTAAAACACCATGAAATTGAAAAGGGTGATACTTGGGTGGCCTTGAAAGTGTTGCCAATGTCTCCCTTGTAAACTTTATTTCTTCTTGTTTCTCTAGTTCGTCTTCTTCAATTACATATTTGAGTTCGAGTTCTTCCTCCTTGAACTCTTCATCCGTCATTGCTTTTATGTGACGCACTTGTCCTTTCCCTCAACATCTATGAACTGGCTCCCATGGTTCCCTACAATTAAGGCACAACTTCTTCCTTCGAATCTCATTCTTAGTGACTTCTTCTTGGCTTGCCTTTGGAGGTAATAACTTAGGTTGTGAAAATGGTTTCCTAAGTTGCTCAGGTGGTGCATTCTTGGAGTAGGACTTCTCTTATTCATAGAAACTTCCAACCTCAATGCTTTTTGAATTGCATCTTGCAGAGATGTAGGGTCAAGAGCGCTCACCAAGCTCCAAAGTGACTCCCTCAAACCCTCAATAAACAAGTAAGTGAATCTTTCCTCAGTAACATCTGTCACCATGACTAAAATTCTCTGAAATTCTACCACATAATCCTCTACTAATCCCTACCACCTCAATTGTGTTAATTCTTTGAAATGCCTCTCTAGATGCTTTTGATCAAATCTATCTATAAGTCTTTGTGTAAATTTGACATATGTTACAATACATTGATGTCCTTGTGTGACAATTCCATGAAGCCACCACTCATGTGCAATCCCTTCCAAATGAAGAATAGCAAACTTAATGGCTTCCTCTTCTATCATAGGACTAAGTGAGAGATATGTGCCCAATTTTTAGACTCAAGCTCTTGTTGTGACTCTTTCTGAACCATCAAATGTAGAAAGAGATACTTTGCTTAATCTTTGTTGTACATCTCTATTGCCTTGTGGCATGGTTTGTCTTCCCCTAGACCCATTCCTAGCATTGCAGAATTGTATTAAAGGAATATCACATCTAACATCGTGATCAATCTTTGAATATTCATCTTTACAGGCCTCAAATGCTTCTTGATTTGATTCTTCTTCTTGGGGTGATTCTATTCTAGGCAGAAATGTGGGTTGAGTAGGACGTGGTGCTGATCCACTTCTATTGCTATTTATGGTTTACTCTATTCCAATTAGTGTCACTACCTTCTATCCCATTGTTTTGTGTGTGTCCGTGAGAATTATTCATGTTTTGCATCATTTGAATGAGTAACTGATTGGTTTCCTCATGATGTTTCATCATTTGTTTGTGTCTTTCAGCCATTTGTTCCATAAACATCTTTGACTCATCCTGATCGGCCATCTTGGTTTTACCACTAATTTGCTTGTTTTCCTTTTGTAGTGCTGCCTCTATTTTTTTCTTTCTCTTTTCAAAGCCCTTTGAGCCCTTTGGCTCCACTGCATTAACTAGATTTAGACCCTCAAGCTGGCAAGATTGTTGCGCTCTGATACCACTTGTAATATCCCTTTCTAGAACATTTCCTATTTTTTGACTCTAAACAATATTTCTAACTCAAAAATGATAATTGTATTGATACTTATAAATATAACTTAATCAAAAATTATGAATTTTATTATAATATTCAGATTTATCACTTTGACATAATTCTGAAAATAGAATTATCTTGATTTTTCCACTATAATTCTCCTTTAGGTAATTTGAAATTTCAATATCTTTGCTCTACAATAATCATCACATGGCTAAATATTGAGTGAATGACCTAGTCAATTTCTAAACCTTTTCACTTATTTTCCATTGATTTTAAATGAGATTGTAATGTCCCCTAATTGGGAATGCCCTAAATTTGCCCTAATTCCTCAATTTCCAAATAAACAAATGGGTTAGAGAATACCTTTCACCTGATTGAAGCCCTACAAACAAATTAGAAACCCTTTACCACAATAATGCTAATTAGCAGATTATCATAATTAAACATCAGTAAATTCATGACAGAATTATTAATTCAATCATAAAGCACTTTAATATCTTTGGAAGGCTCAACCATAGGAGAGCATGGGAGAAAGTGACTTTGATGGGGTGTCTTGGATCCTCTACCCTAGGCCCAAGAGTGGATATACCATCCCTCTTGGCCTCATTTGGCCCATGCCATCCATGTGAGGTGGTCTACCCAGTGAGGTGTCCACCTTCCGTTATCCCCTCATCTTGTCAATCATTTCCCTCTCTTTATGATTGGACTTCTTGTGCTGATTCACCATGATGGAGGGGTGAGGTTACAACAGGGTGCCCCAAAAGCCCATCTCTCCTAAGCCCAAAGGCAGTACCCTCTGTACCCCCTTGGCGTCTCGGGACTATCTGGTCCCCACCTTGAGGTGGCGTACCTAGGAGAGTGCCCCATCACTTATCCCTCTTGTAATCCCTATCTCCTCTACCATGGCTGGAAACACTCAAAACATATGAAGGTATACATTTTACATGAAGTAAATTAACTGCAGAATATCACTAAACAGATTTATATGTATTATAAAATATATCAACAATCATGTCAGCAGTGTATTGTTAATCATAAATATGCAGATATATATATATATATATATTGTTACAGCACTTGTTATGTTGCTCAGAAAATTCATACCACACCGCAATAACCAAACAAAGTGCTGAGTAGTAATATCTTATAAATGTCAGATCTGAATCCCTCGATGCCCTTATTTCCTGTTCAATCTGTCCTTAATATTCAGAGGATATTGTTAGTGTAAATCAAGCGCATAAGAATCTATTATTCATATTCATATTGATTTATTAAAGAAACATAACAACTTCTAAGGCTCAATAATTGTTGCAAGCATCATTATTGCATAATTGTATAATATATATATATATATATATAATTAACTTACTTCCCTTATTAATTTATCTTCATCTATCTTCCATTGAACTGTCTTCATCTTCATACATACTTTCCATACCAAACTTCTTATCTCTTCTTCCCAAAATCTGAGTATATCATATTAATGTATCTGCTGCTATGCTCAGGAAATACTCCTATTTCTGCCCTTATTTGCTGTGTATATATCTCTGTTTAAATCTGATTATATTCCATTTTGTTGCCTCTCTAACTGCAGTTTGTTATTTATTGTTTGAATGCCATTCCTTCTTGAGTATATCTGCTGTTGCTTCAGATTTTATCTCACTCCTCTCCCTTTCAGACCCCCCCATACTATCTCCCTTTTATGTACCTTTTGTATCTTGTAAAACTCCCCAAGAGGGGCGACCATATGGAGGGAGATGTCTGCTTTCAAGAGGGGCGTCTCCTCTTAGACATGAAGCGATGCCTTCCTTTTTATTCCCTAATCATCGCTGCCTTAATACTATGAAGTCTGCCCTTATTAAAATGAATTGTTGCCCTTGTATTCTACGATTCCATAAAAATTGGTGCTCTTTTATGACATCATAATAATATAGTTGCTGCTGCCTTAATATATATAAGTGTTGCTGCCTTAGTATATATAACTGCTGTTGCCTTAATATATATTTATTTATATATAAGTTTATATATATAATTTTTAATGCTTATAATATTATGTTGTAATAATTATAATTATAATAATATTATATTATTAATACTTATATTTATATATATTTAATATCTATATTGTTATTTATTTTATTTATTTATTTGCATTTCACTGTTTAGTGTTGCAATTTCAGGGGCTTGACAGAGATCTACCATCTGAAATCAAACCATAAATCATCATTTTTTCCTAAATAAGGATGGAGTCTGTTGAGTGTTGTGCCTTGACCATGTGAGGAGAAAAAAGAGGAAAAGGAGGAGGATGTGTTTGGTAGCTTGGCACACACCAAAGAAGTAGTCCTATGTCATTGGTGCACACCAAAGAGGAATGGGGGTATTGCTCCGCCGCCTATGTCATCGGGCAACCATTGCAGAAGATGCAATGCAAATCGGAATTTTTTATTAAGGTTAGTTTTTTATATCAACAACATCAATGACTTTTATTTTTTATAATATTTGATAAATATGCTATAATTTTCATCTACATATTTGAAAGGGTTGTTATGGTAGCACATCCTAGGAGCTCTTTTACATGGCACAGGGCTTGATAACTAATCAAAACATAAACCCAGCACCCTAGGTTTTAGAATTGATTCCTTTCAAACTACAAAAACGTTCCATCTTGTTGTTGCATTCTAAAGGGATGCAATATCCATCCCAGTTAAAAGTGGACAAGTTTAGACTTGGAAATTCATTGTTGTAAGGTGGTGAGGCCTAGTTGCTACATCTGCTAGACTGTGGTCATGAATACTGATGAGCAGGAAACCAACCAGGTGAACAATGCCAACTCTATCCACCATTATTTTTGCCTTAAACTCTCTGCATGAAATAGGAGTTGAAGACATTCAGGAAAGCATTAGCATTGTTTGTCAAAGGAAAATCTAGGAGAATCAATGGAGATGTTTAATCAATGCCTTTAGGGGTGAAGGCACATATGTTTATTGTGTCGACTTTTTTACGAAGAGACCTATTTCATGTTCCTTTTAGTAGTATAAGATGCATTTCTCAACTAAATAAAGAAAGGATTATTTCCTTCACTAGAAAGCTATCAACAACGTAGAAGATAAAATGGAATACAAGAATGTAGCAAAACAGATAAAATAAGGCTCGATTCAACAGCCTTACCTAATGTCTTGAACAATTTGCTACACCTATTCCTTCTTTGAGCCCTTGATAATATTATTTGCCCCTTCACCTTGGTTTGCAGCTAGTCATATTCCTTCTTATTCTTTGGAAAAGATGAAACATATGCTCCAGATGCAAAATCTACAAACCCCTTTGAGGTAATACCAATACAAAATTAATATTTATAATGATTGATCCCACCACACAATACTTGAAAAATACTATGACAAATAGTTCACAAATCATAACGAA